>CM076575.1:2019948714-2020389169 GCA_034641835.2 Pinus albicaulis | reverse complement strand
AACACAATATGTAATGGGGAAAGCTTATAGCTGAAAACCCCCAGCTATTTTGTATATTATAATAGAAGATAACATGTAACAATCTCAGTACAATACTCCTCACAAGTACTCAGTACTGTCTCCAAAGGTTACACACAAACTAGCTCAGTTTTGAACAAGTCACGGGTTCAAAACTCATCCACTATTTGCCTGCCTCTATTGCGCAATCCAAGTTGGTGTAATGAGAGATCCAAGTTCAAATATCCTTGGCTTCAACTGTGCAATCCTCATTAGCAATCTCCTCCAATTCTTGTGCAAATATCATGCACAACTAATGTCGCAACTAATAGCAAACTCACCCTTTCATCTACCTCTTCCACTGGTCTTCACTGAACTGTCCATGCAATGCAGTCAAATGATTTGTTCTTTAGTTGAATAATGAGTTAATGTTTAGTGAATTAAATAATATTTAATTCACCCCACTCATCTCTAGTGTATTAGCCAGTTAAACTAAATACAACTAGTTCAACTAAGTTAACCCGAACACAACTCCACCAACTGTCTCATCAACTCCACCAAACTACGCCACTTGAGTTCTAACTGAAGTCAACCATGCATGAGATCACCAAACCCCTAGGAATAGCGTAATTCCTTCTGTCAAATGCATGGGCCACATCCGTAGCTCCAACTGAAGTGCTGCAAGAGGATAAACTGAAGTTTATAGTCCAAATATTATTAAGGGTTAATAATATTTGACTGACCTATTTTTAGACAAAGTACGAAAATACATTTCGAATTGCATGTATAAAATAGAGGTCCATATATTTTTAACAATCAAACAATATCCAAGAACACACACCGCAACTCCTGTGACCATGCTCCATAGTCTAAAAATAGACTTTGCGCCAGAATTTGCCTGCGGGCCCACTTAGTGAAGGCGACTTCATTTCACTAAGCTCCATCATCTTGCTGCATTTTCAACACTCCCTCTTAGCAAGATATGGATTATCCGCAACCCCTATCCTACCTCTGTGGAATTCGAACTTGCTCCTGGTGAGCGCCTTCGTCAAGATGTCGCATTCCGATCCTCCGTGGGAACATATGAAAGTACAATATGATTCTCCGCCGCACACAATCTCCGATATGATGGTACCCCGATGTCGATGTGTTTGGATCTATCATGAAATACTGGATTAGCCGAGAGTTTAATGCAACTCTAGTTATCACAATAAATCACAGTAGGCTCCAAGTGCGACCCGAACAATCCGACGAGGATCTTCCTCATCTAAATAGCCTCGCATGTAGCCAAGCTGGCTGCCATGTACTCGGCCTCTGCTGAACTGAGTGCCATGGATCTCTTCTTTTTGCTGTACCAGGAAACTGCTGTCGACCCGATACTGAAGACTCCTCCGGATGTGCTCTTTCGGTCCGTTGGGCTCTGTTATAGCATCATTTCTCACCTTGACATGATTCATGATTGCTACATGGCTTTATGGGCACCCATTCCTACAGACTTGGACAAATTCACTTAAAAACAGTGGAAAATCCTTCATACGCGACTATGCCCGTGTTTTTCCGCGTGTATACGCTAGTACAGCTAGACTTTTCCGCGTATGCCATTTTAATTGTTAAAAAATATATAAAAAATCCCTAATTTCGCGCTGGGTTGATAGTTACTCAGGTAGTTCAACTACCCCAGCCCGTGGCCAACTGTTTCCAACTGTTGAAACTACTTGGAGGGACTATAAAAGGACCTCATATGTATGGCCTAAGGGAGGGAGAGAATTATTATTATTATACTCTGTTGGTTCCTTATCCAAGTCTGATTCCCCGTGCCTCCTGCACTTTCCCAGTTCATTTCAGGAAACCCTTGTTTCCTTGAGATACACATCCCTTTATATGTTATCTCGTATGCACTCATTTGGAAGGAGTCTTAGCGAGGCAAGGGCCGGACGGATCCGGACGACGGTCTGCGAAGGCCTTGGAAGGATCAGGTGATCTCTCCACTTACTTTTGTACGTACTATTTTTATAATACAGAAGTATCATGCTGTTCCCGAAGTAAAACGTGTCAGTGTATGCTTTAATGTGTGAAGAATATTTATTATACAAGCATTTATGATGATTTATTTAATGTTTTATATGAATCTCGCTAACATATAGAGTAGAAATATACTGTACAACTTGTCCTTTGTGCTGGTTTCTTCTTGTATTTCAGGTGAAAGAGGAAGGACGGTTGCAGGGAGTTCGAACTCCACGTGGATCTACTTCAAACGTAGGACCAACGGGTAAACCTCTCGTTCTGCTCTATTTCGTTTTCATGACTGTGCATGATCGTGTGAGTCTCTGTTAAATAGTACGCCCCTGCTCTGTGGAGGTTGAATCCCAACCAACCTCTAGGTGTACAAATCCCCCTGGCACCGTAATCCCGGCGACTTCCGCCGGGGATCACATTTTTGTGATTTCCGTTGGGTTGTTTCTGCAATTATTGGTAGTCATTGCACGCTTTCCGTCTTACAAATTCAATTTGTTTTCTTGGCAAATGCTTGACGCTGATACCTTTTCCGTGTTTGTACTTTATTTTTCGCTATTTTCTCTTGTATACGCAGCTTTTCTTGCACAGCCACGCAAGATACCCGCGAGTTTGTGTAGAAGGAACCGCGTATACCGTTTTCCTCAACACAGACGCGTATACACGCCTGTTGCATAACTGCAAGGTCGCGTATACCTAGGGCCGAATTTTTAAATTTCAAGATTCCGGTGTTTTTGGTCTCGTTTCCGTCGTGGAGGCTCCGTGTTTGCGTTGTCTTTGTACTTACTGAGTGTGACAACCGTGGCGTTAAGTCTTGGTTCTCTTTTCGTTGGGTTCGAAAAACTCCATCTTTTGGCGAAGTGTTCTCGTTGGTGCTAAAGACTCTCGGATTGAGTTCCAAGATCGTCAGCGTTTCGGGTTGTTCTTTGCTTACCGCAATGCAGGCTTTCACTCACCGACTCTCGCTTCCCCTCGTCTTTGTGTTGTGCTTTGTATCAAGGCCCTCTTGCTTTGTTTTGATTGGTTTTCGAGTTTCGTAAGCTAGGGTTTTGTCAGATTTTTTTTCAAGATCTTTTTCTTGTTTCTTTGGAGTTTTGTGTTGTAACAAATTTGCACTATTTCTCGTCGTTTGATTGAGTTTTTTAGTCTTCCGTTGTCTTTATTGATCTGCTATCATTAGTTTTATAAGGTTTGGGGGCATAGTTGGAGTTTATGCTTCAAATTCGGTCTCATTTTGGTTTGGATTGAGATAGTTGTTCTGGGTTTTCTCGAAGCTCTTGTTTTATAAAACCGAAAAGCCCAAAAACATTTGTTTTGCTTTTTGTTTTTGCATATCAAAAACTCAAAAACATTTGCTTCTTGTTTTTGTTTTTGTTGTTGCCTTTTTCATTTTCGTTTCGCTTCATCTTTTGGGACTTTAGTGAATTTTCGTTTTCTAGTTTCCCGCTCGATCGTGAAGGGAGGTTGTCTTTTGATTTCTTCTTTTTCCGTTGAGTATTTTGGTGTCTTATATTAAGAGTTCTCGTTTGCAAGAATTAGCTTCTCGGATATCAAAAAGATTAGTCAAACTCGAAGAAGCCTTTTGGGAAATTTCACCTTGTTTCAAGGGACTTTCGCATCTTAGAATTTACATGTTAGTGATCATTTGCATTAGGTGCATTGAATCATTTAGTTAGCTTCTTAATTTTGTGCGTGTGAGTTTGTAATTCGAAAAGAAAAATACATTTTTAGCCTCGTAGAACTTACATACAGAAATTGCTCTTCATCGAAAGACTAAGAATCGTATGTGCATGTAGTCAAGCTTTTATTAATTTCTTTGCTGCCGTAACATCATTGGTTTCAACTCCATATCCTCAGGACTTAATACAAATGTTCTTGCAATAAGCGATTAAATCTAAAACTCAACTAGCAAGTTTTATTTAGTGTCAATCACCAACTAGCTAGGTTGTAGGGCCTTGGAATAGGAGAGAGGAGAGCTAATCCCTTCAAGGCCGCTCAAACAGACATGGGCTTACTAATTGAGCGAAATCCAACTCCGTGAAGTGGATCGGGAAAGCTCTCATCCGAGAGTCAAGCGCGAGGGGAAGTGAAGGTTAAGAAGAGTGGATACCCCCTCCGATTAGTCAATCTAACCTCAAGACCGTTCCGCCTGCCTTCGATACGGATTGGTGTCCATAGTCGGCTGCTCTCAGGTTCCACACAAAGGATCGCGGGGGAGAATACCCGTGGTACCCGAGGCAGACGTCGCATCACTTCCAAGAAGATTGGGGGTGCCCTTGCGGGCTTGGGTGCTTCGGTTTCCCAAGAAAGGCCGTTGTTGGGGAGGTCTACAGAATCGCTTCGATACCTTCGCTAGTCGTTTCCGGGGCCCTAATCATCCTGCATCGCTTTCGAAGGTCCTATACTTCGCTTCTCGTATTTTGGTGTCCTGGGCCCTCATCACCCTAGAGCGGAAATACTTGGAGGTCAGTTTTGCTTGCTATTTCTCGTGGTTTTGATTTCCAAGAGTGTTTCCTTTGCTCCTAGCTTGCCTAGCTTTTCACTTTTCTTGAGTCTAATATAATAAATTTGTAAAAGTGGCTGATCAAGCGCCTCGACGTTCGAGGAGAGTCCTCGGGTTATCTCCCGGGAGTGCGCAGCCTTCTTCGAGAAGGCGTAGGAGCGATCTAGCAGGTGGTTTTCACCCCGTAGAGTCCGACGCTCGTGGAGAGAGATCCTCCACTAAGGTCCGAAGGTTTCCTCTATCATTGACCTTGCTCTGGCTTCCGAGAGGAGCGTTTCGCTTACCTCTTCGAGGGTATTGTTTCCTCGTGAGGAAGATTTTCGTATAGAAGATATAATTCGAGCTCCGCAAAGCCTACAGTCCATCTCCTCTTCCTCTGATCATCCGTTTGTTGGCGAGTACACTCCACCGAGTCTCGAGAGACCGCCTTGATCTTCCTTATCTTTCTTATCTTCTTCGATGGCCACGACCGGGAACGCTAGCTTCTACCGTGAGTGCTGCGGTATCTCGTGAATTCCCCGCTTCGTCGAGGCAGTGGGGCACTCTTGCTCTATCTTTCGAAAGTGCTTCTAAGATCAAGCATGTTTGGCTCGGGTTCACCCAAGCATATGCTTCTCAATCGGTCCCTTTGTTTCAAGGATGTCCATTGGCCGGAAATCCCTCTTTTCCTTACCGCCGTGCTCGGATCTACGCCCATGTCCAACATGGCTAGTGGATCAAACTCTTCTTTTCGTGTTTCCTTTGGGATCGGGCATATTCCTAGTCCTTAATCCTTCTTTAGGGTCATTTCCCTTTACGTCCTGCACTCCAAAGTTTTAATCCTTGGGCTCGGGGGCTGCTCCGCTTCTTTGCCAGATGGAATCCTATGTTTGCAACGTCTGGGGCAGGGGAATCGCTCTCATCGCGAGTCATCCAGGGAATGCTTCTTTCCCCGCATCGAAAAGCCGCCTTTTCTCCTCTATCTAATGCATAACCTCAACAGGCCACATTCGGGCCAATACTTCAAATCTGGGAACTAGTCCGGGGTCTTGGTAACTCTACAACGGGGAGAAGGTTCTTCTCCGTTTTCTACGGCCCTTCGGGCAAATTTCGGTGCCTCTATCAAATCCGTGCTATTCTTTTCGAATGTGGGAAATCCATCCCATCAAGGATGGAATTCCTGTGCTCCGCCGCGATTACCATTTCGGCAACGTTAAACTTGCCGTACTGGGCGAAGTTAACTAATGACCCGATTCAAGATAGTCCCAAGTTGGCCTCCGGCTCCAACCAAACTTCCTTCGTACATTCCTAAGTTTGAAGGTAAGAATGGTGAAGATCCCACAGACCATGTCACAACATTCCACTTATGGTGTTCATCCAACTCTCCGATCGACGATTCGATTAGATTGAGATTATTTCAACGCACCTTTAACCGGAAACGCCGCGAAGTGGTATATGTAGGCGCATCGGGGGCAGCGCTTCGCCACATTTGGAGAACTGGCCGTCACTTTTCTTAACCATTTTCGCTTGCCCGTCGATATGAGTAATGGGACCGAACTCCCGGCTAATTTTGCCAGATGAGGCAACTCACATTTCGATCATATTCGTGAATGGAGGAGAAGGAAGAGGCTTATCAAAGCCCATATTCCGTGTGAGTTCTTTCGAAAGTGGTTTTTGAAATCGCCTTTACCGATATTTCAAAAAGATGTATCCATGTCGTGGGGTTTATTCCGAGGAGCAAGGGCTATCTTTAGGGCCCGAGTTAGCTAGGAGTTGATCCATTCTCCCGTCCGCGCTGAGCAAGTATTTGCCTAATGCTCCTCGCTCCAAATTGATCTATCGAAACTTAAACTCCGGTCCGCATGGTGACGATCATTTGACGGCCGCAGTAGTGCACGCCCACCAAGCCACCGTTAGAAGTAGCTGTCTTTACACCGTTTCTTCGGTCGCTCGTGTTCCGCCGATTCTTCACCTTCCCGCCTTTGTCCATTAATGCTATCCAATCTTCCGAACCCAAAGGAATCAACAGTCCGATGGGAAGAAGAAGGACGTAATAACAAGAAGAAGGGCAAGAATGGGGAAGGGCAATGTAAATAAGACCAACGAGCGTGTTGGTGAAGGGCAAAGGAGAAAAAGAAAGTTAAGTTTCCGTGCAAGCTTTGTGCCGGAGACCATCTCACGCATCTTTGCCCAAAAATTCAGGATGCTCGCCCGTTATCTCAAAGAAGGTTCTTCTGGGCCTCAGCCGTGTTAACAAACCCTTCTCCCCAAGGGCAGCAATTAATCGTCGGCGCGAATCAAAATCCCGGGGGCTCTCCGGAGGTCCTCGGTGAAGGGGAAATTCCGTCGAATATCTTTATGATGAGTGCTCACGTGGATGTCGCTACGAGATCCCGTGATTGGTGATGAGGAATCTTCGAAAGCTAAGGAAGTTCCCGATGCTACCGAGCCGCTTCATATCACGAAGCCAACCGTCGAGTCTATGCCTCGATACCGAAGGCATCCTCTGCTTGGCCAACGATTAATCCGAACATGAGGGCCGCCCCGTAACTACTCGATCAGAAGATCCGGCGTTGCAGTCCTTGTGCTATGTCACGTTAGAGGTACTCCAAATTTTGTTCCGCCTACTACAAAGGTTTTGCTCACCGCCATCGGAGCTATAGATCCGAAAAATTATCTTCTCATTACCTTTGATATGAAGAATTTTAAGAAGAGACTTCCTCATCATATGGCCTTCCATATTAAATCATCGTACCTTAAGACTAATATCTTCGTACCTGGGCCGTTGATGAGGGTGTGTTTCTACTTGCGTGATGTCTCTCGCATGCCGGAAGACACTAGGATCTCCCAAAGTCGTTCCATCTAAAGACTATTCTTATCGCATTCGATGGCCATTCTCATAGGCCCCATGGTATTGTCCCGATGGCCCATCCGTGTTGGGGGCAAAACCGTTAACATAGAGGTTGAGGTAGTAGATGCACTTGGACTACAACCTTCGTTGGGGAGAAACCGGATATATGATATGGATGCCATCGCATTCACTATTTCTGATAGTATGTTTCCACTAAGGGAGGATAGTTACTTCGTGGATCAACCGGATCGTCCTCCCGTAGACCCGGATGCGCTCCCCGACTCATCCGTCCCTAAGCTGGACACAAGGCACCTATCGAGAATCCTGGGAGTTGGAATGTATTCTTCCCCGATGGGATCTTTTGATCTTCCTCCTAAGGTGTCTATCAATGCTATTTCATCCTCCAAGGCTCCTTCGAAGAGAGTTCTTCGAACTCATTATTTTTTCGAATTCTTTGACCTTTACTCTAACCGCTACCTTGGAGGAAGGGCAAGTGGGTGGAATGGCATTCCCGATTTCGCAAATTTCGAGATTGCATATCAGCTCGTTGTTGACACTCGGCAGAGTCCGATCCAGCCCTCCTCTTCTTAAGAGTTGATGGTGATGTGGCTCCGCTGACGCTTACTTTCCTCGCCCAGATTGTCTAGATACCACTCTTCCATCCGAAGAGGCCATCCGGGAAGCAATGACAGGTATAGAGAGACCGTGGGATGACTTGCATCTGCCTTACTTCCTACCCGACTCGAGCGAAGTCGAAGCTAGTTTTCCAAGTCCTCGCCCCGGACCCGTTCACCCGCCTTGAGCTCCCTTAGCACCAGCGCACAGTTATGCCGAAGGGAACATGGCCGTGATCTCTCCGACTATCCCGTGAACATCTCCAGAATCCCAACATTATCGAGAACGTTTTCATTGAGCCGAATGTTCCCGTGAAGAAGTTCAAATCTATACCGAGCTCTTCAAAGAGTATAGGGATGTTTTGCTTTTGGTCTTATGAGGAAATGCCTCGGCATAAATCCATCTATTGTCCAAGATGAGATCAAGACGTATGAAAACGCGTGTCGGTCGTGCAAAATCCCGTCCGTGCTAATCCTAGGAAGGCAAACTAGCCTCATCGTGCCGAAGTTGAAAAAGCTACTTAAGGCGGGATTCATTTTCCCAGCTTCCTCCGACCGAATGGGTTTCAAACCCCGTTCCCGTTGATAAAAAGCAAGGAACAATTCGAGTGTGCATCGATTTCGCAGACTCCGAATAAGGCGTGTCCTAAAGATAATTACCCCACACCCTTCATTGATCGATTATTGATGAGTGTGCCTAAGAATTTAAATTTTTTCCTTCATGGACGGCTCGTTACAATCAAATTACTATCCGTCCGTAAGATCAACATAAGACCGCATTTATTTGTCCCCTCGGGGTACGTTTGCATATAAGAAAATGCCTTTTGGTCCGAAAATGCCGGAGCCACTCTTCGGCGGCCATGTCCTATGCCTTCCACGACATCAAGAAAATTATCTAGCCGCTCATTCTCGAAAGAGGATGGATCATCCAGACACCTCCGCAAATATTTGAGAGATGTCGTTTTTATAAAATTCGTTTGAATCCGAACAAGTGTTGCAACATCCTAAGCCTACCGTTGGGATTTATCGTGTCTAATGAAGGGATATGGGTAGATCCCTACTGCTGAGGCAATACTTCTGCTCGTCTTCAATCCGCTCACCCCAAAGTCTCCAAGGGAAGTCTAACTTTCTTCTAGAGGTTTATCGTTAACTATGCCGAGATTACAAAGGGATATATATGAGATCGTTGAAGAAAGGAGTCCCTTTTCTTTGGGACGACTATGCTCAACACTCATTCGATGCCTTGAAAGGGCATTGACCTCTCGCTTCCTTTACCGAGTCCACCCGATTATAGCGTAGATTTTCTTTCGTATCCGGCTACGTTGTATCTACCATTGTATGGTTCTCGTTCAGAGGATGATGCTCCGTCGAGCATGTTATTTACTACCTTAGTCGAGGATCGGTAGACTCGAACCGCGATACACCCCGATGTAAAATTAGCCTTAGCAGTTGTAGCCTATGCCGTGCACGAATTCGCATTATATTATTCTTCGCAAAACTTATGTCTGCAAAATTTCGCCAATCCATTTCGCTTGTCCTCGCAGCGAGTGATCGGGGGGCAAATATAATATGGATCATGGATTTTACAAGAATTTGATCTAGAGTTCATGTCCGCCAAATCCAAGAAGTCATTAGTTTTTGCGAATTGATCTCCGAGTTGCCTCGTGGAGAGGCGATGATCTACGATGAGTCCTTTCCGACGAACACTCGCTTAATCTCTCCACAAGATCCTTGGTATGGGGACATCATTGTATATCTCCGTGACCGCGAAGTTTCTTCTTCTTTTTCGAAAGATGAGCGTCGTAAGCCGCGTCACTCTAGCTAAAAAGTTATCTCGATTACCGGTGATGCTTTGTACCGTCGAGGGGTTGATTCAATCCTAAGACGTTGCTTAACTTTCGAAGAAGATGAGGTCGTGCTTAATGATTCTCACTAAGTGGGAGCTGGTGGGGGCCATTTATCAGTATTGCCATGTACCAAAAGATTTTGCGCGCTCGGCTACTTCTCGTCCTCGATTTTCAAAGATTGTATTGAATCTGGCCAAGAAGTGTCATCCTCGTCATGTATACCCGAAAAATGCGCGCTCATCCGCCTCCGCGCCCGCTCATCGTCGACCTTTACAAAGTGGGTATGGATTATACTACTTGCAACCCGCCGCAAAAGGTCACAAGTACATTATCGTAGCAAAAGAGACTACTTTACGAAGTGGGTCGAAGCTATGCCTACTTTTGGGAACGATGGTGAGACTGCAAACTCTCTTTTCTTCTTCAACCAAGTTATTGCCGTTTCGCATACCTAGAGAGATTATCACCGACCATGGCGCTCACTTTCGCAACGCATGATGGCCGAGCTCGGCTCTTAAATCGGGTTTCCCAGGAGCATTCATCTCCATTATCCCTCGGTGCCAATGGCCAAGTGGAAGCCGTGGAATAAGTCCTTGAAGACAATTCTTCAACCCGACGATCGATAAAACATAGATCCAACCGGCACATTATGCTATATCCCGCACTCCGGGCACAGACGCTCGCTAAAAACCGCAACCGGCTTTACTCCGTTTCAGCTTAGTCCACGCGGTGGAATCCGTATTTCCATCAATGCGAGATTCCTTCCCTTAAACTGGCCGTTGAGCTTCTTCCCCGACACTTCTAGTCCGGCGTGAGCGCTTCTTCATCCGGAACATCCGATGAGTAGCTGCCGAGATGCCGCCACGTTGAACGAAGCGCATAAAAACCGAGTCAAAGTCCAAGACGACAAGGCGGCGAAGCCTAGGTCTTTTTCCGAAGGCGACCTTGTTTTGGTCTATGCCCAAGAAAAAGATGCTCTAAAGGAAAGTTTAAGTCGATGTGGTATGGCCCTATATCGTCAAAAGGTCCTTAAGAAAGGAGCGTATACCTTGGTTGACTTCGAAGGAACGAGTTGCTCCGAGCCCCGAAATGGGCTCTATCCGAAGAAGTATTATGCCTGTGTTTTGACTTCGCATTTTGCTTGTATATAGTAGTTTCTGTCTTGTACATATCGTTTGATTTTCGATTTTTGATGGGATGGTGATGTTTTTTTGATCCGCTTCTGGGCAGTTGTGTTGATGTCATGAGTCATTATGGTTTCGCCGATGGTGCTAGTAGACACACTTAACTTAGCTTCCGCGGCTTGGGTGCTTCATTATCCTTCCCATTACCGTTGGTATCAAGAGGGGTCCGTATTGGTCCTCGCTTCCAATAACGAGCGTATCACACCGCAATATTCATCTACTCTCGGGAGGCAATATCTTTGGGTGTTGATTCGTTGGCAGTTTTCTTCGGGACTCCCACTGGGTGGTGTCGTTAGCTGAACAACACTTATCGGTACGAGATCCTAGCTTTTATTACGATTGTTCTTTGAGGGTACGTTTGTTACAAAGGTCATTTAAATTTTTAACATTCATTCATATTCCTCGGAAATGACAATTGGTTTGTCAATTCATTAGCTAATCAAGCTTTAGGATTGGCATATTAATCATTCAATACAATAAAATCTAAATCATCAAAAACATCATACATTTGACACATTTATCACATCACATCAAAATATCGCCGTATATATATCATCAAGATGTCAAAACTTCAAAATTTTGGATCCATCAATGCCGTACAAAACTTGGTTTATGCCCCATCAGCTGCTCGCCTCCCAAAAATATACATGCTCATCCAATATGAAAATCAGGCTCAATCCCGAGACCCCGCCTAACGTTCCTATAGGAACATCACCGCAAAGGGCCACACGCGACCGCCCAACCTGGGCCCCGGGTACCCCTACAACCCGTCTTCCGGACGCGCTCGGCAAGTCCTCCACAAGCACGAGGGATTTGGCTAAGAATCCCTCCAAGTTTCTTTCCGCACGGCCCGGGAGGGTTCGTCGTAATCCGCCGTCTCTCGCTTCACCTCGCGCGCTCGTGACGTGCTAGGCCCTCGTGACGCACCGGTCCAACATCCGAAACATGATCATTTTTATTTGTCGGGCCACAGTGAATCCAATCCAAAAACATGTTTCGTTTTTCATTTTTCATACATATTTGAAAATCCAAAAAAAAATCATATAAGTTAAAATTTTGGAAAAAAAAACTTACCGACCGCTCCCATGCCGCACGGTGGAAGTACTAGATCTCGGGATCTCCTCTAAATCCATCCCTATGATAGGGATAAGCCATCTACCGCGATGATCCGTTCTCTCCACCATAAGAAGAACTCATCATCCCGTGCAGCCTGGGGTACCTCGGGCGTCTCCAGCCTCTTCATCATGTTCGCCAACGGCACCTGGGTCCCGAGGGTCAGCCGGGAGGCTGAGATGACTTCTGGGGTCTCAAAGCCGGAACTCTCTCAAGAAGAATGTAAGCCAAATGGTTCATAGCCAAAGTGTTTTGTATGTGTTTTGCGAATGGAGGTCTATTGTTGTTTCATGTTCAAGAGCGGTGGCAAATGCTGCACCAATCATACACATGAATTAAGCACTCTGGCGTCTATGCTCATGTGCGCCCGGACGCCCGATGCGCTGAGGCGTATCCGCCACTCGATGGTGAACAAGAGGATCTTCATGTGCAAGTCCCCGATATCTCCGATTGCAACTGTGCCTTACTTTCTGGAATCTTCTATGCAATAGAGTTGGACATACCCCTCCACGTTAACCCTCCTGTGGGCTTTCCGTGCGCATCCACTGGCCCCCTCCCGGAGAGTCCAAGTGATGAAGCATATATCTTCCACCTCTATGCGTAGTGGCATTTGATCAATGATGAAACAATCCCGATCCGGTTCCCACAATTTACCAAAGATTTCAAGCAATCTCACATTACTTTTCATATTGGGCATTTTGAAAATTTGAATAATCCACAAGCGTGAGACGACAGGCCGCGCTGGCCTTCCATCTCTGGTCCACCGCATCATGCTCGCGTTCCCTCCATGAAATTGTCATCCCGAAGAAATTCATTAAAATTTGCATTAGAAACTCATTTTTAAAATTTACCTATGATACGCTAGTTTCACAGAATAAATACAAGTGTACACGGACTTTCCTTCTTTGAACTCCGCGTATGCGTTGTAGTACGCGTTTTTTAATAAGGGTTTCCAGGTAAAAATCCACTTAATTTTAAATTTTAAACGGACAAAATGAATCAACAAAAAGGATGAATAAGGAGCCTACCCGAAGTTTCGCCGAATCCCGACTCGCCTATTGTCAGCTGGCTTGACGAAACAAGTTTTTAGCCCCGCAGCTCTTTTTCCAAATCAAAATTTGCGTAATAATGAACCATTTGAGAGGTAATTTGTGTATTTATGGCTAAAAAAATTGAAAATTTCGCAAAAATTTCCTCGTGCTTATTTTTTCGATCCGTCTTATGCCGTATAACTCGATTGCTTGGAAGTGCCCAAACTTTGCAGGCATTTGTGTACATTTTGACATTTTCGAGATTTTTCCGCTTTGGCCCATGTGTCTCGACGCTTCACTCGTTGTGTATATGATCTTCACTCTATTACAGTTAGGGAATCACTTTCCTCGCATCTTGCATTCCTAGCCTCCATACCGATCACTCGCCTAGGGTCGATCCCATCGTCATGAGTATTCTACCATTTTCACTCGCCGATTTTTAAATCATGACTCGATGGTAGAGTTCTTCCTTTACATGGGCTTCCTGGGCTTAGTTCGCTATCACTAAGGTCTATGCCGTTTTTTATGTAGGCTCTAGAGTCCTCTTTAGTCCCGCCATGTCTTTCGTGTTGAAGCTTCATTCTTCTCATCACTTATCATTTTTCCGGCTTATACCAGAGGCTCCCCGTGTCGTTAGTTGTATTACCGCATTGCATATTGGCTACTTGTTTATCCCGGGCCTTTAGCCTAGCTTCATTTGGACTCGATGTTTAAGCCAACTTTGACCTCGACTTTCCGTACAAGTTAACCATTGCATGCACTTAGCTATCACGACTGACACCTTGTACCCATGGATGGAACGTTCCTCCGAGACACCGACCGCTTTCACTCGCATTGAGCATAGGATTGTTCCAAACCCCCGTAACTACAGACCAGCTGATAATTGCTCTATCCATCGTACCATAGCATTCTTTTATTCTTTTTCAGGTTTATTATGAAAAAGACAAAAAAAATTAAATATAACAAAAAAAGAGCTGAACGGATGTATCTTCGTTATTTCGATGGCGTACAAGAGTCGCTTGTCGCCCTCAACAAAAAGCACATATACTTATATATATTTCCTTCATTCGGGGGATGGTTCTCCTAGCTTGACCTAGGTTCACTTACCATGTTTCACTTGTCGGGCCTCTCCCCTAGTTGGTTATCTCTTCCAATCATATGGAGAGTTTGTTTTGCCTTCGCAAGACAGACTTATACGTTGTCACTTTTTTTACCGCCTTGGTCATCAAGGTAGTCGTGCTTTTCGCGGGAAGTCTAAATTCTCGAGCCTGGGCCATCTCCCGCGTGCCCTTGACTCCACATGGGCCGCCTTCCGTCTTGTCGCATCATGTTCTATCACACGTATGTTTTGATCTTCTCGTCATGGCCGGGGTTTGAGAAGGTCTCCATTGACTTCTCGCTGGCGGGTTTGTCTCTTATCGACTACGAGACATTGCTCTGAGAGAAAACCTAGAGCCGCACCCTGGCCCTATTTCCATCATTGATAGGTGATCTTGTGCTCAGCATTTGATCATCATTATGGGTCTTTGACTGAGCGGTTTCCCCTGTGTGCGACGTCAGCATACATTATCACACTTGGGATTCGTGCAGTACCTTGATTTCCATTTGACCCTATCGGTGGATATCTCGCCTCTGTGTCAGCTTTCATTATTGGTTGGTTCAGAGGGTTTCTTCCGTGCGCTAGCTTCATCTTGTGCATGTCGGAAACGTACTTCGATTTTTGTTCCGTCACTCTACTTCATCCGATTCCTTCCAAATCTTGGCCTGCGGGTTACACTCGCGCTAGACTGATGTGGGATGCCTTAATTCCTTCCTTCCAACAGATCTTTTCCCATCGACTCTGACTCATTGCTCTGGGAATAAGATCTAGAGTCTTTTTTTCAGTACCTTAGGGTTTTTAGTCATCAGTGGCAGACTCTTCGCTATCGACAGTGGGGATTCATCATTGCCTCCTGATTGGTAGATTCTCTCAAGTGTTCGACTTCAAATCATTCATTCGCACTTGTTAGATTGTACTGGGGCACCTTGATGCTCATTTTCATTATTGGTGGGTTGTCTCACGTTGGTTAACGGTATACATTATTGATCGGTAATCCAACGATTTCTCACATGGTCGAATTCAGCTCATTTATTCCCATTGTGTATAATTGTGCCATCGAGATCGGTGAAGACCTCGGGTTGCATCAGCATCTTTCGGTTCACTTTTGACAGTCCATTCAGTTTCTACCAGTGATACCGTTCACCCTTATATGTTGCAGTTCAGCACAGCAGCATCCTATATGTTGGCTCCCAAGTTGCGTGATTGTACCATGAGTTCCACCCCTTATGATTTGGTACTTGGAGATTCAGTTACTTATATGATCAGACATCTAGTTGCAGCATCATTGATCAGCTTTCTATATGTGATACTTGGACATTGATTCAGACTTATACTTCCAGGCCTTGCTCAGATGATTCATTGTGTACTTTCAGTTCAGCTATACTTGTATACATGTTGGATCTATTTTGTACTTTCCATATGATGTATTTTTTACTGAGCATGGGTATGCCTGCCTCAGCATGAGTTGACTCTCTGTTTTCTTTCATTGGTTTTTGGCAAGCTGAAATTTGGTGAAGTCCTCTCTTGTCCTTGCGAAGTTCTTTCTATGTGCATAATACATTTCGGCCATCATGTACCCCTTCTGACCTCATATATTAAAGGGCATCTGTTATAACATCATTTTTCACCCTCATGTGATTCATGATTGTCTTTATGGCTTTGGGCACCCATTCCTACAGACTTGAACAAAATTCACTAAAAAACAGCGTTAAAATTCCCATACGCGGGTATGCCCAGAATTTTCTGCGTGTATATGCGAGTCCACCTGTAATTTTCCGCATATGCCATTAAAATCATTAAAAAATATATTAAAATTCCCTATTTTCGGGCTGGGTTGATGGTTACTCCAGTAGTTCAACCACCCCAGCACGTGGCCAACTGTTTCCAACTGATTGAAACTACTTTGAGGGAGTATAAAAGCCCCTCATGTGCATGGCTTAAGGGAGAGAGAAATTTTATAGACATTATGCTCTGTTGGAATCCCAATTCAAGTCTGATTCCCCGTGCCTCCTGCACTTTCCCAGATTTATACAGGAAACCCTTGTTTCCTGGAGATGTTCATCCGTTTATATGCCATCTCAAGTGCACAACTCTTGAAAGTATCTTAGTGAGGAAAGGGTGGGACGGATCCAGACGACGGTCTACTCGAAGATCGTGGAAGGATTCAGGTGATCTCTCCACTCTTTACTTCTATACATGCTATTCGTAATAATGAAGAACCATCTTGTTCCTGAACCTATGTGTTAATGTTTACTTGTATATGTGAAAAGATTATCATTTAAGCATTTATTATGGTTTATATAATGTTTCACATGGATTTCACTAACGTTTAGGAGAATTATATGCTGTACAACTAGGTTTCCGTGCACGTTATTTCTTGTTTTCTAGGTTGAAGGAGGAAGAAGGGTTGCTTGGGGTTTGGACCCCACGGGATCTACATCGAACGTAGGACTACGGGTGAGTTCTACTATCGTTGTTATCTAGTTTTTAGCATTCAAGTATGGTTGTGTGTGAGTCCTTCTGAATAGCATTCCCTGATCTATGGAGGTTTCGACCCAACAAACCTCTAGGGTGATTTTCCCCGAAACAAGACCCGATACTGAATATACCTCCAGATGTGCTCTTTCTGTCCGTTGGGCTCCTTGCCCAATCTGCATCTGTGAATCCATGTAGCTTCAAATCATCCGACTGTCTATACCACAATCCATATCCCAATGTGCCCCTAAGATACCTTAGGACATGCTTGCTTGCCTTCCAAAAGAGCTTGGCAGGCTTAACCATAGCTTGTGAAAGCTGGTTAACAGTGTAGCATATGTCCGGTCATGTATTGACCAAATACATGAGCGAACCAACCAACTATCGATAAACAGTGGCATCCACTACCTATGCCGATGTAGCATCCTCTTTCCTCCAACCACCAGGAAGAGGAGTGTCGATAGGCTTGCAGCCTTGCATGTTAAACTTCTCCAGTATCTCCCCGGCATACTTTCCTTGAGACAAAAACAGTCCACCCTTCCGCTGCCAAATTTCCAATCCCAGGAAATAAAGAAGGAGGCCCAAGTCCTTCATCTCAAACTCCTTTGCAAGATCTGCCTTGCATGAGTGTATCAACAGTTCATCACCTGTTAGTATTAAATCATCTACACAAAGCACAACGACCAACAACTTACCCTCCACCACAATCTGGTATAGGTTCGGATCCGCCTCACTCTTGGTGAAACCAAGTCTGGTGAAATAACTATCTATCCATGTGTACCAAGCACGAGGTGCTTGTTTCAGCCCATACAGCGTTCTTTTGAGCCTGCACACATGCAAATCGCTGCTGAAGATTTCAAATCCTTCAGGCTGCTCTATGTACACCTCCTCCTCAATGACTCCATTAAGGAACGCAGTCTTCACATCCATCTGATGAATGTGCCAACCCATCTGCACTGAGAGAGCATGGATGGTTCGTATAGAAGAATACCTTGCGACAGGTGCAAAGGTTTCTTCATAGTCTATCCCCTCGATCTGTGAGAAGCCCCGGGCAACAAATCTTGCCTTGTACTTCTCAACGCTCCCGTCAGCAACTTGCTTCACTTTGTAGATCCATCTCGAACCTACCACTAATTTCCCTTCTGCCCTTGGGACAATCTCCCATGCACTATTTCTGACAATCGAATCATACTCTTCCACCATGGCATCTACCCATGCGAGATCCTCCATATCTTCCTCGAAAGAGGATGGTTCTATCACGATACACTTGCTCATCAGAGCCATGTATCCAGTAAATCGGTCAGGTGACTGTCTCTGTCTGCATTGTGTTGTAGGTGCTCCTACATTTTTCACTGCATCAATATTCAGTCGCTCAACTTCTGTAGTGCGCTTCCGCCCACTGATGTTTGGTGCTGCATGAGTGGTTTCTTCCACTCCATGAACCTCCTCTTGTGGCTGATCCACATCCTGAGGCTCATCTTTAGGAGCAAGTAGCTTTTCATCTGCATGCAAGTGTAGCTCCCTCTCAAGCGACAACTTCATGGCTTTCTCCTCATGAAATTTGATATCCCGTTGCACAACAGTCATCCGACTGTCTGGAAAATACACACGATAATTGTGGGGTGTTTTTGTGTACCCCACAAATATCCAAACCTCTGCAGTCGGCTCCAGCTTCTTCCTGGCATCCTTCGTCACATGAATGTAAACAGGTGAGCCAAAAATCTTCAAATGAGAAATATCAAGCTTCTTACCAGAAAACGCCTCTTCGGGTGTACTCATGCCAAGTAATCTATGAGGACAATGGTTTTGCACATAAACCCCAGTGTTGCATGCTTCAGCCCACAAGTGTATGGGAAGGCCCTGATCATGCAACATCACCCGTGCAGCACCCACGATCGTTCTGTTCTTTCTCTCCACGTCCCCATTCTGCTGTGGGTTATGAGGGACTATGAGTTCTATTCAAATTCCTTCTGTGTTGCAAAAGTCTTTCAATTCACCAGAGATGAATTCACCACCATTATCGCTCCTTAGAGCTTTCACCTACTTCCCCAACTCTTTCTCAACCAGTGCCTTGAACTCATAGAACTTTGAGTATGTCTCGCTCTTCTTCTCTATGAAGAAGATCCAGTACTTACGAGAAAAGTCATCAAAAAATATCACATAATACCTATGCTTTGTTGTCGAAGCTACTGAGAAAGGTCCACACACGTCTGTGTGAATTCTCTCAAGGATCGTCGTGGCGTGACTATCCTTCTCATGAAAAGTGGTCTTCACAAATTTTCCCAAAGTACATCCCTTGCACTGAGCTGACTGCACAAGTGTACCCTTGGGAAGCCCGATAGAAATCTGCTGCAGAGTTTTCAAAGCGCCATGGTGAAGATGGCCCAATCTCTTGTGCCACAATTCGCCCTCATCCCGGCTCACCACTGCTTCTGCTTTGCCTACCATTTTTGCGTAGCCATCTACCTACAATTGATAAAGGTTCTTAACTCGAACCCCTATCCTCTAGGTTTCACCAGTTGTTTTACTGCACAGGAAAGCCTTTCCCTCGCTAAAAACAACATCATAACCCTTGTCTTCCAACATCACCACAGAGATCAAATTCTTCTTCAATCCTGGAACATGCATGACATCCTTCAATATGAAAGGTTTACCAGACTCCCTCTCAAAGTAAATGGTCTCGATACCAGTCGCACTGTATCTACCATCATCGCCCATCTCGATGTTCACTCCAAGATCCTTTTCATCCAAATCACTAAAAAAATCTTTGTCTCTGGTCATATGGAAAGACGCACCACTATCAAGAAACCACACTAGTCCCATCACACTTGAAACCAAGCATGTGATCAGTGAAAAATCCAGCTCAAAATGCGAGGCTAAGGCCTCTCCAACTGCAGATCTAGCAGCCTGCTTATTTTTCTTCTTCTATGGACAATTAGTGGCGTAATGTCCGTGCTGGTGACAGTGAAAGCACTTCACCTTGGACAAGTCCTGCTTCTTGCCTTTCGCACTAGATTGAGAAGGATTTTCCTTTCCCTTCCCTTTCATTGCTTTGGAAGCCAAAGCGCAATTTTATTCATCCTCATTCTTCGATGAAGATATATTCCTGGTACCCCGCCTTATCTCCTCCTGCACAAGATCTGACCAAAGTCGCTCCCATCCTGGCAGTTTCTCTCGACCATTGACAGAGTCCTCGTAGCTATGCCAAATCTTCGAAAGCCCAAGGAGAGCCAATCTCACCAAGTCTTCTTCATCAATAGTAACCCACACACTTCCCAGCTCATCCTTTCAGTGGTCGAACTTCGTGAGGTATTTTGGTATATTGTCACCTTTCTCCATTTTTATTTTTCTGAGCTTGTCTTTAAGCGCCAACTTCCTCTGGTCGCTTCTGCTTTGGAACAAGTCTGTCAAAGATTTCCACATTAAGAATGGACTAGCTTTACCATGAAGGCTGGACACTATGTGATCCTTCACACCTTCCAACATAATCCTTTGACACTTTGATGTCTTCTTTTTCCATGCGTCAAGTGCAGCTGCATCGCTAGAAGCAGGTTTTGGAATTTCAGCATCTATGAACTCCTTCAACCCATTATCATCTAGAACTTCCTCCATCCTGTCCTTCCATGAAATATAATTCAAGCTGCCATAAAGGGAATACTCCAATCGCAATATGTTGAAATACATTTCAATGAATTCTCAACTTCGACACCAAGAAAACACTGCAGCAAATTCGAATTCCACCAGCACAAAACTCAACCGCTTCAATAATTGCAATCTGCTCCAATGATCAACTACTCTGATACCATGTAGAAATTATATAAATTATGTGTTATATATCCAAGATTCTCCTGATCACACACTATTTTAACTTCATGCACAATAAAGAATCTATTCCACCATTGATCATCGCATGCAGAAATTAAATCAATTGCAATGCACACATGAAACCATAAAAATTCACACACATTAACATAGTTGTTTAACAAGAAAGCCTAAAGCTGAAAACCCCAACTATCTTTATATAATATATGTCATAGAGATCATGTAACAATCCTCATACAAATCTGAACATGTCAAGCTCTCAGTACAATACAATCGCTACACACTAATCAAGCCCGGTCTTGCAAATCCATGCACCGATCTCTGCCACCTGGTAGCCTGCCTCTACTGTGAAATCCTTGCTAAAGAATGGCTCTGAATGAAATCGAATCCACCAAGCTTGCACTGCGCAATCCTCATTGTAATCTCCACTGAGTGTTGGATGCAATCAATGCATCACTATAGTCACAACTGATAGTCACACTTGCTCTTTCACCTACCTCTCCACTGGTCTCCACTGAAACTTCCATGCACTCTAGTTAACTGATGTATTCTTTAGTTGATTAATGAGTTATTATTTAGTGAATTAATTAACTAATTAATTCACACCACTCTCACTAGTGTATCAATCAGTTAGACTAGATACAACTAGCTTAACTAAGTCTAACTCAGTTAAACTGAATACAACTCCACCAACTACTTCTATAACTCCACCAAACTCTGTCACATGACTTCTAACTGAAGTCCTCATGCATTAGCTCCAGTAAACCCTCAGGAATAGCATAATTCCTTCTGTCAGTTGTTGTTCCACATCTGTGCACTTAACTGAAGTGCTCCAAGAGAATAAGATAATGTTTAGAGTCCAAATATTATTAAGAGCTAATAATATTTGACATATCTATTTTAGGTAACAATCTTAAAAATAGATTCCGCCCAATATGTCTAAAAATAGAAGTCCATATATTTTTCCAACTTGACCAACCATCCACAAATAGCATCCTGCAACTCATAGAATATGATCGACATGTCTAAAAATAGACATAGTCTAAAAATAGACGTTGCGCCAAAAATAGCCTGCGGGCCCACTTAGTGAAGGCGACTCTTTTCACTAAGCTCATCATCTTGTTGAATCTCAACACACTATTGTGGCATTTTCTCCAGTAGGTGGAGGTGGGGTCACTGGCATTGTTGGGGCATGCAGAAGATCTTATAAATCCTATAACTCAGGACACATGTCGTTAAGGTGTACAAATACTTCACGTAAAGCACAGGGTGGAGGTACCCTAGATGAGGAATATTTTTAAGCTTCCACCTTGTTTCCTTTTTTCTTATCCCTCTTGTTGTGACCAGTTGGTGTCGATTCAGGTTCTTCTCAATTTGGGGTGGTTTCCTGAGGATGGGATACATGAATGATGCTTGTCGAGGTGATACTCGAGTTTTCCAACATGGCCTAAGGGGCCAGATACCAGACCAGTATCGTGAGATCCATATTTGGAAATGTGATTTTTTTCATGACTTGGTGCGAGACAAAACCATGTGGAGGATATAAGAAGGGTGTTCGGGTGATATTATATGGTAGGAATGTAGAATCAGTAGTTGCGGCACTAGTGGTTTCTAGAACTAGTTCCTAATTCTACGGGGTGTTTAATGAACTCATCATGCATACTGGAGAACCTCATGTTGGGTGAATTTCCTCCAGAAAAGGGGGGTCTCCATGGTATGTATTGAGGAGTGTTGATGGTTTAAATAGTCTAGTTCC
Organism: Pinus albicaulis; assembly: GCA_034641835.2. Taxonomy (NCBI): domain Eukaryota; kingdom Viridiplantae; phylum Streptophyta; class Pinopsida; order Pinales; family Pinaceae; genus Pinus; species Pinus albicaulis. The sequence continues at coordinate 2,020,366,888 of CM076575.1, read as the reverse complement.
AAATTCAGTGTAGGTTGTGATCAACTCATGGGAAGATCCTATGAAAGAGAGTACACCATCGGGGTTTGTGGGAATCTTCTTCTCATAGTATTCCAGTTGGTCAACTGTAACAATGTTCATATTATGAGGTAGCATCATTATCTTGAACAAATAATATGCCACTTCCTTCATTTCATACATGTAACTTCAACCAATAAGGATATTGTAATCCAACTGTGCATCCAGGACTTCTATGTCAATGAGTATCGCTTTACTGGCAAGTTTTACTCGAACATATTGGTATAGGCCTTCAGGAACATAAGGGATCCCATCGTATGCTCTGAGAGTGATGTCATATGGTTTGAGTTTGGGAGATACAAGTTTTTTCCAAAACAATTTGGACATAATGCATGTGGATTCTCCTTCATCGACTATGCAGTGGTGGATGATGGTATTTCAGATTGTGACTGGGATTTGCAAGGTGACTATCGATGGAAGACATAGGGTAGCATTATCCAAGTCAAAATACATTAAACAAAAATTGGAAGGGTTTATTTCTCGTAATGCATGAATTAAGGCTTTTTGTTGGTTTGGGCATGTTTGCAAGACTTCCAATGCTAACATAGTTGAAGGAGATTTCGATGAGTCATCAACTATGTTGTAGCTATGAGAAACCTTTGAGTTACATCCCATTCATCGTAAAGGCCATTTTACCATATTTGAGATGGGTTCTATAGGGTGGTGAGGGATTATCAAAGGTTATTTATGTGTTTCATTGGTCAAGGTGGATGGGTTGGTTTCTGGTGGAGTTTCATAATCCCAGTTTCACGTCTGCAGGGGAATGTATTCCCCTACCATGTAAATGTCGTGACTTGAGGTACTTTGTCAAATTCCTCCAGGAGGATGTTGATATTTTTTTTTGGAGGGTTTCTTCTAAGTATTCACCACTCCTTGGTGGGGGAATGGATTCTGCATTACTACAATTTTTTAGTTTTGTCCCCCCTGCCCTCTAGTATCTTTCATCTTATTCAACTCTAGAATTTGAGGAAAATGATGGTTTTAATGACCATAATCCCTACAAATGGCATAAGCATGATTATTCCATAGACCATGGACATTCCTTTTTTTCCATTGTGTGTTATTATTTTTTTTTCCTTGGTTTTGATTTTGGTTGGGGTTGCCCCTAGTCAGTGCCCACAGAGGTTGTTGTTGATTGGTGCCCCCCTATCCAGGTTCTACCTTTGGCTTGTTCTTTCCTTTTTTCTTAGTACTATTAGGTGGGTTAGTCATGTTTGGTTGCTCAAATAATTTTTTTTGTTCAAGGAGAGAAGGTTGCACCAAATTAACCCCTACATTTTCCTTTGTTGGTGGGTTATTTTGTTGAGGTGTTGGAAAAGGGAAGTGTAGAGTCCCTTGTCTTTGACTTGCAGATGCATTCTTGGAAGTGGAAAATACTTATGCATTCCTAGGGGGGTACATATGTTCCTATGTGGGAAGATATGTGCCACTTTGTGTGGGAGGGTATTGGGTACCCTATGTGGGAGGGTATTAACCACCATGCATGGGAGGGTATTGGTTGACCTGTATAGTAGGATTTTTCATGGGTGCTGGTTGACAGGGTTAATATCCTATGTTTTTCGATGGTGGTGTTGGAAGCATGGCACCGAATGGTTGGCTGATATATGTATTTCCAGAGTGCTAGAAGGTGTTTCCTGTTTTATTTTGGGCTATGGTCTTGATCAATCCATCTACAACACTCGATGCACCTCATAATTCTGGTTTAAATTTTTGCAGACGTGCTGCATCTGGAAGCACATGGTAGAGGTATCCATATTTTGTATATATGAGCTCTAATTGTTGAGCTTTGTTGATGAACTCTTCCTCATTTTGTGGGGATGAATTTGCCACATCTTTTGAGATTTATTACTCAAGATATCCAAAAACTAATTTGAGGATTATTTTTTTTTCCAGATGATATTTTCATAGACTACGGATTTTTTGCCATTCATGGATGTGATCTGATATGTGTGTAGAATATGTTTGGTTGAAATGGGTTTGGAGTTCCAGTGCTGAGTTTTGGCAGGCCGGGAGCTGGAAGAATGTGAGAAATTTTGTGGATAGAGAACTAAATTTCCCATGTGACCCAGAAGGTTGGTCTATGTACCATGTTGTTGTAGGCCCTATGAGGGTACATTGAAATAGTCACTAGAAAATAGTTTCTTTTGTGATACTGGTGGATGAACACCAAAGGTGAAAGGTCATAACATGGTTTTTAGGATCTTCTCCATGTTTCCCTTTGAATTTTGGCACATCCAAATGTAACTTAGTGAGCATGGGTAGCTAGTTCTATCCATGTGTGATAGGGTCATTGGTTAACTGTCTTAAATCAAGCATATTTAAGGAAGCTAAAAATGGGACTTGAAAGTTGTTTGCCATTAAAAAACGATTTTGAATAGCTATATGTAAATGGGTTCCCTGATTAGGATGGTTACCTTGGTGATAAATTCTTGTACTCCCGAGAGGGGAGTTTTGTGGGCTTCCTTGAGGGGTAGCATGAGGGGTCCCCTAAGGGGTAGCTTTTTGAGTCCATCGAGGGGTAGTGAAAGGAGTGCTTTGACCAAGAGAGGTACCAATAAAATTTTCACCGAGAAAGGATGATCCTATAATGGTGGTTGTGTGGTGTCTTCTATGCCTAGATGATGAGAGACTTGGCACACCTCCTGGTAATGGAGGGAGGTTTATGAAGCGTATAGAGCGACGAGGAGCTATGGGATCCCCTATGGTGGTGATTCGAGTGTGTGTCACTTTGTGTTATGAGGGAACAAGATAAGTATCAAAGCAAGTAAATCACATACATAAAACAAAGCAAAAAAATAAATAAATATATATATATATATATATATATTACTTTCCCTTCAACTTTTTCTATGTAATCAATCCAACAAAAAAATGGTTTTCATCTATTTTTGCATATGATAAAATATCCTATGAAGACCTATTCATTATTACCACTCTCAAACTAACTAGGACTTTCAGAGATATCTTCTTATGGGTATTGGTGCAACATCCTGAGAGAACAGGCGACACATTCCAGTAGCCGAAGAATCAACCAATGTAATGGATTAGGATTTAGTGTTGCCCGCACCTCCACCTATAGGGAAAGTATGGCCTAATTTTTTCCACCAAGTTATCTTCATCCCACCTGAGCAGTCGAGTTTTTAGCTTCTTGGTATTCAGTTACTAGTACTAAGCACTAGACGAGTCGAGTAGCCGCGAATAGTATCACGCGCCCTGGACCTAATCCAAACCCCCTCTTAATTGATTCTCTAACATTCTCGGGTAGTCTTTTGTGTGGGGTGATGAAGGATTTTAAGCACCCTAAAAGTCAAATTATATGTTTCAAATATGTAACATGACCATGGAGAATTATGGGATGCCTACCCCCAATGGTCCTAAATTGAACTAGAAATTATTTTGTGGCGCCTATGGTGAGATTTAATTGGTTCAAGTTATGGTTATTTTTAGGAGTTTTGCTTCACTTATGGTGTGAAAATGTAAGAAAAATAAACTAAGTACAAAAAGCTATATAAACTAGATGGTACAAAGCTTATAGAAGCTTAGTGTGTGACATGTAATGTGTGTGCAAGTGTAAAAGTGAACATACAAAGTCCGATAAGATGTGGATATTCGATAATCCTTTACAATAACCTCTAATTACACTAAGTGTTATTTTTTCCTTGCATGAAAAAGAAATGATATGTGAATGTTGGGCTGCTTACTCTTTTTCCTATTACACTATGTGTGCCTAAAGGGAGATGGAAAACTCAAGTGCTTTAAGAAATCTTTCATATGCAAGCACAGGTTCATCTAGAAGACACAAGGGAAGCAAAGAATACTTCCATTCTGTAGTAAAAGTTAGCCCTAGTCCCAAAACTATTGAAATAAAAGTGCTTTGGTTAATAGCAATATTTTTGGATGAGGGACCACATACTCCTTTACTAATTAAGCTATGTGACTTGTAAAAAATAGAAAAATAAATTGAAAAATATATGTGGAATGTAGCCACTTAATTCTCCCCCTAACTAATTTATGTGAGAAATTCAAATACAAAGAAAATATAATCTAATTACTCTACTAATAATGATTAGTAAAGAAAATCGGCAATCTAAACTAACTGGAAAAAAATTGCATAGGTGAAGGCAATTCCCTAAAAGTTGCCAATCACCTAGGAAAGGTAAATTACAATGGTTTTTTATACTCTTTGTAAATTGCATGGGTTTTCCTATGCACAAATACATGTGCGCCTCTGTCTAAACAAAATTTGCGCGAACATAGAAAATGACTAAACAATCAATCTTATCGACCAAAAACAAGTCCATAAGGTCCTGCAAAAATTCCAAAGAGGTGATATATACCTAGGGAGTGATAATGCAAAGAGGAGGTCCTTCAAAAACAACCGTGAGAGTAAATAAAATAAACTAGTGGAGTCTCTAAATATGTGTTGGTTCTTTTGTTGTCATGGGATACTAAAAGACACATTCTTAGCAGCTGGTTATTCCCTGCAAATAAATCACAGATAGAATTGGTTGTTTTTAGTACATAAACATGAGTAAATAAAGCATTGTAAATGGTTAAGACAATGCATACATAAATATAAACTAAAAACTATGAAACAAACACTAGTAAACAAATCTTGATGAAGCAAACAAGTCAACAAAGTAATGGAAAAGGGATCCACTTTTTGTTTGTTTAAAGTAGACGATGAATGCAATAGATGAATGCTAAAAACTTGGAGAGAATTATTTGAGAAATGGTGCGTAAAATCCTCAACAAGTATGCTCCTTTCCTCACTCTCTTTGCAAGATTCTCCTCTCTCGCAAAGAAGTATCAAGGCTCTCCCAATGGTAAAATCTTCTTCACACTATAATGTTGGATTTTTGAGAAACAATTTGACCCGCATCACAATGCTATACTTCTTCTTCAACAATGGAATGCAAGATTACTTGGGATAAATTTTTCCAACATAACATTTCCTTGTTTTTGGTCTTCCAATGGCTCCTTCTTCCCTCTCTTTGTCTATAAATGAGAAAATGACTTATGAGTAGGACAAGAGGATCCCATTTGGGTTGCATATCTCTAGGGTGAATCAAAATCAACTGTTCTTGATTGGAACATGTCAGGGAATCCCATCTTCCAAGTGTGTGAAGTGGTCTCAGACTGTTGATTCGTACTCTTGCTTGATCGCGCAGCTATCGAAGAAAAATTTGTGGTTGTTAATTTTTTTCTTTGGATAGGTTATGCGAGTGAATTTTATAATTGATACCTTTGGAAAAAAAAAAGTATTTTTATACTTCATGATGTTTTCAACTAGAAAGTCTTCACTTGTATGCTCCGCTAGACGACTTCAGGCGTCATTTGGATTGTACAAATGTGTGTACGATTTTTCCATGTTAACATGATTCATGATGACAAGGTTTTAATATATTTAGTACCTCATCTTCTCAAACACGCCTTTGTATGATCAGTATAATTCTCCCTTTATCCACGAATAGGGTGCACTAGCTTTGATGACTTTATATTTTTGTCTAGCTGATAATTGTGGAGGAAATTTTCATGTAGCCAAATAATTAGCAATATTTGCAAACCAAGAATTTTTAGTCGATACTAAAAAAATATATCTGTTAGGAAATTTATCTACCATAGGAGAATCAATATTATAATTTTGTTTCCTGAAAAGGAAATCAGCAACTGTGTTTTCATTTCTTGGCCTATCCAAAATGGTAATATTGAATTCATGTAACAATAAAATCCATCTAGTAATCCAACCATTATTAATTGGTTTATTCATTAAATATCTAATATCGGAATGGTTTGTATGAATGAAAGTTTCATAACCAACGATATAATGACTAAACTTATCACTGGCATGAACAACAGCTAAAAACTCATTATCTATAACTGTATAATTCAACTCCACAAAGTCAAATTTTTACTTGTATAATAAATAACATGAGTTAAGTCTTTTTGTCCCAATACAACTCCTAAATTTGTATTTGAAGCATCTATATAAATATGGAATTGGAGAGATTAATTTGGCCCTCTTAAAATTGATGCTTCAAAAAAAAATTGTTTCAATGTTTCAAAAGCTTTTTGGCAGTCAGAATTCCAAAAAAAATCACAATCACTCGTAAGAAATTTTTAAAGTGGTGAAGATATTTTTGTGAAGTTTTCTATAAATATTCTATAGTAACCTATAAAACCAAGATAACTTATAACATCTCTTTGGAAAGCATCTATCAAAATTTGGAGATAACTTCTATCTTGGATGCACCTTGAATCCAACACCTAAAAATGATCGCCCAAAATAATTCCTTCACTAAACATAATAAACATTTTTCATGGCTCAATGAAAGATTAGATTCTTTAAATCTAACAAGGACATTTTCTAGTTTTTCCATGGCTTATTAAAAAGTATTTCCATAAAATTTAAAGCCATCCATATAAACCTATACAAAATTATGGATCAAGTCAGATAAGATACCTAAAACTTCTCATTGAAATGTAGCAGGTGCATTACATAAACCAAAAGGAAGTACCCTATAATAATTTGTACCCTATGGACATGTAAAAGTTTTTTTGTCTTGATCTTTAGGTGTCAGATGAATTTGATTATATCCACTAAAACCATCAAGAAATGAAAAATATTTCTTTCTTGATAAAGTATCTAATACTTGATCAATAAAAGGTAGTCGAAAATGATCTTTTAGAGTAGCTTTGTTTAATTCTTGATAATCTATGCATACTCGCCACTTTCCTTTCTCTTAGGTACAATCACCAAGGGTGAAACCCATTGGCTATATGATATTGGATATATTAAATTCACATCAAGCCATTTTTGTAACTCTTCCGTAACAAATTCCCTCATATTAGGATTCATTCTTCTCTGAGATTGTCTCACTAGTTTGGAATTTTCTTGAATATAAATATGATGCATACATGTATTTGGATCAATCCCCTTCATGTCAATGTATTCACATACATATGTCAAGGAATTTTTTTGTAGCATCTTTATCAATTGCTTCTTTTGAAACTCTTCCAAATTATCATTAATGTTTAATGTTTTTCCTAGATGAATTTCTACTAAATAATTTCCAAACTCTTCCATAGAATGTAAGGGTACTTTATATTTTCGAGATGAAAAATACTCAGAATTGCATTGTTCTTGAAAAAATTTATCTAACATATATACTTAGTAATTTTGTTCATAATATGAAGAAGAATCATGCCATATTCATCAACTTTATTAGTTGATATTCCTCGTCATCTTGTAAAATAGTTGATATTGGTTGAATATTCTCAAAGTCTTCATCATTGCCATCTTCAATCCCAACTTTATTCTCTACTTCTGTTATTTTTTTTACAGGTGGATATAATTTGAATTTATTAGTATAAATACTATAATAAATGAACATATCACCAAATATAAAGTTGTAAATATTTATGGCCTACCAAGGATCAATGGGTCGCCTCCTAGATTGTTTTCAGGGGTCAATACCATAAAGTCAACTATATACTCCCATGAATCCAAGGATACTAAAACATCTTCTAATATACCATCAGGTTTAATAACATATTTTTCTGTTAATTTTAATAAATTTTGGGTATATTGAACATTAGGTAGCCTCAATTGATCCAAACAGGGTATTTTTTCAGGATTTAATATTTTTCCTAAATGTAGTAGTGTAGGAGACTATTCTAATTTAAAAATTCATATATATAGAATGTAGGAAAATATTCAATAAAAAATATGCAATTTACTATTAAAATTGGTAAAATTTGGACGAATATAATCCATTTAACCATATATATGTAAAAAATAGGAGAATTTTTAACCAAATTGGTGAATATTGTTTTTAGAAAATTTCCAAAAAAAATCTCATTTATGAAATTTCGCCCCTAAAATTTTCCCTAGATCCATAGTATTATTACTCATGATATTAATAGTTTCACCTAAATCAATCAAAGTGTTTGTAATTTCAATACAATTGATGTGAATTTTTACAATAGGGCTTCCTGGATCTAAATAGTTTTCAATGATTGGCTTCCCTATCATAATATCTGCAATTTTTCCTACCAATTGAATATTTTAATGTCTTTTATTTTTCTTCCTTTTTTCTCGATACATGACTCCTTTATTTTTTTTCCAAAAATAGGTATTTCCTTTATAGCTTGAAGTAGAGGAATTTTGATGCAAATATTTTTCAATTCGTCTAACATGTTATAATCAAGTGAAACTATTTGCCTTTCTATTCCTTTGTCAATTTGAAGTATCTCACGAAAGGGAGGATTTTGTCAGGAAATAGAAGGTCCTTCAAGTATAGGAATCATAGGATTTTATTTTATTTGGTTGTCATATAATTGTGTGGGAATTTATTCCTTTGAAGGGGTCTTTTCTTGATCAGAAAATGCCTCCTTTTCAAGAATTTTATCCTCCTTGTATTATTGGATGAAAACCGGTGGTGTTTTATTTTTCAAAACTCGACCAGATCTAAGTTGAACATCATTCATGCCTATAGGAGCTATCATATAATATTTAAAATTTTAACCCTCAACATTATAGATGGGTTGTTGATGTTGAAAATGTAGCATGAAATTCCTAATTTAATTTTTCCTTTGATTAAATTAGGAGAAAATTGAAATTCCACATCACTAGACAACTTGAATGAGTTAACCAAGTTGAAATAGTTGTTATTATTGATTTAGCTTATTTAATTATATTTGGGGCCATGAATTCAAGTTTTGTACAATGATTCATAAATTTTAGGAGCCTAGGTTGAGTGAATTTCATTTGTAACAATTTCATTCAGTTAAATTGAGTTAAGGTGAGTTAAACTAGTTCCAACTTTTGGATGAAATAGTGGGAGGTCCAGCAGCAGGGTGTAACTTAATTGTTTAACCAGTTAACTGATCAATCATCCTAAATTAACTCATGCATGTGCCATGAAATTCGATCTACCCAGATGATATTGGATTTTAAGGGAAATGTACTATCAGTTGTAGAATTTTCCAAGTTGTGCATGTGGTGTATGCAGTCAAAGAAGTGCCTAAAGGAATTGTGCAATTCTCAATGAGAAATTTCCATAATTAATAGGGTCTAATTCCACATCAAACAACACAAGAAATAGAAGCTTGGATGCTAGGAAAATTTGCTAAGTTTTGGCCAAAGTCAGTTAGTCAGGCAGAGGATAGAAGATACAGGTGCAGGCTGTGCTCAAGCTTGAGAAAGCATATTGTATACATCTGGATTATTTTATTAATAAAATACATATAGGAATGGGTTTTCAGTAGTTTATTTATCCTAGATAAATATTTTTTTATGTGTGTTGAATCTCGATGCATGTTCTTGATGTGTGTTCTTGATCATGAATTTTATTCCACTGATGAGTAGAGTAGATTTGAGTCTTATGTTTTAGTAAATTACATGAGAATTTTTGAATCTACACATTAATTTCTACATGGTATTAGATCCAAATTCACAGTAGAGAAGAGAATTCAAATTTTTCATTCCAGGAGGTTTGAATTTCAAGATCAGTGTGCAGGTTTTCTCCAGGACTAAGAAGATGGCTTTCATTGGACTCAGGCTCGAGTATGCTTTGGAAGGAACCACAAATTTTGTGGCATGGAATATCCGCATGGATTCAGTATTGGATGATAATGGGCTGCTATAATACATCAAGGAAGATGTATAAAAACCCCCACAATCTGATTCTTAGAATCTTGCTAACTGGAATAAGTATGTGACTAAAGCAAGGAGAATCGTATTGGAGGGAGTTCGAGATCATATTGTCTCGAATATCCATGGGAAAGAGACTTTGTTAGCGATGTGGAACACACTAATATATTTTTTTGATAAAAATAGTAGGAATTTGGTGCTCAAGGACAAGCTTCGGAATATCAAGATGCAGAATATTGAATCTGTTCAACAGTACCTAAGCCTGCTCACACAATGTCGTGATGAACTTGGAGGAGTTGGGGTAACTATTGTGGAGGATGATTTCGTAATCCTATCCCTTATATACCTTCCAAATACTTGGCATAGCTACTAGGTTTTAGTAAATGGAAGGGAGAAACTACCAAATTTGGAATGCCTATGGTTTTATTTGGTACAGGAGGAGATAAGGTGGAATACCAAATATGGGACCTCATCCAAAGAAGAGGAAGAGGAATTTGAATTAGTCGGCAAAGGAAATAAATCCAAGGGAAAGAATTCCCAAGGTGAGGTTGATTCCTTACAAGAGGAAAAGAAGAAATAATTTTCCAAAATCAAGTGCTTTCACTGTCAACAATACGGGCACTATGCCACAAAGTCTCCACTAAAGAAGGTAAGCAAGAAGGATTTTGTAGTAGGAGCGGCAGGTGAAACTTTGGCTTCACAATTCAAGTTGGACTTCACCCTCATTTCATGCATGTAAATCACAGTGATGGGTAGTGTGTGGTATCTGGATAGTGGCACCTCATTCCATATGATGGGAAACCAAAAAAAAATTAGTGACTTGGAGGAGAAAGACCTTGAGATGTACATCAAGATGGGAAATGATCGGAGGTATAACGGGATCGGTATTCGTACAATTAATTTTCATAGGGATTCTGGCTCCCCTCTCATACTGATCTGAAAATGGTCTAGATAACTTGTATGTATTTCAAGAACCTACCACTCAGTTTAAATTAAAATGATCTAGCTTTTACTTGACAATTTTGCAGAATTATTTACTTGAAAGTGGTGTATGAATTTTTATTGTTTATGTGTTTGAACTTCATTTTTTCTTACTGTAATTTAACATGTATGACAGCAACATAATGCAGAAAATAATCAATCAAACACAACAGCAATTTTAATCTAGGAGTTCACCCGAAATCTCGTGGGCTACATCTCCTTTGAGCTTGGCCATCAAGACTCCGCTCTTTGGGATTATGGTAAGTTTTTTACAAAGTAAATACTTAATTCCAATGAAAACAAAAATTATCCAAAGGACTGAAAATACCATAAATATCCCCTCAATTGGTTGTCCGAACTTTGTAAACAGCTTTAGGCTCTTGTTGACATGATTCCTTCTGTCACTGCACTAAGCTACTCTAAGCTTATAAATGGCACAAACTCCCTTAGAATTCTGTTTCTGTCACTGAAACCACTACTGATTTATCCAATACACATCATACATCAAATACCAATTGATAAATTTCTCAAATTGAGCACTGCATTCCCCAAATAGGCTATCCTCCACGGTTTGCCCAGGGCTACCCAGAACTTCTCATTAACTTCTCGAGCTCTAGAAGTTCTCAAAATTTTCTGAAACCACTTCCATTAGTTCTAAAATCACTGAAATAGTCAATATATAGTTTTTTTTCATCAAAAATAGCCTCCGGCTGCTCCGGTTTCGCCTCAATCACCTATCGGCACCCCCTGGCACTAGGGTCAAGGAAAACTTCTCTCCTGATTTTTTGACCTTTAAAAGTATTTAACACTTACTGAAACCTCTGTAAATATATTAAAAACTATGTTTTTAGCCAATAATGACCATTGGTTCACTACAAATGGTCTCAAACAGCTCTTTCTAAGCCCTCCACTGCTGCTGGAAAAATCTGGCAATAATGACCCTTGGAATTTTACTGAATATTTTTGGCCTTCAAACGTTCTCTACAGGCTCTAAAAATCATTTCATCAGATTAAGAACATATGAATTATCCAATTTTGACTATTGGAACTCTGAAAAAGGACTCTAACTCCCCTGGTTAGGCCTCAAACTGAATTTGTCTCATGGTGGCCCTGATGGCTCCTTCATCTTCCCTGAATCAAATTCCTCTGAATATCACCTCCATTCGACCTGAAATCTGTCCCAAACTCTCCAGGAGGTCAAAGAGACCCAAAATTGACTAAAATTTCATCCAATTTGGTTCCATAATGAGGAATTTATGGCCTCCCAAAGAAAACTGCCCAATGTCCCCCAAAAACCCCACTAAAAGTGGAGGAACTGCAGTTAAGGGCGATAATTTGGTGAACTCCCCGAAATTGGTGGGTTCCACTCCAAACATGGTGGAATGTTTAACTAGCATTAAATTTTGCAGTTCGGGGTGGTCGCATGACTCACCACCGAAGCTTTCGAAGTTGGCATTTATTATAACCGCTACATTTAAACTCTAGTTATCTACCCATGTGAACACTCTATTTTTTGCACCGACGGTTTTGGACTATGGTTACATATGAATGTGGTTATAACCGGCGGTCATATGGGGTCGGGCTAGCCCTTTAATTTTTTTTCCCAATGAAAATTCAAAATTCAAATAGAACTTCTGCCCATTGCTTATTAAGATTTAACGTATAACCGCCCCGGTCAGGCCTGAGGGCTGGCAACCGATCGATCAGGGGTTGAATCCTACAGAGTTAAAAAAAATTATAACACGGAAATTTTCACTGGCCTGGGGCCACATGGCGGCCTTTGGGCTTGCCACGTGGCACCCATTGATTGGCCAAATTTCAAATAGTCAAACCACTGTCAAATAAGGAGATGCCACTTGTCAAAATGTAATAGGCCCAAATGGAATATTCCAGGGGAATATTCCAAAGAATATTATTTTTTTAATTTTTCCCAAATTATAAAGTCAAACTTGGTCAACTAAAAAATGGAGTTCACTGGAGACTTCAAACCTTCATAACTTTCACATATGACCTCGGTTTTGAGAACCGTTCACAGCACCAGAATCGCAGCGACGAGACCTTTCTGGTTGTTCAAGTTTGAGACTCTTACGAACACTTTGAATTTTGGGCTATCACTCTAGTCCATGACCTAGTTCTGATCACACCTCCCAAATGAGAAGCTTTTGGACCCCAAAACTCTCTGTAATACTGAAACTGATCTGTACAGTGAATAAGAATATTGCACCCTCTTCTCTTCAGCCTCCAAACACTTGCCCTGCATGGATAGTGAATTTGAACCACAACTAGAAAGAAATTCACACTTCCCTTCCTCAATGCGCTTTTCATCCTGTTAAGAGCTGTCTTTCTTGCACTCTCTCTAAAAATTTCTGGTGATAAATTGCAGAAGTAAACTGTACATCGCTGCCTTGATTAATGATCCAAGGTGGATCAAACAAAGGAGAAATTACAGCATAAAATACATGAATACAACCGAAATTTGCATATGTACAAAGGAGTATGTCTTACTATGTTAAGAATTCCATCCACTTCTTACTAAGCCACTTCCATGGCGACTTTTGCTGCTGCAACCCTTCCTCATGTGAATCTTCCATTTTCACAACAATAATGGAATCAGTAGTTCCACTTGCGCCTATTTTTTTGTCCTCTTGCTGCATGTGCTTTGGACGACTAGTTGGATGCAAAGTCCAACAATGAGAGACATCATGTCCCTTCTTTTGGAAATATGTGCAAAAATTATGCACCTTCTTTGAAAGTTGTGTTTTCCTCATCTGCTTCCTGTATTCTTTCTTCCTCATCCAGCATCTCAAAACGAGATGGTTAAATCCACCACATTTTGTGCAACAAATATTTCTTCCATTTAAGAATGAAAAATTATCATGCCTTGCAGAAACACAATCAAACTGATCATGAGAAGATTTATACCTCTTGTGCTGCTTTGAATTTTCATCCTTTTTGTCTTCACGAGAAGATGAAATAGTAGAGGCTACAGCTTTCATTTGCAAACTAACATCATCGTTATTGTCTTGAAAACTGTCTAAACTTGCATGCTCACCATAAGCTGCATGTCTACCATCTTCTTGCTGCAACAAAGGCTTAAAGCAATGGCAATCATCTTTGAAACAAATTTGAAATATTTGCATCTTAGAACTTGGAATAAAGGTTCTCTCTAAAGTAGCATCACATGCCTTCAAGGATTTGGAGTCTTCGCCATTAAATTGCACATAACCAAGACCAAGATTCTTGGGTCGCTCCTCAACCGAAATAGGTTCAACCATGCCTTGTGCATGCTTACCTAACCCTTTGCCTTCATAGCCCATTTTAATCATTAATTTTGACCCTATACCTCTTGTATGTTTTTCGAAAGAACCAACACATCTTTCTAATGAGGAAACTGAAGACAAGTTAGAATGGATTACCTTTTCCTCATGCATTTTCATGGTCAAAGCCTCTTGGGCTTGATGGAGTTGCCTCTCCATATCATGAAATATTTAAAGAATTACTTCCTTCTCTTCCTTAATGTAAAACAACTGTTCACGAAGTTCAGTGCTTTCTCTTTTATCCTCAAACAAAATTTGCACCATGTCCTTCAATATAATAAAGTCACGCTTCATATCATCATCGAAGAATCTTGTGAAGGAGGAAACTTCACTTGTAGAATTTTTCATTATGATGTAAATGAACAAAAGAAACTTCAACAAAGTTCTCAAAGCTTTCAAAAAAAATGACAAGATTTTTAACCAAATGGCTATAAAGACCAACTCTTATTCAAGCAGTCAATCAAAAAACAAACTCCAAGAGCTTCTTAACAAACAATCGTCAAGAGGGTTTGTTCCAAAAGTGACCTTGAGGTCCCTTGGGACAAGGAAGATGCCTTCAGCCCTTTCTTCCTTTTTTCCCTCTCCAGGACTTAGATAATTAGTAGCTATCCCCAAATCTCAAGAAAACTCAAACAACAATCAGTTTGCAAACAGTAAACAGTCAATATTTTACAATGTTTAAACACCTTTCAAGCTATACAATCAAGCAACCAAATGCTCTGTCAAGCAAGAAACCTGGATTTGTTACCAACCTGATCTGGAAATGGTCTGGATAACTTTTATGTATTTCAAGAACCTACCACTCAGTTTAAATTAAAATGATCTAGCTTTTACTTGACAATTTTGCGAAATTATTTACTTGAAAGTGGTGTATGAATTTTTACTGTTTATGTGTCTTAACTTCATTTTTTATTGCTATAATTAAACATGTATGACAGCAACATAATGCAGCAAATAATCATTCAAACACAACAGAAATTTTAATCTAGGAGTTCACCCGAAATCTCGTGGGCTACGTCTCCTTTAAGCTTGGTCATCATGACTCAGCTCTTTGGGATTATGGTAAGTTTTTTACAAAGTAAATACTTAATTCCAAGGAATAAAAAAATGATCCAAAGGACTGAAAATACCATAAATATCCCTCAATTGGTTGTCCGAACTTTGTAAACAGCTTTACGCTCTTGTTGACACGATTCCTTCTGTCGATGCACTAAGCTACTTTGAGCTTCTAAATGGCACAAAATCCCTCAGAATTATGTTTCTATCACTGAAACCACTAATATTGTATCCAATACACATCATACAGCAAATAAAAACTGATAAATTTCTCAAATTGAGCACCACATTCAACAAATAGGCTATCCTCCACGGTTTTCCCAGGGCTTCCTGGAACTTCTCATCAGCTTCTCGAGATCTAGAAGTTCTCAAAATGTTATGAAAAAAATTCCATTGATTCCAAAATAACTTAAATAGTCAATATATAGTTTTTTTTCATCAAAAATAGCCTCTGGCTGCTCCGGTTTTGCCTCAATCACCTATCGGCACCCCTTGGCACTAAGGTCAAGGAAAACTTCTCTACTGAGTTTTCGACCCTTAAAATTATTTAAAACTTGTTGAAACCTCTGTAAATAGATTCAAAATTATGTTTTTAGCCAAGAATTACCATTGGTTCACTGAAAATGGTCTCAAACAGCTCTTTCTAAGCCCTGCACTGCTGCTAGCAAAAGTTGGCAATAATGACCCCTGGAACTTTACTGAAGCTTTTCGGCCTTCAAAAATTCTCTACAAGCTCTAAAAATCATTTCCTCATAATCAGAACATCTGAATTATCCAATTTTGACTATTGGAACTCTGAAAAAAGACTCCAACTCCCCTGGTTAGGCCTCAAACTGAATTTGTCTCATGGTGGCCCTGATGGCTCCTTCATCTTCCCTGAAGAAAAATCCTCTGAAGATCACCTCCATTCGACCTAAAACCTGTCCAAAACTCTCTAGGAGGTCGAATAGACCCAAAATTGACTAACATTTTGTCCAATTTGATTCCATAATGAGGAATTTATGGCCTCCCAAGGAAAACTGCCCAATGTCCCCCAAAAACCCCACTAAAAGTGGAGGAACTGCAGTTAAAGGTGCTAATTTGGTGAACTCCCTAAAATTGGTGGGTTCCACTCCAAACATGGTGGAAGGTTTAACTAGCATTATATTTTTCAGTTCGAGGTGGTCACATGACTCACCACCAAAACTTTTGGAGTTGGCATTTATTATAACCGCTACATTTAAACTCTGGTTATCCGCCCATGTGAACACTCTATTTTTTGCGCCCGTTGTTTTGGACTGTGGTTACATATGACTGTGGTTCTAGCTAGAGGTTGTATGAGGTCGAGCTAGCCCTTTAATTTTTCTACCCAATGAAAATTCAAAATTCAAATAGAACTTCCGCCCATCGCTTATTAAGATCCAATGTATAACCACCCCAGTCAGGCCTGAGTGTTGGCAACCGATCGACCCGGGGTCGAATCCTGCAAAGTTAAAAAAAATTACAACACGGAAATTTTCACTGGCCTGGGGCCACATGGCGACCTTCAGGCTTGCCACGTGGCACCCGTTGATTGGCTAAATTTAAAATAGTCAAATAAGGAGATGCCAATTGTCAAAATGTAATAGGCCCGAATGGAATATTCTAGGGGAATATTCTTTGGAATATTCCAAAGAATATTATTTTTTAATTTTTCCCAAATTATAAATTCAAACTTGGTCAACTGAAAAATGGATTTTACTGAATACTTCAAACCTTCATAACTTTCACATACGACCTCGATTTTGAGAACTATTCACGGCGCCAGAATCGCAGCGACGAGACCTTTCCGGTCGATCAGGTTCGAAACTCTTCCGAGCACTTTTAATTTTGGGCTATCATTCTGGTCCATGATCCAGTTCTAATCACATACTCAAGGATGTGATGTTTTTTCCATGACTAAATGATAATCTTATTTTCTTCATGATATTGGAAGATTGTGGCTACGATGTGATATTCAATAAATGAAAGGCATTCCTAAGACACATCACCACAGGACAGGTGAAGCGGATTGGAGTGCGAGTCAATAAATTATATGCACTTGAGGTAGAATATGCATGCAAATACTTTATGAGCAAGGAAAATTTTAGAGACTTGGTGGTTAAGAGGGAGCATGATCTACCTCTCAAAATGGAGCCTCAGAAGTAGCCTCAGCAAGTTGTGGAGTAACACAAATGGTGAAGAGGAGAGGAGACAGAGTGGAAAATTCCACTCAAGTAGAGACCTCTAGTAGGGTGAGCTTAAGAGATAAGTGGGCAGAGGGAGCACATGCAGCCATACCTCCAGGTGTGAGGTGGGGCAATGTCAAGCAACAGTTCTAGGAGTGAATAAATTTCAGTAGGGCCCATTGAGGTGGTTTTGTCTAATGAATCATTATGTTGCTATGGGGGGTCATAGTGTTTATTAACAAGAGAATAAATGTTAGGCATATGATGAGGAGTGCAGAGAATTGTTGACAGCAGAGCAGGAGGCTTGGTAGCAGAGTTAGCAGTAGCACAATTTTACCAGTAGATAGTTGCAGATTGATTCAATGATTATTTTTATTTATTTTTATGTATTCTTCTTATTTGCATATGTTGTAATAGCAGCAACTGAGAGAAGTTTTGCATGCATTAAATTCAAAATTTGGTGGATCAGGGTGGATGTGAATCCTTTTCTTGTTGAGAGGGAGTGTTGAAAATGCAGCAAGAAATTCCTAATTTAATTTTTCCTTTGATTAAATTAGGATAAAACCAAAATTCCACATCACTAAACAACTTGAATGAGTTAACTGAGTTGAAATACTTGTTATCACACATTTTTCTTAGTTAATTCAAGTTGGGGGCATGAAATCTATTTGTGTACAATGATCCCTAAATTTTAGAAGCCTAGGTTAATTTAATTACAGTTGTAACAATTTAATTTAGTTAAATTGAGTTAAGGTCAGTTAAACTAGTTCCAATTGTTGGAGGAACTAGTGGGAGGTCTAGTAGTGGGGTGTAAATTCAGTGTTTAACTATTTAACTGATTAATCAGCCTAAATTAACTCATGCATGCATGAAATTCGAGTTACCCAGTTGAGATTGGAGTTCAAGGGAAGTGTACTATTAGTTGTATAATTTTTCAAGTTTTATAGGTTGTGCATGCAATCAAAGAAGGGCCTAAAGGAATTGTACAATTCTCAATGAGAAATTTCCCTAATTAATAGGGCCTAATTCCTCATCAAACAGCGTAAGAAAATAGGAGCTTGGAGGCTAGGAAAATTGGCTAACTGTTCACCAAAGTCAGTCAGGCAAGCAGAGGATAGAAGATACAAGTGCAAGTTGTGCTCAAGCTTGAGAAAGAATATTGTATTCATCCAAATTCTTTGATTAATGCAATATATATAGGAAACATTTTTGAGGAGTTGCTTTCCCCTAGATAAATATATGTGTATGTTTGTTGAATATTGACGCATGTTCATGATATGTGTTCTTGGTCGTGAATTTTCTTCTACATATGAGTAGAGTATATTTGAGTCTTATGTTTTAGTAAATTACATGAGAAATTTTGAATCTACACATTAATTTCTACAGTTGAGGAGTTTTATTATTAGGATTGGGAAGTGTTTGTGCAGATGGTTAGATTTCTGATGAAATGGAGTGGATGGTAATGGAAGGGTTTGGATTGAAGTCGATTGAGGTTGGAATTTTGGTTGAATAGATTATGGAGGTTGGGGAGGAGAGTAATACTAAGGTTGGTATTAAGGATATGGTTGCTGGAAAGTTTTAGGATATTGGGAATTCCTACCATAAGAGCCATGCCAACCTTGTGACCGGGATTGGTTTTGCGGTTGATGTGGAAAATTTTCCCATGGTAAATGTGTATTCCAATTACTTTGTGATTGTGCATAAGACATATTGTATATTGAAATATTGTGCCATACGTGTTTGACGAGGCTGCCAAGGTATTTTGGGAGCAATATAACAAATTGTTTCTATTTGACTTGTCTAGCTTCTTCTTAGAAAACACCTTTAAGTCCAGGTATTTAGGGGCACTCCTTTGTAGCATGGTTTTCTGCACATATAACACATATTTTGACACTATCAAGAACACATTTTCGTAATGAATTTTTTTCCCTACATATAGGACAGAAAAAAGATAATGCAACATTTTCATATTTTTGCTTGTTTTGGATCCTTATTGTATCTAAATTTCACTAATATTTCCAAGAATATAATTTTTAAAATAATCAAGAAAATTACCTAATTATTCTCTACTTACAATACCAGATGCATATTTTTTTACCCATGACAGATTGAATCTCTTAGATTATTTCCCTATTTAGATTTTCCTCTTTAAATGTGTTTTCGTAACTCACAAATTTTTTAGAATGAAAATTGAGAAACATCTCCTTTACCCATTAGGTTGATAATATCAATCCATTCCTCCCTTATAGTTTTTAGCAAGAGTTTTTTTAATGTGACTTCTTCTATTTTATGCAATTTAAAAATTTGACATTGTAGAAAAAACTCTCCACCAAAACTTTGAGCCTTTCATTCTTGTTTTGGGACATCTTAAAACCTTCATCCTTAATGTCACAATGTATGCAATAATATTTATACTTCTTTATGAATATTATTTTCATATCATCCCATGTCCTAATAAAATGTGTTCCTAGACCCATGAACCATTTAAGAGCCCCATCTTTTAGAGTAGCAATAAATAATTTCAATTTTTTAGTACCACGTAGATAGTCATATGATCTGCACAATACTTCAAACTCAAAAGGAAATGTTTATGTATCATCATTTCTTAACCCATGGAAATTAGGAAGGAAGGATGGGGAAATATTTTTCATGGTAGCAATGGTATCAATATCTAAAATAGGGAATCCAAAAGGTTCCTCTTCATGACAATTTCCTTCATTTCCCCTTCCACCTCTACCATCTCAACCTCCTCTACCACCTCCTCATATTCTTCCTCTTCCCCCACCAATTCTTGGTCTTTCCTCTCCATTATGTACTTCTCCTTTTTCACTATCCATGTAGATTCTTCATATCTAATATAAGGTTCAATGATAATATTTTCTACCTCTTCTACCTCTAGTTCCTCTACCAATGGTAATTTAGAAAAAAATTCCTCTTCAACTTCATCCTCTTCACTAGGCACTTCTAACTCTTGTCCTCTGATTTTTTTCATCTGTTGGGGAAAGAAATATGACTCCTTCGGTTGTGGATGTAGGTTCTTCGACTACAACTTTTGTATATATAGGTTGAAAATCCCTAGATTGAATTTCACACCTATGCATTTCAGGGAGTCTTGTTCTACTTGAAAATTATGGAATGTGTTTAACGGAAGGTGATGTGGTACTATGTGGTCTATTGGGGGTGGTTGGTGATGTTGGTATTGAATGATGCCCTCTACTTACAAATATACCCTTAGAAGTGCATTATCTATACATGCATACTAAATCATTTTAATATGAATTAATATGCATCTAAAGAATGAATGCAACTATTATAAAATTTAAATAAAACAACTCTAATCTAGAGAGAACACCACAATTGTGATGTGCAAGTTCTTACCACTCCCTCTAAATTGAGTTGTTTAAATGAAAAGTAGACATCTATGTACACTTCCTTGGAAACAGCGCCAAATTTTTTTGTTAATTTAATTATTATTCAAATTACTTCATTAAATTATCAACCAGGGTTTGTGAACTTGTGAAGTGTACGTGCACCATCTATGATAGTACATTTATTTTCATTTAAAAAATCTTAAACTAATTACGAATGGAAATCAAATCTATTTGTGACTATATCCCATTAAGCATACGCACATGTTATGTCCAAAAGGGCCATTTCAAATTTCAATGTAAATAAACTTCAAAGTAAACTATGATATTAAACAAGGAATGGAAATGTATCTATTGAACTAAGAAAGGAAATCTTATCTAACTGACTTGAAAAGGAAATTTATTGTGGAAAACTTTTGAAATAGTTCTATCCTAAATTTGATCTATGAAACTTGAAATAATTATATTCTAAAGGACTATAAAGGAAATATATTTTATCAACTTGAAAACAGATATATTCTACAAATATTTGGGAATGAAACTTATTCTACAAGAGGATTGGTTCCTTTTTGTTGACCAAGAAGTAGGGAGAGGTGCCAAAGGAAGACTTTGGCATGACTTGGTTAGCCAATAGGGAATTTTTTAGGGTGTTATGACAGTTTATATGTTGAGATAGCACAATTTTCTTGAGGATTCATATTATATTTTTATTACTTGATTCAGTTCATTCATTGCCTTAGAGATAATAGTATATGCAAAGTATAATTCCATTATGAAAATCAAACATATATAATATCATTGATGAAAAGTATGTAGCATAATAATAATAAAAAGATAATTCGGAACACCAAACCTGGTGTTAATGCTTTATTCGATAAATCGAATCACCTCTTGATCGTTCACTTTCTTTAACATAATGGCATCAAACCATTGCATGAAATAAAAAATAATTGTAAGAATATATTTGTGTTTTTTTTATGAGCATGGGTTTATTTCACCTATGATATCCAATCCCCATAATTGAAAATTTTATTCTATTTCAATTGCTTGCAACGGGGTTGATGAACTTCTCTCGCTCCTAGCACATATTTGGAAAATTTGGCACTTCCAAGCATATGCATCGGCATTCTTGAAACGTGTGGTCCAATTGTATCCTTCCCAAATAATTTTTCATGGTATTGTATCTCCACAAAAATGGCCTCCATCTAGCCCATCATGAATTTCTTTGAGGAATTTATCTGCTTCAGGAGATTTTAGACATTGTAGTAGAACTCCATCATGATTTTTCTAAACATCACTCCATGGACCGACTAATACGTTTTTGTTTTGCAATCAATTCTGAAGGAAAAGTACTGTGCGCTAAGTATTTTATAAATTTTCCATACCATGATCATTGTGGAGTTGGTTCGTGCATGGAATCATATTTATACATGTTTAGTTCTTCGTCCCAACCTATCGCTTCTTCCATGTGGGGGTCCATCTCGTTTGCAACTAATTTTCACAATATGTATCCCTTAATAGTGTGAGTTAGTTTAAGCTCCATGCCATATTATAATATATATTTCATCAAATTAGCATTGTTGTAACCTTTTTGTATCATGTACATTTTATTTTTGTTGAAAAAAAAAAATTAAAAATATATATATAGAAAAGAAAAAGAAAATAAAAAGGGGATAAAATAAAATGTGAAAGTAAAAGGAATAAAAAAATTTTAAATACACACACATATATATACCCCTATAAGTTTGCAAGTCAAAATTCCACTTCAAAAAAAAATAGATTAAATTCGATCTTTATTTTAAACTATAGTTTTATTTCTCACATGACAAAATGTTTTTTGTTTGTTTGTGAATAAAAATTTCGCTCAAATCTATGGTCGAGGTCACTCCTGCTAGGATCAACGGCAGGAGGACCATTTCAAACTCCCCAGCACTATCGAAATTTAACAAGGAAAGGGGAGGGGGGGGTGAAAAGAAGATGCACTTTTACCTCCTGATGCAACGTGTCATCTCCATCTTTCTTTCGGGGGGTCCTCTGCCAAAACCTGTTACTGCCAACACCCCCCCACCCCCCCAAAAAACTATGTTTCCTCTCACTTGTGGTTGGCGCTTCTACCCGTTACCTGCCACCAATTTTCCATGATTTTTCCCTCCACGTCATCACCTCCCATGACACTCGACCGTTGGAAAATCAAAACTCCCGCCAACTAAGTGTTCATTAATTAATATCTCCCAAAAATGGTAATGTTTCTATTATTATTCTTCAACATTGCAATTATAAATTCACCACAGGAATCCATAATTTTTTTCCTTCCAGATCCATTCATTCTTTCAGGTTATTAATGAGACGATCAAGCAATCAAAACACCATTTTGAGTCATTTCTCAGCAATTCAATCCAATTTCCCTCTCAGATAACCGGTTTCTATTTCGCTCACCTTAAATTCAAAATAACAAAGAAAAAGGGTAAGTGAAAGATGAATGAGGAAGACCCCATGATTCCCCCTGTACCAGACCTTGATAAAGCCCCTCTTATTGACATCCAATTTAATTTTTTTGAGACCGATTGTGAATTCGACCTCTATGAACTTCACAATTGGGCAAAGCAAAACTGTTGAGATTCAACAAGAAGATCCTAGTGAAAATTATGCACATACACTAGGATGGAGCCTCAGGATATTTTTAGGTGGATGTCTATTTATAGATGCATGAGAAAATTCTATTTATAGATGAGGTATATTTAAAGATGTATGTGCAAGTTCTATTTATAGATTGCATGTCTATTTATAGATGCATGTCGGCTATTATTATCCCTTAATATTAGTTGGACAATAAACAATATTTTATTCTCAATGAGCACTTGGAAATAGTTAAATGAAGTGGAAAATAAACTAGATATAGGAATTTTTAGTTGAGCGAATGGTTGGTGGGACATGCAAGTGGAATTTTTTGTAACTGAGTGATTCGAAGTTGTAACAGAGTTGGAAGTGTAGTTCTGAAAGTTGTAAAGTAGTTTAACTCAGTTAAGTGAGTTAAACTCAGTTGTGCTAGTTGTAACTGAAGATACACTAATGAGAGATCAAGTGAATTAAATATTAATTAATTCACAATCAGTGGTCTCACATGCAACTGAATATTTACTACTATTAACTACATGCATGTCAGATCCAGTGGAGACCCAATTGAGATGTAGGTGAAAGGGACAGTTTGACTATCAGTTGTGACATTAGTGGTTGCACACATGTGACCACACACACATTGAATGTGCCCATGAGGATTTTGTAGTCAAGGCAAGCAGGATTCCATTCATTTGGGTATTTCTATTAGTTGGGATTGTGTAGTAGAGTCAGGTTGTTTTGAGGCAGTAAATTGGCTAAGGAACTTGCCAATTTTTTCATGACAGTGTGAGACAGTTAGCTATTGTACTGAGAGCTCTTGGAGTAGAGCTTTGTATGTAATTGTTTCATGATCCATGATGTAATATATAATAGAAGATAGTTGGGTTTTTAGTTATCTGCTTTCCCTGGATTAAATTATCTGCGTTATGTGTGATTGATCTTTCTTCATGATATTGCTATTGGCGATTGTGTTTTAAATTTGGCAAAGATTTTGTAGAAGCGATTATGTATTTAACAGTGGCATATAATTTTTAGATAAGGAGAATCCAGGAAATACATATTTTGTATTAAATTTCTATATGGTATCAGAGAACAGGAGATTGCAATTTTGAAGCAGGAGCTGAGTTTTTTGGTGGAAATAATTTGAATCTGCAGAAAGACTTTCTTGGTGCTACAGTTGAGTTAACATTGAAATGGCTTGCGGCAAGAGTATTCACTCGAGGGAAGCTCGAACTAAATTTCTTGGAAGGAAATGATGGAGGCGGTCCTCGAAGATAATGGCTTGAAGGAATTCATTGAAAATGATGTTCCTACGCCCACTTAGACAGATGTTGCATTACTTGATGCATGGAAAAAGAAAGTGGCAAAGGCAAGGAGGATTTTTTGGAAGGTGTATGAGACCACATTGTCTCAAGCCTTCATGGGAAAGCCACACCATATGCTATGTGGAAGTCTTTGATGGATATTTTCCAAAGCAGCAGTGACCATAGGAAATTGGTGCTCAAAGATAAACTCAGGAAGATTAAGATGGAAAAGGGCGAAAACATTCCAAATTATCTCACGAAGTTTGTCCGATGTCGGGATGAACTGGGGAGTGTGGGAATAATTTTTTTTTTTTATTATTTGGTGAGCTTGGCTCTCTTGGTACTTCCTAATAGTTGGCATAGTTATGAAGACTCTGTCAATAGACAGGAAAAATTTTCGGATTGGGAACGACTGTGGTCGGATCTGGTGCAGGAGGAGTTCAGGCGAAACACCAGAGATGGCTCTTCATCAAAGCATGATGATGAAGAGGATTGTGATTTGGATGCCAAGGAAAAGAAGGGGAAGGGGAAGAAATTCCATTCTAAATCTGAGTCTAAAGGAAAGAAGCTGGATATGTCCAAGGTGAATTTTTTTCACTGTCACAAACATGGGCATCTTGCTACTAACTGTCTGCAGAAGAAGAAGAACAAGAAGGTTGCTATAGCTGCAGCTGGGGAGGCCCTTGCCTCACAATTTTAACTTTACTTCTCCTTGATCACATGCATGGTGTCAATTGCATTTGGATCGGTGTGGTATTTGGATAGTGGTGCTTCCTTCCACATGACAGGAGATAAGGAGCTTTTCAGTGACTTGGAGGAGAAAGATCTCCATATGCATATAGAGATGGGTGACGATGGACGATACAATGCAACTGGAATTGGTACCATTACCTTTCAGATGGATTCATGTAAACCATTTCAATTGAAATATTTTATACATGTTCCAGGTCTAAAGAAAAACTTGGTCTCATTCGCAATGTTGGAGGAAAGAGTATATCTCCATATGCATATAGAGATGGGCGACGATGGACGATACAATGCAACTGGAATTGGTACCATTACCTTTCAGATGGATTCATGTAAACCATTTCAATTGAAATATTTTATACATGTTCCAGATCTAAAGAAAAACTTGGTCTCATTCATAATGTTTTCAATGATGGAAAAGCTTTCTTGTGACATAAAACAACGGTTCAAGCCAAGAGGATAGGGATTTGATTTAAGAATCTATAGAAGATAGAGGTAGATGGTTGCGTTGCCATGATGGGCAAGGTGAAAAAAGTGGTGAGACGGGATGAGGGAGAATTATGGCACAGGCGATTGGGACATCTTCATCATGGAGCCTTGAAAGTCATGCAGCAAATACTACTAGAATTCCAATGGGAAAACCTGCTTAGTTAGATCAGTGCAAGGGTTGCACCATGGGGAAGTTTGTAGAGTCCACCTTTCATGAAAAGGAGAACTGTGCTTCGGGGATCCTTGAGAGAGTTCACACAAACGTGTGTGGACCATTATCGATTGCTTCAACAGAAAAAAATAAGTACTATGTTATTTTTTTATGACTTTTCTCATAAATGCTAGATCTTCTTCATGCAAAAGAAGGATCAAACATTCTCAAAGTTCTGTGAGTTTAAGGCATTGGTGGAGAAGAGTCGGGGAAGCAAGTAAAGGCTCTAAGGAGCGATAATGGTGGAGAATACATCTCTAATGAATTAAAAGACTTCTACAGCAAAGAATTAATTCGAAGAGAACTCATAGCACCTCATAACCCACAGCAAAATGGGGTTGCGGAGAGGAAGAATAGAACAATCGTGGGTGCAGCATGAGCAGTGTTGCATGATCAGGGCCTACCAATGCATTTGTGGGTGGAAGCATGCAACACTGTGGTTTATGTGAAAAACCGTTTTCCTCATAGAGTACTTGGCATGAGTACACCTGAAGAAGCTTTCACTAGTAAGAAACGGGATGTTTCACACTTTAAGATTTTTGGCTCATCTGTTTATGTGTATGTGACCAAGAACGCCAAGAAGAAGCTGGAGTCGACCGTTGAAGTTGGGATTTTTTTGGGGTACACAGAAACACCCCATAATTATCATGTGTATCTGCCTAACAGTAAGATGACTATTATGCAACAAGATATAAAATTCGATGAGGGGAAAGCCATGCAGTTGTCGCTTGAGAGGAAGATACACTCGCATGCAGAGGAGGAACTTTTGGTTCCCAAAGATGAGTCTCTAGATGTGGATCAGCCATAGAAAAAAATTCATGGAGTGGAGGAGTCCACTCACGTAGAACCAAACATCAGAACTGGCAGAAGGCGTACCACAGAAGCTGATAGGCTAAGACTTGATGATGCACAGAATGCAAGAGCCCCTACTTCACAGCGCAGACAAATACAATCTCTTGAACGATATACTAGATACATGGCTCTCATGATAAAATGTATTGTGACTGAGCCATCTTCCTTTCAGGAAGAAGTGTAGGATCCCACATGGGTAGATGCAATGGTGGAGGAGTATGACTCCATTGTCAGAAACAGTGCTAGGGAAATTGTTCCAAGGTTGGTTAATAAATCAGTGGTAGGTTCAAGATGGATCTACAAGGTAAAGCAAGCTATTGATGGGAGTGTTGAGAAATAAAAGGCTATATTTGTGGCCCGGGGCTTCTCACATATCGAGGGGACTGATTATGAAGAAACCTTTGCACCTGTCGCAAGGTATTCTTCCATAAGGACCATCCTTGCTCTCTCAATGCAGATGGGTTGGCACATTCATCATATGGATGTGAAGACTGTGTTTCTCAATGGGATCATTGAGAAAGATGTGTACATAGATCAGCCTAAAGGATTTTAGATCTTCAGCATCCATTCACATGTGTGCCGACTCAAAAGAGCATTGTATGGGCTAAAGCAAGCACCCCATGCTTGGTACACTCGGATAGATAGCTATTTCACCGGACTTGGCTTCACCAAAAGTGAGGCGGATGCAAACCTATACCAAATAGTGGTGGAGGGTAAGATTTTAATCATTGTTCTTTATGTTGATGATTTAATATTGACTGGTGATGAGAAATTGATACACTCATGCAAGGAGGACCTTGCAAAGGAGTTCGAGATGAAGGATATGGGCCTCCTTCATTATTTCCTTGGATTGGAAATATGGCAACGAGATGGTGAAATTTTTGTGTCTCAAGTCAAGTATGCAAGGGAGATATTAGGTAAGTTTCACATGGAGGGATGCAAACCCATGGATACTCCTCTTCCAGGAAACTAGAGGAAAGAGTATGCTACTTCTAGAGAGGTAGTGGATAATACTATATATCGATAGTTAGTAGGTTCGCTTATGTATCTAGTGAACACAAGACTGGACATTTGCTATGTGGTTAACCAGCTGAGTCAAGTGATGGTTAATCCTACCAAGCTCTTTTTGAAGGTGGGAAAGCATGTCTTGAGATACCTAAGGGGCACATCTGAGTATGGATTATGGTACAGAGAAACGAATGATGTGAAGTTGCATGACTTAACGGATGCAAATTGGGCAGGCAGCCCATCGGATAGAAAGAGAACATCAGGGGGGATCTTTAGCATTGGATCTGAAATTGTTTCTGGGTATAGCAGGAAGCAGATATTCGTGGCACTCAGTTCAGCAGAAGCGGAATACATGGCAATGATTCAAGCTGCATGTGAGGCTATCTAGATGAGGAATATATTGGTTGGTTTGTTTGGTTCTCATTTAGATCCGACAGTGATTCATTGTGATAATCAGAGTTGCATCAAAATCTCGATTAATCTTGTGTTTCATGATATATCTAAGCATATATATATATATATATGGTATCATCATATCAGATATTGTGTGCAAAGGAAGATCATGTTGCTTCATTACATTCCTACGGAATATCAGGATGCAGATATTCTGACGAAGGCGCTCACCAGGAGAAAATTAAAATACCATAGAGACAAGATCGGGGTGAAGGATAATCCCTTTCTTGTTGAGAGGGAGTGTTGATATTCAACAAGAATATCCTAGTGAAAATTATGCACCTACACTAGAATGGAGCCTCAAGTTATTTTTAGGTGGATGTCTATTTATAGATGCATGAGAAAATTCTATTTATAGATGAGGTCTATTTATAGATATATTTTCAAGTTCTATTTATAGATTGAATGTCTATTTATAGATGCATGTCGGCTATTATTATCCCTTTATATTAGTTGGACAATAAACAATATTCTATTCTCAATGAGCACTTGGAAATAGTTAACTGAAGTGGCAAATAAGTTAGCTATAGGAATTTCGAGTTGAGTGGTTGGTTTGTGGGACATGCAAGTGGACTTAGTTGTAACTGAGTGATTTAAAGTTGTAACAGAGTTGGAATTGTAGTTATGAAAGTTGTAAAGTATTTTAACTCAGTTAAGTGAGTTAAACTCAGTTGTGCTAGCTGTAACTAAAGATACACCAGTGAGATATCAAGTGATATAAATATTAATTAATTCACAATCAGTGGTCTCACATGCAACTGAAGATTTACTACTATTAACTACATGCATTTCAGATCCAGTGGAGACCCAGGTGAAAGGGACATTTTTACTATCAGTTGTGACATTAGTGGTTGCACACATGTGACCACACACACATTGGATGTGCCCATGAGGATTGCGCATTCAAGGCAAGAATTATTCCATTCATTCAGGGATTTATATCGGCTGGGGTTGTGCAGTAGAGTCAGGTTGTCTGGAGGCATTAAATTGGCTAAGGAACTTGCCAATTTTTGCATGATAGTGTGAGACAGTTAGCTATTGTACTGAGAGCTCTTGGAGTAGAGATTTATATGTAATTGTTTCATGATCCATGATATAATACATAATAGAAGATAGTGGGGTTTTTAACTATATTCTTTCCCCGGAGTAAATTATTTGTGTTATGTGTGATTGATATTTATTCATGATATTTCTATTGGTGATTTTATTTTAAATTCTGCAAATATTTTGTAGAAGTGATTATGTATTTAACAGTGGCATATGATTTTTAGATCAAGAGAATCCAGGAAATACATATTTTGTATTAAATTTCTACAAAAACATCTTGATCAAAATGATGAATTGAATATCTGAGAGTCTCTTCTCCCTCAATTCGTTTTCCCTCAAACCCACTATTTTCCTGAATTTGTTTCCTGGTGCCATCATAGATAATTACCAAGCAAAAAGGTAGTCACTTGCTCCAAATAATGAAATTATATTTTCAATTTCCCATGAAAGTAATTTCCAAACCCTGTAGATATATCCCAAAGCTTCCCTCCATCCTTTTTCCCCTGGATCATTAATGGAATTGTATAATAAGCTTAAATTTCCTCAAATAACTCATATCTTTGAAACCTTTGTACCTGAAACCATTGAATTCCAAAAAAATATCCCTCCATGTCATGTTTCAATTTTCATGGGAATATCAAAGCAAGTAATCTCCATGGTGGTTTGATTATTAGGACACTACACATATCAGTGGATTGATGAAGTAATACTAGGATTATTATAACTATTCACATTTGAAAAAAAGCCTTCAATATGTTTTAATTACAGCTAATTGTTGTTCGATGCTATGCATGAAAAATTCATGAAATTTAATGTTGAAGGAGTTTTTAAATAGCAGTCAGTGTTAGTGTAATTAATCTTATATCTTCAAGCAGATAGGTTTAAGTTTCAATTGCAGAAAATGGATGAGCATGGTAACCCTTTGTCATTTATCCACTATAATTCATTGGTTAGGAGAAATTAAGAAGAATATACTTTCACAATTTTTGAAGATCAGTTCCTTGATACTTCCATATGTTTATTATCCAGTGATATTTTACCAAGAATATATCCAGAAATCAAGAAATTCCTACACCTTTTTAAACAATCTAAGGTGGGAGATTGGTATTTATACCAAATTTATATAGAGATCAAAATTTATGGAAGTGAGCTCCCTCCTTATAGATTACCATGTTTTGTGCCCGTTAGGATTTTTCCTTTATAATATGCTAGGAAAATTCTCAATATAGTGGATGAACTACATTTTGTGTCTAACAAGAAGAAAGCACAGTTCAATTTAAAGGCACAAATAGCCTCTTACATCATAAATACCATAACATCTACAAAATATGTAGAAGCGGTCTTAAAGAAAATGAAGTTCAAGCCTAGTTTACATTGTCTTATGACCCTTTGGGATTAATCTCTAAGCTTAGAGTTGAGAAAAAAAACACTCCATATTCCCATACACCAAAACCAGAGATAGAAAAATATGCCAATCAGGAAGAATAGACAAAAGGAACATTGTAGGAAGAAGAAGAGCAGTTGGTGATTCATTCTTCTCTACAGACTCTTATTTCCAAGGATAAAGAAAGAAAAATGCCAATGGAAAGCATGTCTCCTATAGAGTCAGAGAAACAAGATACAGACTTTGTAGTTTTCTATAGAAGAAAGAAAAATCAAAAAAACTCCACTCAAACTAGTAGCAAAGAAAATCCTCCGGAATTAACACTAATGAAGAATCTTCAGAAGAAAGGGATGACCGAGAACACAGTACCTTTGTTTTTACATTCAATCCTACTACCTCTCCTCCTTATGTAGGAGAGACCAGCGAATCTCCCATTTCATCTACTTCTCAAGTTCAAACACAGCCAAGCATTTTTGCAAGGTACAAAGAGATTAAGTTGAATAATGAAGCTCTTAAATCTTCTACATATTCAGAATTTTGGAATCAAACTGCCACCACTCAACACAGATTTCTATAATTTTTTATGCACATAAGGGGTAGTTTCAAATGGAATTTTTAGAGCCTAAAGTTGCAGCTCCAGAACGTGTGAAACATTACAATGCATCTATATTTTTAAATGATACTAAAAAATTTCACGCTATCGACCAAATCGATCTGCATAAACAGGCAGGTGAACTTATTTAATCAAATCTAACTAGTTCTAGCATGGCTACTTCAAAACTACATGTTTCATTGAGCAACATGCATTCACAACTGAAAATTGAAAAGATGTCCTTTATGGCCAAAGGCACCAGAATTAAAACTTTAGAATAATTGGTTATCAAATTAGGATATGATCCTAGTGATGTCAAGGCAGCAAAGGAGGTACCAAAAAGTAAAAATGCATATATTTAGTCCCTTAGAAAGAAACTTAAACTCCCAACTACAGAACACCCTAAAACTCAAGAACTTGCTAGTTTGGAGGTGGAAACAGGGAAGTTGTTTACATTAGTAGTGGAACAAAATGCTCAAATACAGAAAATGGAGCGAGAAATGGAAACACAACTAAAAGAAAAGGAGAAATGGGAAACAAGTGGAGCATCAGCAGCAAGAAATTTAGCACAGCCTACAACACAAGCATCAAAGTCAGATTCTTCACAAAAACTAACTCAAGCCTTGGGTAAATTGTCATTGACAAATAAGGAAGTTGAAAATTTGTCAGCAACCCTCACCAAAATGGAATAAAGAAATATAAAATCAGATAATGCCTATTTAGCAGAAGTATAGAAGAACTTCAAACTTACTCAAAAAATTCAGAAGTATGTAGATAAATCCATCATCATTCAAATGTTGGCAGAGGAAAAACTCGGCATTTGGAATAATATAAATGCAAATGTTACAAACTTATGGCCTTCTATTCAAATCATTTTTTAGAAAGAGGAATTAGTACAAAGAGTCAAAACAGCAGTAGAGCACACTAAATTAGATATTGAGCAAAGGCTACAAGAAGCACAGAAGATCATTAGAATGTTGAATTCTAAAACTAAAGAAGAGCTTGAAGTTGTTAACATACAAGACAAAACTGCAACGATAATGCAAGTCATAACATTTTTAACTAAGTAGAATTTATTGGTGCAATTGGAGAACAGAGAAAAAAGAAATTAGTTGGAGTTACACGTTAAAACATTAAACAAAAAGTTTTCTTTGTTATAGGAGAAAGGACTTCCCACTCTCAGAAACTCTAATGTAAAATTGATTCCATTAGAGAATTACCGGGAGCAAGTATGCAACATAGCTACAGACGCATCAAAATTTTCCAAGGAAAAAGAATTTATTAGTGGAGAAGCTTTTCTAGAAGGCTTACAATTTGATTTGAATATTCAGCATGAGATTCATCATTTATTCTTGAATAAGACAACTTTTTAGACTTACATTGAGGTAGATAAAAGGTTTAGAAATATGGTGAACTTTTCTATCCCAAGTGAAGAAATATGGGACAAATTACTTGAGTTGTTAGAGTAAAAAAAAACAGAAGGCATATCATTTTGGCACAAAAATAGAAGCCAGCAGCTGGAAAAAAGGCACATTCAGCAGTATTTTTCCTTCAATTCTTCAATAGACAGGAAAATTTATCCAAGACTTCTATTTTGAGTTATGTTTTAGAAAAAAAAAAAAGAAAAAAAAAAAAAAAATATATATATATATATATATATATATATATATATATAATTTTATAATACCTTTTTGTAAAAAAATTTCTTTTGGAATCCGAGATTAGTTTAGCAGAAAATCTATAAGTATGTTGTAATAAGACTGATAAGGGTTGAACCCTAGATTCATCTTGAAACGACTTGTGTTCTTGTGAGTGCTTTGTTAATTTTTCTTTCATTTTTGTTAATATCTGCATATATTCG
This sequence comes from Pinus albicaulis, assembly GCA_034641835.2. Taxonomy (NCBI): domain Eukaryota; kingdom Viridiplantae; phylum Streptophyta; class Pinopsida; order Pinales; family Pinaceae; genus Pinus; species Pinus albicaulis. The sequence continues at coordinate 2,020,333,704 of CM076575.1, read as the reverse complement.
ATATTAATGAGAAATTTGGGTATGATAATATTGAATATCAATCTACATGAATTCCCTTGTGAAGTTATAATCAATTACAGAGATTAGTTAATTGGAACTGTTTGTTTTAATTAACTCTTCTACATATTTAAATTGTCACTTCTCTTTAAGATTCAGATATATTTTGTTTGGCTGTAAAAGTATTTTACACACATGAACTCTATATGGTTAATTAAAATTTATGTTTGAATATTTAATTAATCATATATTTTCTTAAGTTCAACCTTACATATCATTTATAAGCTGAAATTTTGGTAAAGGTGAAGAGTCATGTAATATTCCCAATTAGCCAAGCCAATGGGAATATTCTATTTTTCCTTATTTTATTCTGCATTTCATGATTAAGGAATAAATTGTAAAGGAGGACATGTAAAACTCTTGAAAACCATAAATAAATCAATGCCTATGTGAACAGAGACATATCTGGGCTATGTAAATAAACTTTTGCAGGTGTGAATGGATTTAAATCACAATATTGGGTCAACCTTGACCAAATCAACAGTGTAGTCCAGGTGCAATGAACCTCATGGATATACAGCGCAGTTCTAGATGGAGGCTCCACATGTGAAAGGGGTTAACTCATTGAGGTGGTTTAGGGTTTGACAAGGCTTTCATCCTATAAAGGAAGGAGGAGGACAACAAGAGAAGGTTGTTTATGTTATTATATTCTGAAGGTTTTGTCTTTTGAGACACACCTCTTGGGGTTTTCCTGTTTAGGATCCCTACCTCCTTCCTTAAGCAGCTCATGGAGGAGCCTTGTTTGTCTATTCCACTATCCAGAATTTTTCCAAGCCTCATCTTGCATCTACAGCGCAGTCCTACTTAGGATTGGGTTGTCCATGTGAGCTGCAGCAAATGGAATACTAGATCTGCTCAGATCTAGCTTGTATTGGTGCCTCTTCTCAGTGAGTGTGTCTTTTAACCTCCTAGAAGAGTGCATTAGTGGGTTGAGATTTAGATCCATACATTGGCAGCAAGCCAAAGCATTCTCAAGGCCAACAGCGCAGTCCCTCTTCCATGACTGCGTTATTTTCAAGAGCAGAGTTGCAGGGTGACTTGGAATTATTTTCAGAGGAGAGATCTCTAGTGAAGGGTTTCTTCTTTTCACTGTGGTGATCTGTGGATTGGCCAACCAATCCATGTTAGTTTAGATCTGATCTGCTATATATGTTATTATTCAGAATTTTCTGAATACTTCTGCAGATCTGTGACTTAGATCTCAGATCTACTCTTGTACCTTCATGTTTTGCTGAGATCCCCAAGGGGAGTGTATAAAGGAGTATTTCTTGTTTACAGATCTGATATAGATATAAAATTTTATGTACATATCTGCTGTAGATCTGATTTTTAATCTACTACATGCTTTAGCAATGAAAATCACGCTGTCAATCTCTTTTTGCCTTTTCTTGTGTTGTAGTGACTCATTCTGAAGCCTTGATCCATGTAAAACTTCTGTCTTACTCTAATATATCGAATAAATCATATCATAGGTCTGATTTAATTATTTTTATACTTATTTGCGTTCAATTCCTTCATAATTTACGTTTCATATGCTTTAGTCACATTCTGCATACTCTAGGTCATGGGAAATTAGCATTTTTAAGCCATTTCGAGAGTGGGAGAACTGTTTAACCTAGCTAGTGTTATTTTTTTGGGCTGAAATTTGGAATAGGAGTTTCACATAACCTAAGCTAGAATATCCAACCGTCATCCCTCCTTATTTTTATGCACATCCCTGAAATTAATCATTTTAGGGCATAAATCACTGCTTTTCCCCACCCTTTTGAGTTAAGAAGTGAAGTAAAATTGCTGATGTTGCTTAGAATGAAGGATATATCATATAGCATCAGTTAAATCTGATTTCTTGCTGCTCTCCAACTTTTTAATACCTTAGGGTATTCTTACTGTTGTAGAAAATCCCTATATTGCTGCATTTCCTCACTTGGGAAGGAGAATATAGGCCATATACTTGTTGATTTTCTTTCATGTGCTGGTGAGATTTTGTTTTAAATCTAATGAGCTGTTATAAATTTCCATTTTCATGATTTTCTGAAGCTCCAACTATATAATATCTCAAAATATTCTATTCGTTGTAGCTGTTCCAGATTTGGAACATTACGGTGGTATCAGAGCAAGATCTTTGGCACAAACTGTGCATTATTGGAGCCAATATGTCTTCAGAGGGAGGAGAACCTCTCACTGACAGAGAGTAGAGGTATCGTGGAAGAAGACAGAAGAAAAATGATTACACCATTGAAACCCCTTTGTATGGAAGAATAAACGGAGTAGAGTTCTCTAACATTATTTCTCAAGCTTTGCATGAGTTGGAGGGAGAAATAAGGGGAGTGAGGAATGGAATATCATCAGATATCTTGATGAGGTGTGCACAAGAGGGTAGCCCCACTACTTCATGTGATGTGTGTGAGCATGTAGCCACACCTACAACGTTGTAGCATGCCTGCATTCTTTGCAAGAGGAGAAGAAGAGGGAGAGACATCAGAGGAGGAGACCCTTGGTGACTACCTCCGATAATATGAATCTCGATCTAAAATATTCAAGGAGAATTTAGGCTTCCCTGATTTTTTTTAGCTCAAAGAAGGGATAAGATCCATGAAGATAACTCCATTTCATAACATTGCTGGGAGGGGTAAAGATCTGCTACATGATTTGCCAAGGGAAAAGGCCTTACTTCAGCAAGATCATTCTTCTCAAGAAGAAGACATGAATTTCCTTTCCTCAATGAGAGATCAAGAAAAAGGATCTCTTATTGATGGGGCATGCTCCATTGTTGAGGAGGAGGAAGAAGTAGAACTGAAATGTTCCTCCAGCACTGTGACAGCAGGAGGGAATCTAACTTTGTTGAGAGATGGAGTTGAAGCTATTTCTTCCACTATGAGGGCCCTTGTATCTCTGCAAGGAGGTCCCCGGGATCTTATTCATGGAAAATATGAGCAGCATGTGTCTATGATGATAGACAAGGAGACAAAACAAAGGAGCACCTTAGACTGTGGAATCTTGCAGAAGGTGGGCAATGGAGAAGAAGATGGGGGAGTTGCTCCAACCTCTCCTTATCATGGTACTTCCACACAGAAATTAGAGATGGATTTGTGCAGTGGAAGTAGTCATATTATGTTCCCATCGGTAGTTCACATGGGAATGAGCCATGAGACATCTTTATCTTGTGGTGTACCCCCTGGGAGACCACTTGATTCAGATTTGATGGGAGATGTTTCATGCATTGATGCTCCTTCCATAGATCCCAGAAGGAAGAGAGCATTAGGAGACCATGCTACAATGCTAAGAGTATGGGGAGGTACAAAGAAAGGGAGAGCATTTTTCCTTTGATTTCACTATCTATCCTCACCCCTCAAATTGCGTTGAGAAGATATGCTGCAAGGAGAGAAAATGCATCATGAAGCATGGGAGGCAAGCCTTGAAGCAGGAGGCAAACTTGTTTGAAGGACACTCTTCCCTGTTGGAGGAGAGATGGTGGTCCCACATGCTTGCTTTGGAAAAAATAGAAAGGCCTTGGACATATGATAGCCTCCCATGGGAGACTAACTTCCAAGAGCTTCCTTCTCCTTTGAAGCATGTGCATGAGCAAGGAGGACAGCAAGGAGGGTTTGGCAACCTTCCACTTTGTACCTTTGGCATAAGAGATTTCAAGGGGGAAGACAACAACATGGTAGATACTTCAGATGAAATCCTACCAGCGTTGTCATTGTTGGGCACCTTAGATCCCTATTGGAAATCCCAACTGTTGGTGGAATATTCCAAGGATCTTCATACTTGCATGATTCTTGATGATTGGTTGCATGAAGGAAGCTATTCAGTCCTTGATGGATTCATCTATAATCATGGTATGATATTCTTATATAGAGCCTCCAAGCTCAAGGATAAGTTACTACAATAGGCCTATGACGAGTTTTGTTTCAGCCAAGAGTATCTTATGAAGCTCAACAACACCATCTTAAGGAGCTACTATTGGGAGGGCTTTGAAGGAGAACTCTATCAGCATTTTCAAAGATGCATGAAGCTTGTGGAGATGGGGCAACAACATAGCTCTGTTGGAGAGTTAATTCAGCCTTCTATTTCCCCTCTTGAGGGAGGAGATAGATCTATGCACCACTCCAATTTGATGGTGAGGACTATTGGTGAAGAATATTCTCAGGTGAAACAAGTTTATTTTTCTGATTATATCCATTCTTCCACCTTTTTTATGCAGGCCATGACTCCAAGGAGGAGATTTTTATCTTGTCAATGTCATGGAAAATTTTGGGCCACAACACTTGTTGTACTTGGCCACTCCCTTGGTGGACAAAATGAGATCTTGTTTCATGATGGGTGCTTTCCTAAGGCACCAAACATATTTCACACATTCAGCTACAGTGAGGTGGGATGGGCTGCGAGTAAGTGGTGGGAAGACCACTTACCACATCTTGGTTTAATGCAGCAAGAGATGCATTATGCTGGTTCCACATGTGGGACTATGACCCACCTCCATATGTGCACCTTTCTATTTTTTTGTACATTATTTTTCCCCCATACATTGATGACATGCTTGTACGTTTTGTGGAAATCTATGGAGGGAGGATGACAGGTATGCATGTGCCTGATGAGCTAAAATTTCTCCATGTGTCATGTGTTATATATTTCAGAGGGGAAATTAGGCAAACCCTGAATGTTTCACATGAGATCTTGTTTCCTTGTGGGATGGATTTTTCACATCTCATGTTGACTTTGGGAAAAAAATTCATGGGGGTTTGGATTGGTGAGCATCTAGCTTATGATGGGAGCTTGATCCTTGATGATGTCACCAATGGAGGAGAATTTTTGCAGCACTCACCTTATCAGTTTCTTGAGGACAAGCAACATCTTGGAGGGGAGGACTATAATATTCCCAATTAGCTAAGATAATGGGAATATTCTATTTTGCCTTATTTTATTTTGCATTTCAAGATTAAGGAATAAATTGTAAAGGAGGACATGTAAAACTCTTGAAGACCATAAATAAATCAATGCCTATGTGAACAGAGACATATCTAAGCTATGTAAATAAAATTTTGTAGGTGTGAATGGATTTAAATCACAAGATTGGGTCAACCTTGACCAAATCAACAGCGTAGCCCAGGTGCAATGAACCTCATGGATATATAGCGCAGTTCTAGATGGAGGCTCCACATGTGAAAGGGGTTAACTCATTGAGGTGGTTTAGGGTTTGAAAAATATTTCATCCTATAAAAGAAGAAGGAGGACAACAAGAGAAGGTTGTTGATGTTATTATATTCTAAAGGTTTTGTCTTTTGAGACACACCTCTTGGGGTTTTCCTGTTTAGGATCCCAACCTCCTTCCTTGAGCAGCTCTTGGAGGAGTCTTGTTTGTCTAGTCCACTATCCAGCATTTGGCCAAGCCTCATTTTGCATCTACAGCATAGTACTTCTTAGGATTGGGTTTTCCATGTGAGCTGCAACAAGTGGAACACTAGATCTGCTCAGATCTAGCTTGTACTGGTGCCTCTTCTCAATGAGTGTGTCTTTTAACCTCCTAGAAGAGTGCATTAGTGGGTTGAGCTTTAGATCCATACATTGGAAGCAGGCCAAAGCATTCTCAGGGCCAACAGTGCAGTCACTCTTCCATGACTGTGTTATTTGCAAGAGCAGAGTTGCAAGGTGACTTGGCATTATTTTCATAGAAGAGATCTCTAGTGAAGGGTTTCTTCTTTTCATTGTGGTGATCCGTGGATTGGCCAGCCAATCCATATTAGTTCAAATATGATCTTCTATATATGTTATTATTCAGAATTTTCTGAATACTTCTGCAGATCTGTGACTTAGATCTCAGATCTACTCTTGTACCTTCATGTTTTGCTGAGATCCCCAAGGGGAGTGTATAAAGGAGCATTTCTTGTTTACAGATTTGATATAGATCTAACATTTTATGTACATATCTGTTGTAGATCTAAGTTGTAATCTACTGCATGCTTTAGCAATGAAAATAGTGATGTCAATCTCTTTCTGCATTTTCTTGTGTTGTAGTGACTCATTTTGAAGCCTTGATCCATGTAAAACTTCTGTCTTACTCGGATATATTGAATAAATCATATCATAGGTCTGATTTACTGATGTTTATACTTATTTGCATCCAATTCGTTCAGAAGTTACGCTGCATATGCTTCAGTCACATTCTGCATACTCTAGGTCATGGGAAATCAGCAATTTTAAGCCATTTCAGGAGTGGGAGAACTGTTTAACCTAGCTAGTATTATTTTTTTGGGCTAAAATTTGGTATAGGAGTTTCACATAACCTAAGCTAGAAGATCCAACCATCATCCCTCCTTATTTTTTGTTAGGTCCCTATATTAACAGTATAGTCCCTTATTGTTATAGTGTAACCCCTTTATTGTTATTATTGTACCCTTGTAACCCCCATTTTTTTATTATTGTGCCCTTAAATTATTATTGTTAGGTCGGCTAGGATTACATTGTGGCCCACTAGGATTACATTATGGCCACATGGACTCCTATATATAGAAAGGAGGTTTTGTAAATTGTATCATCCAAGATTTTTTCATTTATGTAATGTATTGGAGGTTTCCCCCTCGAAGTGGCTTATTTCTAAGGCGTTGATATCTCTTTTCTTCTATTTTTGGAGCTGGTTACACAACATTTGGTATCAGAGCTTTGGATTCTAGGGTTTCGCTGCTCCAAACAGGTCATCGTGGAATTTTCGCCATAAATTTTTTTCTACGAAGTTTCAGAAGCTAACATTTTCAAGGTGCGAAGCTGAAATCCTGAGGAAGATCGTCTAAAAATTTAATATTTTCAGAGATATGATCTGTGGAAGTTAGGTCTTTTTTTAGGCTCCTAAACAAGCCATCGTGGAATTGTTTCTATAAAAAAATTTATACGAAGTTTCAGAATCTGAAATTTCTAGGGTGCGAAGCTGAAATCTTGAGGAAACGTGTCAAAAAATTTCAGAGCTTGATTCGCAACATTTTTGGAGATATGATCTGTGGAAGGTGGTGCTTTTTTAGGCTCCCGAATTTCATCTCAAAGAGGTGATCGTGGGAAACGTTCAATAACTCTCTCTCTGAGCATCGGATTGGAGTGCCGTAAAAATTGGTTGCAATTATACGGAATTTAGTTTCTTTTCTATCAATTTCAGAGGCGAAGGATGAAACAGTGACACGTGGCAAGTCGTACAAGTTCACTCTACTAAACCAGTCCATAATTAGGTCATTGTGGGAGATCGGACATAACTTTGTCTTGGAGAATCGAAATCAGGTCAAACCTATGGCATTCAAAATATAATTCATAGGGATACTTCAGTGCTGAATTTCATATATTTAAGAGCCACAATCACAGAGATAATCAAATTTCAATATCAAGCTCCTCAAAAGCAAGAAAAATGTGTTTATTTTTTTCCGAATTGCATAAGTCTTGTTTGAAAAATCAATTTGAATTGATTCCAAGGGCATATTGTAGAATAGATATCAGTATTGGGTTCTAAAAAATTCCCCATAAAAATAATTCAACACTTATTAAGCCTTCAGAAGGCTCTACTATGACTCATGAAGATGGAGAATTGCAACATGATCTATCAAAATTACAAGAGCAAGTGCACCAAATTTCGCTCTCGCAAAGAGCAGCAAAAAATGAAATGGAATTTTTGAAGAAAGGCATGGAAGCAAAGATGGATGGTGTGAAGAATAATGTGGATGGTTTGAAGAAATACGTGGAATCTAAGATAGATGACATGGAAGCTGGCATGTAATCTAAAATGGAAAACATGAAGAATGATCTAAAAGCAGACATAGAAGGTTTGACAAAGTTGATACAATAAATGTTTCCTAATGGTGAAAAGATAGTAGAGGAAACTCATTATGAGAAAAAAATAAATGTTAATCGTGATTTCATAAACTCTAATGTTGGCGGGAAGAACCACCATATTCCAAAAATGGATATGAGGAAGTTTAATGGAAAGGATCCTGTAACATGGATACTACAGATGGAGCAATATTTTGATCTCCATAATGTGCAAAACACACAAAAGGTACGCATTGCAACTTTACATTTAGAACAAAATGCATTTGTATGGTATCGATGGCTTTGCTCCCGTAAAAAAATTGTCACTTGGTCAATTTTTATGGAGGAAATGATAGCACATTATGAGGATACAAAGAGTAACACCTTCTTTAGCCAATTGATAAATCTCAAACAAAAGGGTTTAGTGGGGGAGCACATTGAGGACTTCCAAAAATTGAATATAAGGGTAACCGATATTCTAGAGGAACACAGGATTGATCTCTTCATAGGCACTTTAAAGGATAACATCCAACATGAAGTTCGCGTTTTGGAACCTGATTCATTGGAGAAGGCATTCAGGTTGGCAAGAAAATTGAATGTAAAATTATGGCGACAAGGAAGCCTACCACTCACTTCTATAAAGAGGGAAGTGTTGCTACTCCTAGATTTCCACAACCTACAAGGTTGACACCACAACAATTGGAAGAAAAAAGAGCAAAAAGGCTTTGCTACAGTTGTGATAGCAAATACACTAAAGGTCATAAGTGTGCTGAGAAGAAATTATTTTACATAGATTGTGAAGAGGAAGAAGAAAATGAACAAGAAGAGGATATACACCAGGAACCAGCCTTAGAAGAGGAAGAAATGAATCCGACCATATCGTGTAATGCACTGGCAGGAATTACCACTCCTCAAACTCTCAAGATAGAAGGACATATCAAGAAGAAAATGGTAATAGTGTTGATTGATTCAGGTAGCACCCATAATTTTATTCATTATAAGGTAGCCAAGGAATTAAATTGTTTCCTATACCCAGCACCAGAATGTCAAGTGATGGTGGCAAATGGAGGAACTATAAATTGCTCTGGAAAATGCCATAATATCAAGCTAACCATGGGGGAATATGTATTGACTAGTCCAATGCTTTCCATTCCTATGGGAGGTGTTGATTTTGTACTAGGAGTAAAATGGTTACAATCTTTGGGGACGGTAGCTTTTAATTTTCAAGAACTTTTCTTGAAAATTTTTTCAGAAGGAAAGTAATTCGAATTACGGGGTATTGCAGGGAAGCCGGGAAAGATAATAAGCTCTAATGTCATGACAAAGCTTCTAAAGAAAGAACAACGATGTGTAATTGCACAATTATGCTCACTAGAAATTCCAACATCAAAATAATCTATTTCTGAAGATCTCCAACAAGTCTTGGACAATCATTCTGTTAGTTCCCAAATCCACCTTAGGCTGAAATAAGGCAGAAGAAGGACAACACCAAACCACGCTCAGCCTCGTAGCTAGCCCTACGAGGACAGGAGAGGGCTCTCTTCGGGTCAATCTCAATGAAAATATTCAAAGGGGCTTGAGATGACTAAAAGAACAACTGATCTTAGGCTAGATAAACAAATAGGAGGGTTTGATTTTGATTTTTAGGGGTTTTTTGTTGGAAAAAGGGAAAAACAATTTTGGGCTTGGGGATGAGGCCAAATTCTTGCAGAGTTCAAGTTGGGGCAGGGTAGGCAATGACTTTGATGTCTTAGATCCGATGGATGGATAGAAAAGACTATTGAGAAGCTGAATAGGGCAAGAGAGTGCAAGGATCTTCTTCAAACTGACGAAAAACATATAAAACTAAACAAAAGTCTAAGGCAGAGCACCAGCAAATCAATGAATTCTACCTCAATTACTCATTTGTTTAATTCAGAAGCATAGAGAAGGGAAATGGAATACATATAACATTAATGAAACTTACAATAACATGAGAATAACATCATCAAAACTCAGAAGCCACAAGGATCCCAACAAGTACTGCAAAACTCTGGTCTTTCCTTTGCCAAAAACTGAAAATGGATATACAATGGAGTGCCAAAATTTTCCCAAGTATCCAACCAATCCAACCCTGAAAATGTCTCAGAAAATACAATATATATACCATCCTAACCCCTTCCCATGCCTCTAGGGGTCGATCTCATCCTTCTAGGAGCTGTTTCAACCAATTCTAAACATGGAGCTAAAATCTAGGCAGCCAAACAACTTGCCTCTATATGCTAGGAAACTGATCCATTCACTTAATTTTAACTTTTTAGTGAATGAATCATCTAGAACAAGTAAAAACATGCCAAATTTACATCATGGTTACCAAATTACATCAAGAGAGATCAATCATCACATGAAAAAGTAAAACTAGTCAAAACTGGGCGAATTTCTGAGCTGAAAAGTGAAATTTGGGCAAAATTTCTCTATGCGCCACGCCCAAATTCTCTATGCATCGCGCCACTTTGACCCTATTTTTGGGGCACTTTATGAAGTTAAAATTGAGCTCATGATAGCTCATTGGAAATCCCTGGATGTCTGCTATCCAACCCAAGTGGAATTTTTCAATTTGGATGTCATTTGCCCCTCCAAAACTGTAATCTCCCAAGACTGGTTCCTGCTGGTGCAAAAAGTGGCAGAAAGGCCATTTTCAAGGTGTTTTTGGCCCTTTAGGCAGCCCAGAATTTGATGAAATGCTTCGGCCATTCCTGAACATACATAATATATCATGACAAACCCAAAAATGCAAAGTTTTCCTCCAGAGGATGTTCCAAACATAAGCGCGCGTTGGGCAGAAAACCCTGTTTTGCAACCAAAATTTTCAAAATGACAAAATCTTCTCCAAATTTTCTGAAATTTGGATTGAAGGTCTCCCATCATGTCTCATGCTCAGCCAAGGAAGCATCGGCCAAGATTCAGAGCGGATCCGGCCTTTTCCGACATTTTAGTGCTCTTCTCAACCTCGCTTTCAAGATCTTCATTTTTGCTCTGCAAACGTGTGTGCGGGCCCAATAGTGATTCTTCATATGTCTGAGCATGTCTTTGTCCCTATTGGCCTTCGCCAAGAGCTTCTCCAAATGAATGTTGACGTGCGTAAGGCAAGTCTCTCGCTCAAATGGTGTCATGTCACCCAGTCGCTTTCGGGCCAATTCTCGATCTTCACGAATTTTCCGCAACTCTATGAGTGTCTGTTGATCCTCCAGTTGTTTATTCCGCTGCTCCAAGTAATTTATCACCCACTGAGCTCTCTGCAATTTCTCAGTCAGCGTGCCGATCTCATCTTTCTGCTCCTGGATTATCTCTTTCATTTTTGAGCTGGGAGAGCTCGCATCAACATCGATGAGTATAAAATCAGTGTCTTAGCCTCCTGAAGGGCCCTCATCGTGCATAGGCCTCTTGCCTCTGTTTTGAACCTGTACCTGTGCTGATGTAGAAGGCAAGACCCCTTCCACGCCATGTGGAGATAGTACTCACGCTGCTGATGAAGATAACGATACCCCTTCCACCCCTGGTGGAGATAGTACTCGTCGTGCCGCTGCAAATAAGGCTCTGTGGCCTCTATGATATGTCACATACACTGGAGCACTGATAGGCTCAGTCTCAGGAACCTCAAACTGCTGTGAAGGCTCTGCCTCGTCATGAACTACCTCGGGAGGCTGTGGCGCTGCAAAGAAATCACAGGAAATGAACTCATCCCACACGATGCCCTGTAATCCAAGCTAATGCACTACAATGATTTTGATGAGTGCATAATGATAAATGTTGTTATGCTGCTACTCCGAAGTCTTCTTCTGCACAAGGGTAGTCATCCACTCTATATTCCAACACATGAAGTATGGAATATTCATCAGTCACACTCTCGTGAAATGCATCAAAAGTCTGATATGGTATGCATAAAAGTGTGAGAATCTACCATCACAGCTGAAATATCGGATGATGAGTTTCATCAATGGTGCATAAGACTCCTGCAGAAATCGGAATGGAAATACCCTACTCAACTGCCTCAAATATCCAGGTCTGATGTAAGGCTCATAATATGCTCTATCCAGCTGTTGTCTCTTATTCCACTCCTCACCAATGTTCGGTATCCCAGTCGCCTCAGAAATAGTCTCTGGTGTCAAAGTGAAGTTCATTCCAGCAAGATTTACATGACCATTATGCAAATGTAGGACAAATAGGCGAGCTAACTCATGATGATGTTGAGTTTGGGCAATCATCTCACAATACTGGAAACATGACTGACACTGAAAACAATCCATTGCAAGTGGACAAGCCTGCAATTGGGTCAAAGAAGTGGGCTCCTCCCTGACATGCCTGCCACTTTTATGAGATCTCCTCGGCACATTAAGCTCGGTAGATGAATCACTGTCTTGTTCATATCCCTGCTCATATGGTGAATCTGTCTCTGACATGGTGCTGAAATGTGTTTGTCAACTGTATGCTTGGTTGGTTAGAAAATGAGCAATTAGTGTATTTGTTTCAATGCCAAATGTGTCACATATATAATAAGGTGCTATAGGAAATATCGCAGTGAGCTCAATAAGGGAGCTCAATAAGCTCACCATTAAAGATAAATTTCCCATTCCTGTGATTGATGAATTATTGGATGAATTACATGGAGAAATTTATTTTACCAAGTTGGATCTTCATTCAGGATATCATCAAATTAGAATGAAGACTGAAGATATTCCAAAAACAGCATTTCGAACTCATGAGGGTCATTATGAATTTTTGGTCATGCCCTTTGGTCTTACCAATGCACCTTCTACATTTCAAGGGTTGATGAATTCCATTTTCAAACCCTTCCTTAGAAAATTTGTGCTAGTATTTTTTGATGATATACTAATCTATAGCGAGTCTTGGAAGGATCATGTTGAACATGTTGACAGGGTGCTCAAACTATTGCAGGAGAAACAATTATATGCAAAAGCATCCAAATGTTTCTTTGGAGTACAAGAGGTGGAATATCTGGGTCATATTATATCTCACGAGGGTGTTAAATTAGACCCTAACAAAATTAAAGCCATTAAGGAATGGAAAGTCCCTAAGACGATAAATCAGTTGTGAGGATTTCTCGGGTTAACAGGCTATTATCGCAAGTTTGTTAAGAATTATAGAAGAATAGCAGCACCTCTAACAACATTATTGAAGAAAGATGCATTTTCATGGACTCCTGAAGCAACTAAGGCCTTTGAACATCTTAAAGAGGCAATGTGCCTAGCACCGGTCTTAGCTATGCCGGACTTCACAAAAACCTTTATTGTGGAATGTGATGCCTCAGGAAATGGAATTGGTGCAGTTTTAGTGCAGGAAGGAAGACCCATTGCTTTTGAAAGTCGTCCAATCAAAGGAAAGTATTTACAGAAACCTATTATGAGAAGGAAATGTTAGCAATACTGCATGCACTAAAGAAATGGAGAACTTACCTAATGGGAAGACACTTCAAGGTAAAAACTGATCATGATAGTCTTAAACACTTTTTGGAACAAAGACTATCTTCAAAAGAGCAGCAAAAATGGGTCATAAAGATGTTGAGTTATGACTTTGAAATAATATACAAAAAAGGAAAGCTTAATGTTGTTGCAGATGCACTCTCAAGAAAGAATGAAGAGGTGGAAGCATTGCTTTGTGTCATTTCTATTATCCAACCAGATTGGATAACCGAAGCAAGAGATGAATGGAAGAAGGACAAAGATGTATGGGCACTCATTCAAAAGTTGCAGCAAGATCCTAGTACATCTAATACATTTAGTTGGAAAAATGATTCCTTATGGTACAAAGATCGCTTATATATTTGTAATAATTCCCAAATAAAACAAAATATTCTTCTGGAATTGCACACTTCTCCTTTAGGAGGACACTCAGAATTTTAAAAAACTTACCACAGGGTGAAGAAAGAATTTTTTTGGGATGGCCTTAAATCTGATATTCAAAATTTTTTCGTAGAATGTTTGGTTTGCCAGCAGAATAAAGTTAAGACAATTAAGACCCCGGGACTTCTACAACCTTTATCCATTCCAAGTCAACGTTGGAAGGAGATTTCAATGGATTTTATCACAAGTTTACCTAAGTCCGAAGGAAAGAGTGCCATCATGGTGGTAGTTGATAGACTTACCAAGTATGCACACTTTTGTGAATTATCTAATCCATTTAAAGCAAGTACAGTTGCTACTACATTTATGGACAGAATTCAAAAGCTACATGGAAGCCCAAGGGTTATTGTGAGCGACAGAGATCCCATTTTTACTGGAAATTTTTGGACGGAGTTATTTTCTTGTTTGGGTACTCAATTAGCTCATAGCTCATCTTATCATCCTCAATCTGATGATCAAATTGAGATAGTAAATAAATGTTTGTAAGGATATATTCGTTGTTTTGTATATGATAAGAAAACACAATGGGTCAAGTGGTTACCTCTTGCTGAATGGTGGTATAACACTTCCTTCCATACTGCAGCAAAAATGACCCCATTTATGGCACTTTATGGATATCATCCACCATCCATCACATCATCTTTAAGGGAAAATTCGAAGGTTCAAGCGGTGGAAGATCACATCGAGCATCAGCAAGAAGTTCTCCAACTCTTAAAGGATAACCTGAATTTGGCACAAAATCGAATGAAACAACGGGCAGATCAACATCGTAGCGAGAGAAGTTTTGATGTAGGAGATTGGGTATTTTTACGGCTACAACCATACAAACAAATGTCCCTCAAGCAAGCAAAGAAGGATAATAAATTATCGCCAAAGTACTATAGTCCTTACAAGGTGTTGCAAAAGATTGGTACTATGGCATACAAATTGGAGCTTCCTGCTTCTTCACGAGTACATCCAGTTTTCCATGTTTCATGCTTAAAGAAGGTTATAGGTGAAAATCTTCCAGTTCAAACAATATTTCCGGAACTTGATGAGGAAGGAAAAATCATATTGGAACCTGAAGTGGTCATGGAAACAAGAACTCGACAACTACGGAATCGATCAATTTCAGAGTATCTCATCAAGTGGAAGAACTTACCCACTGAAGATTCTACATGGGAGGATGAGAATTTTATACAGAAGCACCCGGAGCTACTCAAGCGTTGAGGACAACACTTTTTGAAGGAGAGGGGCATGTTAGGTCCCTATATCACTAGTATAGTGCCTTATTGTTGTTAGCGTAACCCCCTTATTGTTATTATTGTACCCTTGTAACCCCCATTTTGTTATTATTGTGCCCTTAAATTATTATTGTTAGGTCGGCTAGGATTACATTGTGGCCCACTAGGATTACATTATGGCCCCATGGACTCCTATATATAGAAAGGAGGTTTTGTAAATTGTATCATCTAAGAATTGTTCATTTATGTAATGTATTGGAGGTTTCCCCCTCGAAGTGGCTCATTTCTAAGGCGTTGATATCTCTTTTCTTCTATTTTTGGAGTTGGTTACACAACATTTTTATGCACATCCCTGAAATTAATCATTTTAGGGCATAAATCATTGCTTTTCCCCACCCTTTTGAGTCAAGAAGTGAAGTAAAGTTGTTTTTGTTTCTTGGAATGAAGGATCTATCATCTAGCATCAGTTAAAGTTGATTTCTTGGTGCTCTCCAACTTTGTAATACCTTATGGTATTCTTACTGTTGTAGAAAATCCCTATATTGTTGCATTTCCCCACTTAGGAATGAGAATATAGGCCATATACTTGTTGGGGTTCTTTCATCTGCTAGTGAGATTGTTTTTTACATCTAATGAGCTGTTCTACATTGCCATGCTCATGATTTTCTAAATCTCCAACTATAGAAAATCTCAAAATATTCTATTTGTTGTAGTTGTTCCAGATTTGGAACATTACAATTCATCCCTTTTTAATCAATCATACATAACTAAGAGTCTGCACATGTTTAACAGTTTAAATCATTGGTCATCCAAAACCCAAAATCAAAACAAAACGTTTTAGATGCTATGACACAATTACTTAACCTAGAATTGCCTACAGAGGTACAACATCATATTGGCGTCATTGCCGAGGAACAAGAATTTTGAATTATTTTCCCTGGGACAACGATTAAGCTTTCCTTTAACGGTGAATAAAATATCAATAGGTTAAAATATTTCACCTCGCGAATTCAAAAAATAAATATGGCTTCACAAAATCACACCATATCTCACTCAGATCCTCATCTTTATTCTCCATTGTTAGATCCAGAAAGGCTGGTGAGAGATTCCTCTTTAAGAAGAATTTTGAAAGCTTCTACTTCAAATTCTGTTTCACTTCCACCTTAAATTGTTTCAGAGGCTGATCCTTTTATTCATGTTTCAATTCCTCCTGAACTATCATATTTAACACCAAAAGTGTTAGAACGTTTATCCAAAGGGGTTGATATGCAGTCAGATATTCTTTTTTATCAATTAGAGTCTTACAAATTCCTGAAACTGCTTCATAATATTCTTAATCATAAGCAGAATTAGGATTAGAATTACTTTATTTGAAACCAGGGGATTTTATCTCTTCTGTCATTCATACCTTTCCATCAAATTCTTCTAAACCTGAAGATAGTTTTTCTATTTATACAAATCCTTTATTTGAAATTGAAGAGAAAATTGATCCAGAAGTGCAGAAGTTGGTTATTAAATCGCCATTTTTAAAAACTTCTACAATTTCTACTAATCATTTCAAAATTAGGTTATTTTCAGCTTCATATTCATCTTCAACTTCAAGTTTTTCATCATCTCCGCCTCATCCACCTAATAGAATGGATTGTTTTCAACCCATCATTCAAGATCTTTATGCTACACTAATTCTTCCTAATCAACTTAATTATTTTCCATATGGATATCTGAAGCATTTACCTAGGTTTAATGGAGAAATTGGTTTGTCTCTTGAAGATGATTTAACTGCCTTTTTAGATTTTGTTGATAATGTGAACATTAAACATGAAAATGTATATATGAGATTATTTGTTCAATCTATTGAGGGAAATGTTAGAATGTGGTTTAGACAATTATAGTCCAATTCAATACGTACATGGAATGAATTAACCAATATCTTTAAAAACCAATGGGGAGTAATAAAAGATCTTGTATACTATCTTACTGAATTTGATGATTTGAAAAGAAATCCTAGTGAACTTGTTTCTGATTTCGTATAAATGTTTAATAAATTTTATAACAAGATGCCACGAGACTGTAAACCACCAAAGGTTGCAGCTAAGGTTATATTTTCTAAGGTTTTTGATGATGATTTTGATGGCATTCTTAGGGAAAGAAGATTTGTTATCTTGGCAGATATGCAAACAAATGCTATTGAAGTTGAAGCAAATATAGCAGCATCAAATAAACTTAAAGCAAAGGCTGAAAAAGTTGAAAGAAAGATGAAAACTAGAGAAGAAGTACTTCTTTCTCAAAGAATAAGGATGAATATCATAAGATATATGAAATTACTTGTTTATTGAGAAATATTTCAAATAGAATTTCAAAAATGGAAGCACAACCTAGATCAGCTCAACTAGTGTCAAATAGACCTCAAGTTCAATACAAGAGACCTTTTCAACCTTTGCAAAGACCAAATATTGATCAACAGATCCAACCTCCATTGATGATTGATAATCAAGAACCTGAATAAAATGGTCCTTTAGCCACAAATGATATCAATTGTTTTGGTGATACATCATTACAAAATTCTCTTGTCCCAATTTCTTATGATCGACCTTCAATTCAAAATCAAGAGGCCTCTCAAGTTTCAAAATATCAAGCCTTTTCTAAATATATTATTTATGAATTAGGGAGAAGATATTATTTGAGACCAAGACCAGGACCTGGTATACCTACTATAAATGTTACTATTAATGAACCTCAGGTCAAAACAGTTGAAACAAAAAAAAAAACATTGATTCAACCACTTAATCAGTCCACTGACCAGAATACATCTAAAGAATTTGTTCCAACAAATTTTGATGTGGAAAAGGAATTAGAGAGAGTCAAGATCCCAATTCCATTATGTGAATTCTATAAAAACCCATGTTATAAGAATCGGGTGTCAAAATTGATTAAGTCTTCAAGTATTGAAGTCGAAGGAGATGTAATTATTTTACAAGGTGAAAAACCTTCGGTGATTTTTGGTCCTAGTTTTGATATGATCAATGAAAATGTCCCTCCTTTTTATGTCACCTTGAAGGCTCATGATTATCTCTTATATAATTGTATGCTATATTCTGGGGCCTCTCATAATATAATTCCTAAAGTAATTATGGACCAACTTCAATTTCAAATCACAAGGACTTATCATGATCTATATACCTTTGATTCAAAGAAGGTACCTTGTCTTGGATTATTCAAATATCTAGTGGTAACACTTGCTCAAAGCCCTGTTAACAGTGTAGTTTTATATCTATTTGTTACAGATATTCCCCCAAAATTTGGAATGTTATCCTCCAGATCTTGTTGTGCCAAGTTAGGGGGAAGTTTTCAAATGGATGTGTATTTTTCCACAATTCTTGTTTATGGTGGAGAGATTTTGAGACTATACAAAGAGATAATATTTACAAATACTATTTGCAAATATGATCAAGAAATAAGCCATCATGTTTATGCAGTTGATCGAGATTTTGGGTGTTTTAATTTAACAACAAATAATCTCCAAAATTCTCAACTCAGTATTGAACATTGTGTAAATAAACCCAAATGTATAAACACAAATGTTTGGAAGTTATACTTCGATGGAGCCTTTTCCAAAGATGGACCTGGAGATGGAATTGTACTAATTTCTCTAGACAAAGAGAATATAACTCAATATTTCAAGTTAGACTTTCATGTTACAAACAATGTAGCAGAGTATGAAGCCTCTGAGTTTTAGGACTAGAGTTAGTCAAGAGTCTAAAGGTACAAAAAATTGAGTATATTTTGTTATTCTGAGCTTATTTTGAAACAAAATATAAATATATGCCAAGAAAAACATCCTAGGCTTATATATTATCGAAATGAAGTATGGTATTTTGTGGAAATTATTTTCAAGATTTTAATATTATAGCAATCCCAAGGAATGAAAAAATTTATGCAGATTCTTTACCAGTCTTTGTTAACTCTTTCAAAATTCTTGATCCTATGCAGTTGCAATATCAATTTAGGTCAAGTATAGGCCTTCAATCCCTGACAACCGTAAACATTGGAAATTTTTTGAAGATGATGAGCAATTAAAAAATTTCTTACAAATAATCGATGAATTTTCAGCTCTACAAAATGAAGAAGAACAAACTAATGAAAGTAAGTCAAATGATCAAAATGAATTTTCATAGTTAAATCATAAAATATTTGATCATGATATCATTCAATTGCCTCATAATTAGATTCCAAAAGGATTAATTCCTCTCGAAAAACTATTTAATTATAATGATGTCTCAAAAACTTCATTATCAAGTTCACAACAAAAGAGGATGTGGAGGATTGTCATATTGGAACCAATGAACAAATTAGAAATGTAAACATTTCAGCATCATTGCCTCGGGAAACAAAAGACAGATATATTAATCTTCTTAAACACTATAAAGATGTATTTTAATGGTCATATTAAGAACTCAAAACCTATGGCACAACTCTTATTAAACACAAAATTCCTCTCAAACCAGAAGCTAAATATTTAAAATTAATAATTGAGGAGAACAAATCTAGTTTTTCTTCCAACTATTGAAAAAGAACTTAATTAATTATTGCATGAAAAAATTATTGTTCCTTTAAGATACTCTGATTAGATAGAAAATCTACTTCCAGTGAGGAAGAAAAAAGGTGAAATAATATTGTGTGTAGACTTCAGAAACCTAAACAAAATATCTTTAAAGGATAATTATACATTGCCAAGATGGATCAATTGCTTCAAAGGGTTTCAGGCTCAAACAAAATTTCAATGATGGATGGCTTTTCTGGAAATAATTAGATCATGGTAAGTCTAGAAAATAGGGAAAAAACAACATTTACAACTCCTTGGGGTACATTCATGTATGCAAGGATGTCATTTGGTCTAACCAATGTCGGAGCTACCTTTCAAAGAGCAATGGACCTAGCATTTGTTAATAAGGTTAACAAAATTGTTGTTTTTTTTTTGTGAGTCAGAGGAATCGGCAATGTCAGACAGCTTTCACACGTGAGGCACGAGGTCAAACCCCCCGGCTACAACTATAACCTCTCAGGGAATCATCCAACCTGTAAGAAAGATCTCTGGTTTAGACGAGGCTCAAAATCGTGACCTGCTTAATAGCACGAACGTCTTAACAGCGCATCCGTTGGCCACTAGACCATGCCCCTGTGGGCAAGGTTAACAAATTTGTCGTTATTTATTTGGATGATTTGGTTTTATTTTCAAATTCCGATGAGAAACATTTAAAACACTTGAGAAAGGTTTTTGACAAATGCAGGAAATAAGAAATTTCTCTCATTCCAAATAAAATACATGTTTGAAATAAAGTAAGGAAAATTACTTGGACATATTATTTCAAAATAAGGAGTATTGATTGATCCAAAAAGAGTCTCTACCATGGAGGTGTAATATTCCCAATTTTCCACAAGATAATTGGAATATTATAGTTCTTAATTTTCATAATTAATTAAGTAAATAAGAGGGTGGAGGGACCCACAAACCCCAAAGATAAATAAAATTCAATTCTGATGTGTGAATGTGGATATTTTAGACATAAATCTACATAATGGAGTAGTGGATTAGCTACTTAATGTGAAAGGAATGGAGATAATGTCTCATTAATGAGAAAGATCATGGATGTTGAAGCAGTCAACTAAGATCATGGATGGAATCAAATATAAGATCATAGAGCATTCATGATGAGATGATGGAGGAAGTGGTGCATTAATGCACACATGATGGAGAGGGTGATCATTACATGCATACATGTTGGAGATCATGGAGAGACAGCGCAGTCAACATGGAGACCTATGTCCACATGTACAGGGCAGTTATAAGGTGGGCCAAGGCATGGGAAGGTTCACAAACTATATAATGAAGGTGAAGGAAACATTAGAGACAAGATTTAGATTATTATTGATGTGATATACGTTTAGATCTGGATTTTGCATTTGAAATTCCAAGCATGCTTGAGCTGTTTAGCTAAGTCTGAAGTGTTGTTTAGCACGGGGTGTTTTCAAGTGGAAATCCCACCCTTACCCATGGGGGACTTGTGTGCCTACTCTGGGAAGATTTCCTATTGAGCTTATTCATCATCAATCATTGGTGCCACACTATTTCCACTCTCTGTAGAACATATACCTTCAAGAATTACGCATTTCCGAATATCATTTTGGGAGGAGGAGGTTTTCCTTCAGTATTTCAGCTAAGGAACCAGTGAAGGGTTCATCCTTTCACTTTCTACTTCAATATCAACCTTCTAGTTCTTCAGATCTATATCAGGCATCAGGCCATCTATTATTCATCTCCCACCAGTATCATTTCCATTAGGAATTACGTAGTCCATTCCTGTAGATCCAAGGGAGAAGGGAAGTTGTTAGCATTTCAACTAGTAATCCAGTGGAGGATCATTCCTTCACATTGTATTTGTTATTTCCATCATTTCGGAGCTGATTTTCATATCTTAGTAGTAGGATAGAGATCCTCCATCCTTTACAGTGCAGTTTTTGGTAGCAGTTGTGTAGTAGCAGCCACAATATTTAGAGGAGGATTGAGGAGCTAGATCTTGAGCTTCTAGCTTGAGGATCTAGTGAAAGGATCGGCCCTTCAAGCTTAGATCTGATCTTGTGACATATTGCAGCCATATATTTGTCAGATCCAGCTTCAGATCTGCCTACCCAGCAGTTGCATAGTGAAACCCTAAAAGGGTGATTTTCTTAGATTGACAGACCTGAGAAATATTTTCTGGGTTATCTTGGGTTGCCATCATAGAGCCCAGATCTAGAATCTTGGCATCATCAGAGCTCCAAATTTCCATAGATTTGCATTTCCCTTTTCAGCCAATAGTCATATGTACATCATCTACTGAAGGGACAGTGCAGTATTGCTTCCAGTAGCTCTCCAGTTACATAATGCCTTATTTGGCATGTTTTCAAGGTCATTCTAGCGTATGTATTTTGCTTGAGTGCATCTATTTGAGCACTGTTGTAATCTGAAATCCATCTCCAATAATAATAAAAGGCTCACCTATTTTGTACATTCTATGATTGTTGAATCTTTATGTGTACATATTCTATGTTTCAAATATTGTGTTTGTGTATCAATGCATTATTCCATTTCGGGATATTATAGCGGTATCAGAGCATGATCTTTGGCTCAGCTTGTGGACATTATTGACAACATATGAAAAGCAGATAGTAGAGATCTACTATGGAGGGATTAATTTTTTCCTCATCTTTATTTATAGATATGAAGTATCTCTCCAAATATATCAATGAAACAAGAAGAGAAATGCAAAGAGAAACCTCAAGAAGGTTTCAGGATGAAGAAGGTCCCAGTACTTCTTATCAGTAGCAAAGAAAACCGGAGAGGCAAAGGGCTTCACATTATTCAACTAGCTCCACTTTCTTTGATGAGAAAGAGGACTGGTCTAAATATGTAGAAGACTTGGGGCATGAGACCCTAAGTAAATATCTCTCTGAGTAAAAGTCACAGCCAAGAGCATTGAAGGAGAATCTCTCTCTCCAATAGTTTTTTCAATTCAAATAATAGAGGAGATCCAGAAGCAGCAATAGAATAAAAAGGAATAGATTATCCTTGCCTACATTTGATGGATCTTCCACAAGCACATTAAGGGCTTGGAGGGAAGACTTGGCTAAATTCTTTCTAAAATATATTACGTCAGAAAGAGAGGTTGTGGAGTTTGTAGCACTGCACCTAGATGGTGAAGCAAGAGATTGGTGGTTCAGTCACTTATCCCATATGAAAGTGTCTTCTTATGTATATTTTATTCAAAGACTAAAGAAGAGATATGGTAGAAAGAAACCAGAGACATCTCACATAGTGACATCTCCCGTCATCGAGGATATAATGCATGAAGATTCAAAAGAAGATGTCTTCATTAGCACTCAGGAAGAGGAGCCTCTACCACCACCATCAGCTGTAGATGTGCTTACATTAAGAGGAGGATCACTTGCATATTTGCAAGATGGTCTTGAATGCTTGGAATTTGGAGCCCCATGCATGACTGATGAGATGCATAATGAGGAGGAGACAGATACCAGCATTGGTATAGTTGTATAGATGCATCCATCATCACTACTAGCAATTGGAGACACCATTGTCCTGGTTGGAGGAACTCTTGTGGTCTTGCAAGAGGTTCTCACACATCAGTTGATCCAAGGTATGCAACCACTTTCATATCATATTGTTTCAGTACCTCTTATTGAAACTTATGGGGACATGCCATCAGGGCTATTGCATGACAAAGGGTTAGAAAAACATGCTGATTTGGAGCAGCATCATATCACTGCGTAGAGGACCCTTGATCTAATCAAGGAAGGAAGAAAGAATAGTCCTATTTTGTCATTGATGAACTACATTCAACCCTTCAGTTTAAGTGTAGATTTTCATAAATGAGATGATTATGATTCTTGTTTAGTCAATTTAATGTTTCTAAGCTTACATAAATTATCGACCAGGGCTAGTAAACTGATGAAGAGTGGTGCACTATATGTGCCTAAGTGACCTTTCCCTTACTTCGTTGTTTATGTTTTTCTTATTGTTTTTGTGGGTTTGTCTTTTAATCCTTAGTGTGTTATTCTAGGCTATTTGGAAAATTTAAAATGAATCTAATTAAAAAGGAAGAAAAGGAAGTGTTATGAAACTAAGTTAATTTTCTATAAAAGAAAACCAAAGCTTGTTGACTAGTTCTAGGACTTAGTTTTGAGCAAAAAGATAAAGCATGTACTTCATTAGTGATTAAACCTAATCCATGGATCTATGACTAAAATAAGATTGAAGACAAAATGAAAGCAGGGGAATGTGTCAACTATTGTACTTTAGGTTGTCTCAACATTCAATCATTAGGTCAAAACCCTATGAGATGAAATCAACTGTTTGTACCTTAGTTTCTAGAGTCCTAATATAGAAATCAGAAAATTCTTATTAAAAATCACCTAAGATGTTTTAGTTACTCAATTTACCCAATATGTATAGAATGACCTCTTTGTGGTAATGTTTCTAAGCAACCATTACATCTGTCTAAGCTAAATAACTACAACAACTCTGAAAATGAAATAACTCGAACATTGCATTACATCTAATCATTTAACCATCCTTGCTTAGTATATTCAGGTTAGTTTCTTTCAGAATGCTATTTAAGAATATTTTTTTGTTGCAATGGGATGAGGATCTTCTAACTACAACCAACTAATTGAATAATCGAATTATCAGTCTCATCCAATTGTGAAGCTTGTGGCCTCTTGGTATGACTTCGGAAAAATCAATTACCCCTTTACTTATTAGCAAGAAAATGACAAGAAATTAAATGTATTCTAAAACTAACTAAATGAATAATTGAATTATCAGACTCATCCTACTGTGAAACTTGTGGCCTCTTGGTATGGCTTCGGAAAAATCAATTACTTCTTTAGTTATTAGCAAGCAAATGACAAGAAATGAAATGTATTCAACCACTCCACTTATAAAATATTTAACCATTCAATGTAAGATTTAAGATATGGGAAAAATGGTTTTCATAAATGATTAGACACAGTAATTGACAGCTAGTTTCTAATGAATTTGAAAAGGAAAAACAGTAAACTAAACAACCATGTTTCTCAGCACTTCAATCTTTATTCCAATCCTGAAGACAGAAGTCCTATCTCCTTGAAACTTTTTGGAAGGAAAATCTCCACAGTTCCATTTAAACTATTGAAAATTGAAAATTAAGCATGAATAGAAAATACTAAAAAGAATTAAGGAAATATAACTAGAAAGCATAATAAAAACCTCCTTTAGAGGCAAGGGCCCTCTGCTACTAAGTTGGTTGACTCCTAGCTTGTCAGAAGTGAAATCAAACCAACATTGTATGACTGAACTTCTTTATTGATAAACTCACAACTCTACATCCCATTCCATCTCAAGCCATGTTACAAAACATTCTATAATTCTTTCTCTTCTTCTCCTATTTTTCCATTTTTTGATAGGAGAAAGCTTCCCCCATTTATACAAAAATATGATAAGTTATCTCATTAATGAGAGTCCATGAATCTCTCCCTCTATCTCTAGAGTTACAATCAAAATAGGAAATGATAAGACACATGTATTTTTAGAGCTTCAATACAAATAGGAAATGAGACACATATCTTCTTAGAGTTTCAATACAAAAAGAAAATGAGACACATATCCTCATGATCCCGTGATCTTCTTGACTCAAATTCGAATTTGGTTTTGGGAGGCCACATAAAGGTATTTTAGAAGCTTCCTTTTGACCTACACATGGCAACAATCTCATCCCACCTATTAGGTATAAGCATATGCACATTATTTTCAAATTTTTAACCACAAATTCACTTAAAAATGTTAAGAATTAAGAAAGTTTGTAAAAACATAAATGTAACCCAATAATGGTAATGGTAATGTAAATGTAATGAAATGGAGGTCGAGCAAAGGTAGTAATATGGAAATATCAGTGAAAATGTAATGGAAGTGAATGACAATTTCTAGGTCCAACATACCCACCAACCGAAGCTATTGCATGTCCTCATGCAATCTATTACATTAATTTTTTTTTATCGTTGAGCTTTGGCTTAACTTTGCGTGATATCATTTGATAACTTCATACTTCTACAAAGTGTTTTACTTGAATCGCAACATGGTTGGTTCTTGTGTTACAACCATATTTTGTTGTTGCATTCAATTTTGACCTTTGATCTTTGCATAATGATAATTTGATTTTTATTGCAAAGTATATTTTTATTGGATTGCATCATGGTTGATTATTGTGTGACAACCATGATTATGTTTGTATCCAATCATCTTTTGAGTACTTTTGAAAATCCATTGCATGCTCATAATAATAATGTAATAGTTAATATCTTTTGGAAGTATGTGGGTTTCTGAATGTGATATGAACATGGAAAAGTATGAATATGAATGTATTCCTGCCTCATCCCCTCAACTGATGGTATTGGCAATTTTATGAAAATGAGGAAGAGAAATGTTTTTTTCCAAAAATTATCATTCTAGTTTTTCAAGGAATTCTATGGTAAAAAGTTAGAAAATGACGTACCTTAACTTACCCTTTGAAAATGGATGAGTTGTATGTATGGTGGTTGCAAAATTCTGAGAATAAACTTCTTCAAGTGGTTGTACAAGGTATGGAGAAAAGAGTACAGATGTCTTTTTTTTCTTCTACTAAAACTGCTGAATTTGTTGCGGAATGGTGTTGATTCTACTACTATCATTTGATTTTGTAGCTTCCATTTGACTCTGAAGCTGCATATTTTCTTCATTTTCTCCAAAAGGCTGAAAATAATAGTCTTCATGTCTTCAAAAATCATTGGCACAATTCCTGCTATGTGAATAAATGTTCTGATGTCGAACATAGCAGGAAATTGTTGACTTAGTGGCTATTAATGGATGCCACTAGTCAACACGAGAAATCCCACCATTGATGGCAATGAGATTCAAGGTGCCCAAACACATCTTGCTAGGTACGAATAGTTTTTTTGTTGTCGAGTACCTAGAAGATCCGATGAACAAGGGACATTAATGTATTCCCATTGTTCGTCGGCAAGAAGACTTGACATTAAGGCATGCAAACCTCAAGGTGTTTTTGCAAGGAACTTAGACTCAAAGGACTATGGACTCAATAATTTGCACTGAAGCAAGGTTTATTTGAAAAATGAAAAAGAGAAGGAAAATGGAAATGGAAGATGAAAATGGAAAATGACAATGGGCAATAAGCATGTAGGTGAACTTCTTACTTTTATTTGTGGAGTAGACAAAAAGTAATGGAAAGTGTGTGTGAATGAAGAAAAATGAACAACTAACTCTAGCTGGGAAAAATAACTGTGGCTTGCTTTGAAGTTCTTGGTTGCATTTACAATTCAAAAGGGAGGAAGAGTAATGGTCTTGATGAATATGGATATGGTCTTGTTCTTATGTTTCCCATGAAATCGGTCCTTTGAAAACCAATTGTGCACTTAATTAGTTTCCTTCAATGATCATTCGATCATCTCAAACCTGCAAAAAAAAACTTGACATAAAGAACATAAGTGTGTTCAAAAAGAAGTAGCTAATTTCTTTCTGATTCTTACACAAAAATTAAATGACAAATGAAACAGATTAAGGAAAATCAAAAAATTTTATATTCGGGTCCAATTCATGATATCGATAACAATCCATTTTTAAATAATAACCATGAAAAATAAATCAACTCTCTATTGTCGGATGACTTCATGCACTGTGCTCAGTAAAACAATTTGCATCACAAAGATTTGCTATGTCGTGCAAGTTAAAACTTCATATAAAAATACACATCAACAATATTAATGTCAAATGTTCAAAAATCATCTAAATAATCTTCCAATTGTCTTGCAAGCCATTATTAAATATTGAATCTTCATCTATGTTGCAAAAAAAAAAAATATTATTACTTTTTTTTTAATATAATTTTTTATTATTATTATTTTTTTTTTTAATTAAATCAATCTAATATTTGTTCATAAATTCACTATTAAAACTACTTTGCAAAGGAAATTATTGCATTCGTTGATGAGTCTAATCTAGAATTCAAAAAAAACAGCAGTAGGCTTATATGAACACATTCTAATTTTGACGGATCATTTTCATCAATTTATTTTTAATGGATAATGTTTATAAAAAAAACAATAATGCAATTGATGGATGATCTATTATGTTGGAAAATTTCCAAGTGGAATTGAGCATGTGAAATTTGCCACAACTCTCTCAACTAATTTTATTATTATTATTATTATTATTTTATTTTTTTAATCATGAGACAAATATGTGTCTAAAATCAAATTTTTTAAATCAAATTGGACTCTTAGACCACATGCCATGTGGAGCATAGTTTGTTATTCACTTGGATTCTTCTCCTTTCAAATTGCCATGTTTTAAACAATTCAAAACAAGTCATTTTTTTCTCACGCAATCTGCAAAACAAAGCTCCAAAGAACCCTGAATTTCTCCCAAATGGTTGAGAAATTCAGCAAGTTGTTATAAGGTCACCTAATTCACCCCATTCCCGAAAAAAACGCATGTTTTATATTTTTCTAATTCACCTTGGGTTGCTTAGAAAAATGCGTTTTAAAAGCTGGTGTTTTTAACAATTACGCATTTCATTTTCTGGAAATTACTTCTGCAATAAAATTGATGTGGTTTGATTTTTGATTTGTAGGTTTTGATGTGTAATGGCTTGTCTCTCACAGAGAAGTTCACATCAATCTCCCTCATTCCAATTACCTGCAATGAAATCTGCAATCTTCTCTTCATCAACAGTTCATGTGATACACTTTCATTGTCTGTCTCTGCAATTGAATTTGTAATCTTCTCTTCATCAGCAATTTGCAATCTTTTCCTCATCAACAGTTTCTTCATGTGATATACCTTCATTGTCTGCAAATTTTAAAAATGATTTCTAATAACTACTGCTTGAGGAAAAACGAATATGGAAAATAGAAGGTTCCATTTTATTTTTTTATTGCAGTGCATGGGTCTTTGTGTGAATTGAAGGCCTGCATATATGTGTAAGGTCAAGCCAAAGGCTGGCCTCATGCATATGCGTGGGTCTTATTTCTATGAGCCAAAATAAATTTTTTTATTTTTTTTATAGTTGATTTGTTAATAAAATTATATATATTATATTTTCAAAAATTTAAATATATAAATGTGTGTGTCTGTGTGATGATGATGATGGTGGTGGTGGTGGTGGTTAATGTACAGTCAGACCAATCTTTGGTCTATCGAACCTAAATAAAAGAGTTATTTAGTTTGATTTAAGATTCTATTCTTATGCTCAAAAAGCTTGGAGAGAAGCCTCCCGAGCTCACTATAATTTTGACATCTTAAAAGGCTAGGAAGGTCAGTATTGTAAAAAATATTATGAAATTGAGCTCTAATGTGGTTGTACTCGAAGCACTCTAAAAGGAAGTGATTTTCATCCTCGATGTTCATATTCTCATAGAGATGGCAGATCCTTTCTATTCATGGTGTTTTAGGAACTGTCCAACGACCTGTTTCACTATGGAGCTCATGAGAGTTCGTTCTAATCTTGGCTATATTAATTTTCTTCTTTGAGCTAGTTAAAACAGAGAGATACTTTTGATCTTCTAGGGTGGGGTTGATGACCTCATTATAATATCTTAATTTTCTTTTAGCTGCAAGATCTTTCTCACACTACATTTTTTCTTTGAACTTAGAAGTTACAATTTTTTTAATGTTATTAATGTTTTGCAATGCAACATTCTCGTCAATCTCCCAATGGTTTAACCAGGCCTTGGTGTCTTTATACCAACCTCATTTAAGCCTTAGGTGGTTTTGGCTGGAATTTAAATCTATCTTAGGAATTCTATGGTCTCCTATGCTATTGAGCTTGTGCTTTTACAACAAAAGCCTAGTCATAGCTAGGCTCTCGATAGGGGAAATACCCACTTCTATAAGAAGAATAGGATAGGATGTATTTATTTTAATTTTAAGGTTATAAGTTATAAAACGCTTCTGGATTTCCTCAATATTTCTCCAGGATTCTCTAGAGATGTTGCAACCCCAAACCTCACATCCATATAAGATAATAGGAGTGAGTAAAGTTTCAAAGAGGAACTTCTTTCTATCCCACATTACGAGGTTTTCCGTTTTACAATTATTTTCAAGACCAAAATAAGCTTTCCACCCCCCATTTATCATTTTCTGAATTCTATAGTTCCAGTTGAGCTTGTGATGAATATCAATTCCTAGGTACTTGTAAGAAGACACTTATATATATATATATATATATATATATATATATATATATATATATGTCATTAATCAAAAAAATTTATTGAAATTAAAATTTTTCATCATTTTTTCTGAAGTTTATTGTAAAATTAAATGAAATTATGAAAACATAATTTATTATTATTATTTTATTTTATTTTTAACATAAAAATTCTCTTTTACTGGTCCTCTAGATCACATAAAGTGCAAGAGAAGAGCATACTCAAGAAATTATTAAATTTTTTTTTAGATGTAAGAAATAAGGTCTCTTAATTACACTTCCCCAGAAACGGCACCAAAATGTTTAGTAAATTTAGTGTTTCTAAATTGCTTACATAAATTATCGACCAGGGCTAGTAAACTGATGAAATGTCGTGCACTATATGTGCCTAAGTGACCTTTCCCTTACTTCCTTGTTTATGTTTTTCTTATTGTTTTGGGGGGTTTGTCTTTTAATCCTTAGTGTGTTATTCTAGGCTATTTGGAAAAGTTAAAATGAATCTAATTAAAAAGGAAAAAAATGAAGTGTTATGAAACTAAGTTAATTTTCTATAAAAGAAAGCCAAAGCTTGTTGACTAGTTATAGGACTTAGTTTTGAGAAAAAAGGTAAAGCATGTACTTCATTAGTGATTAAACCTAATCCATGGATCTATGACTAAAATAAGGTTTAAGACAAAATGAAAGCAGGGGAATGTGTCAACTATTGTACTTTAGGTTGTCTCAACATTAAATCATTAGGTCAAAACCCTATGAAATGAAATCAATTGTTTATACCTTAGTTGCTAGAGTCCTAAGACAAAAAGCAGAAAATGCTTATTAAAAATCACCTAAGATTTTTTAGTTACTCCATTTGCCCAATATGAAGAGAATGACTTCTTTGTTGTAATGTTTCTAAGCAACCATTACAACTGTCTAAGCTAAAGAACTACAACAACTCTGTAAATGAAATAACTCAAACATTGCATTACATCTAATCATTTAACCATCCTTGCTCCATATATTCAGGTTAGTTTCTTTCATAATGATCTTTAAGAAGATTGTTTTGTTGCAATGGGATGAGGATCTTCAATCTACAACCAATTAAGTGAATAATTGAATTATCAGTCTCATCCAATTGTGAAGCTTGTGGCCTCTTGGTATGGCTTCGGAAAAATCAATTACCCCTTTATTTCTTAGCAAGCAAATGACAATAAATGAAATGTATTTTAAAACTAACTAAATGAATAATTGAATTATCAGTCTCATCCAATTGTGAAGCTTGTGGCCTCTTGGTATGGCTTCGTAAAAATCAATTACTCCTTTAGTTCTTAGCAAGCAAATGACAAGAAATGAAATATATTCAACCACTCCACTTATAAAATATTTAACCATTCAATGTAAGATTTAAGATAAGGGAAAAATGGTTTTCATAAATGATTAGACACGGTAATTGACAACTAGTTTCTAATGAATTTGAAAAGGAAAAACACTAAACTAACAACCATGTTTCTCATCACTTCAATCTTTATTCCAATCCTGAAGACAGAAGTCCTATCTCCTTGAAACGTTTCGGAAGGCAAATATCCACAGTTTCATTTAAACCATTGAAAACTGGAAATTAACCATGAATAGAATATACTAAACAAAATTAAAGAAATCTAACTAGAAAGCATAATAAAAACCTCCTTTAGAAGCAAGGGCCCTCTGCTACTAAGTTGGTTGACTCCTAGCTTGTCAAAAGTGCAATCAAACCAGCATTTGATGACTAAACTTCTTTATTGATAAATTCACCAACTCTACATCCCATTCCATCTCAAGTCTTGTTACAAAACATTCTATAATTCTTTCTCTTCTTCTCCTATTTTTCCATTTTTTGATAGGAGAAGGCTTCCCCTATTTATACAAAAATATGAGAAGTTATCTCATTAATGAGAGTCCATGAATCTCTCCCTCTATCTCTAGAGTTACAATCAAAATAGGAAATGATAAGACACATGTATTTTTAGAGTTTCAATACAAATAGGAAATGAGACACATATCTTCTTAGAGTTTCAATACAAAAATGAAATGAGACACATATCCTCATGATCCCATGATCTTCTCCACTCAAATTCGAATTTGGCTTTGGGGGGCCACATAAAGGTCTTTTAGAAGCTTCCTTTTGACCTACACATGGCAACAATCTCATCCCACTTGTTAGGTATAATCATATGCACATTATTTTCAAATTTTTAACCATAAATTCACTTTAAAATACTAAGAATTAATAAAGTTTGGAAAAACATAAATATAACCCAATAGTGGTAATGGTAAGGTAAATGTAATGAAATGGAGGTGGAGCAAAGGTGGTAATATGGAAATATAAGTGAAAATGTAATGGAAGTGAATCACAATTTCAAGGTCCAACATACCCACCAACTAAAGCTGTTGCATGTCCTCATGCAATCCATTACATTAATTCTTTTTTATCCTTGAGCTTTGGCTTAACTTTGCGTGACATCATTTGATAACTTTATACTTCTGCAAAGTGTTTAACTTGAATTGCAACATGGTTGGTTCTTGTGTTACAACCATATTTTGTTGTTGCATTCAATTTTGACCTTTGATCTTTGCATAATGATAATTTGATTTTTATTGCAAAGTATATTTTTATTGGATTTCATCATGGTTGTTTCTTGTGTGACAACTATGATTATGTTTGTATCCAATCATCTTTTGAGTAATTTTGAAAATCCATCGTATGCTCATAATAATAATGTAATAGTTAATATCTTTTGGAAGTATGTGGGTTTCTAAATGTGATATGAACATGGCAAAGTATGAATATGAATGTATTCACGCCCGACCCCCCCAACTGATGGTATTGGAAATTTTATGAAAATGAGGAAGAGAAATGTTTTTTTCCAAAAATTATCATTCTTGCTTTTCAAGGAATTCTATGGAAAAAAGTTAGAAAATGACGTACCTTAACTTACCCTTTGAAAATGGATGAGTTGCATATATGGTGGCTGCAAAATTCTGATCATAATCTTCTTCAAGTGGTTGTACAAGTTATGGAGAAAAGAGTAAAGATGTATTTTTATTGCTTCTACTGAAATTGCTGAATTTGCTACGGAATGGTGTTGATTCTACTACTTTCATTTGATTTTGTAGCTGTCATATGACTTTGCAGCTACATATTTTCTTCTTTTGCTCCAAAATGCTGAAAATGATAGTCTTCATGTCTTCAAAACTCATTTGTACAATTCCTGCTATGTGCATAGATGTTCTGATGTGGAACATAGTAGGAAATTGTTGACTTAGTGGCTGTTAATAGATGTCACTAGTCAACACGAGAACTCCCACCATTGATGGCAATGAGAGTCAAGGTGCCCAAACACATCTTGCTACGTACGAATAGTTTTTTTGTTTTCGAGTACCTAGAAGATTCGATGAACAAGGGACATTAATGTATTCCCATTGTTCATCGGCAAGAAGACTTGCCATTAAGGCATGCAAGCCTCAAGGTGTTTTTGCAAGGAACTTAGACTCAAAGGACTATGGACTCAATAATTTGCACTGAAGCAAGGTTTATTTGCAAAATGAAAAAGAGAAGGAAAATGGAAATGGAAGATGAAAATGGAAAATGACAATGGGCAATAAGCATGTAGGTTAACTTCTTACTTTTATTTGTGGAGTAGACAAAAAGTAATGGAAAGTGTATGTGAATGAAGAAAAATGAACAGCCAACTCTAGCTGGGAAAAATAACTATGGCTTGCTTTGAAGTTCTTGGCTGGATTTACAATTCAAAAGGGAGGAAGAGTAATGGTATTGATGAATATGGATATGGTCTTGTTCTTATGTTTCCCATGAAATTGGTCATTTGAAAACCAATTGTGCACTTAATTAGTTTCCTTCAATGATCATTCGATCATCCCAAACCTTCAAAAAAAAACTTGACATAAAGAACATAAGTGTGTTCAAAAAGAAGTAGCTAATTTCTTTCTTATTCTTACGCAAAAATTAAATGTCAAATGAAACAGATTAAGGAAAATCAAAAAGTTTTATATTCGGGTCCAATTCATGATATCGATAACAATCCATTTTTAAAGAATAACCATGAAAAATAAATCAACTCTCTGTTTTCAGATGACTTCATGCACTGTACTCAGTAAAACAATTGGCATCACAAATATTTGCTATGTCGTGCAAGTTAAAACTTCATAAAAAAATACACATCAATAATATTAATGTCAAATGTTCAGAAATCATCTAAATAATCTTCCAATTGTCTTGCAAGCCATTATTAAATATTGAATCTTCATCTGTGTTGCAAAAAAAAAAAATTATTACTTTTTTTTAATATAATTTTTTATTTTTAGTTTTAATTTTTTTTAAATCAATCTAATATTTGTTCATAAAGTCACTATTAAAACTACTTTGCAAAGAGAATTATTGCATTCGTTGATGAATCTAATATAGAATTCAAAAACAACAGCAGTAGGCTTATATGAACACATTCTAATTTTGATGGATCATTTTCACCAATTTTTTTTTAATGGATAATGTTTCTAAAAAAAATAATGATGCAATTGATGGATGATCTATTATATTGGAAAATTGCCAAGTGGAATTGAGCATGTAAACTTTGCCACAACTCTCTCAACTATTTTTTTTTATTATTATTATTATTTTATTTTTTTAATCATGAGACACATATGTGTCTAAAATCAAATTTTTTAAATCAAATTGGACTCTTAGACCACATGCCATGTGGAGCATAGTTTGTTATTCACTTGGATTCTTCTCCTTTCAACTTGCCATGTTTTAAATGGTTCAAAACAAGTCATTTTTTCCTCATGCAATCTGCAAAACAGAGCTCCACAGAAATTTAAAGTTCTCCCAAATGTTTTCGAAATTCAGCAAGTTGTTATACAGTTACCTAATTCACCCCGTTCCCGAAAAACACATGTTTTATATTTTTCTAATCACCTTGGGTTGCTCAGAAAAATGTGTTTTAAAATCGGGTGTTTTTAACAATTACGCATTTCATTTTCTGGCAATTACTTTTGCAATAAAATTGATGTGGTTTGATTTTTTATTTGCAGGTTTTGATGTGTAATGGTTTGTCTCTCACAGAGAAGTTCAAATCGATCTCCCTCATTCCAGTTAGCTGTAATGGAATCTGCAATCTTCTCTTCATTAGCAGTTCATGCGATACACTTTCATTGTCTGTCTCTGCAATTGAATTTGTAATCTTCTCTTCATCAGCAATTTGCAATCTTTTCCTCATCAACAGTTTCTTCATGTGATATACTTTCATTGTTTGCAAATTTTAAAAATGATTTCTAATAACTACTGCTTGAGGAAAAACGAATATGGAAAATAGAATGCTCCATTTTTTTTTATTGCAGTGCATGCGTCTTTGTGTGAATTGAAGGCCTGAATATATGTGTAAGGTCAAGCCAAAGGCTAGCCTCATGCATATGCGTGGGTCTTAGTTTTATGAGCCAAAATAATTTTTTATTCATTTTTATTTTATTTTATTTTTTTATAGTTGATTTGTTAATAAAATTATATATATTATATTTTCAAAAATTTAAATATATATATATATGTGTGTGTGATGATGATGATGGTAGTTAACGTCCACTCAGACCAATATTTGGTCTATCGAACCTAAAGAAAAGAGTTATTTAGCTTGATTTAAGATTCTATTCCTATGCTCAAAAATCTTGGAGAGAAGCCTCTCGAGCTCATTATAATTTTGACATCTTAAAAGGTTAGGAAGGTCAATATTGTAACAAATATTATGAAATTGAGCTGTAATGTGGTTGTACTAGGGGCACTCTAAGAGGAAGTTATTTTCATCCTCAATGTTCATATTCTCACAGAGATGGCAGATCCTTTCCATCCATGGTGTTTTAGGAACTGTCCAACGACCTGTTTCAGTATGGAGCTCATGAGAGTTCATTCTAATCTTGGCTATATTAATTTTCTTCTTTGAGCTAGTTAAAACAGAGAGATACTTTTGATCTTCTACGGTGGGGTTGATGACCTCCTTATAATATCTTAATTTTCTTTTAGCTACGAGATCTTTCTCACACTACATTTTTTCTTTGAACTTAGAAGTTACAATTTTTTTAATGTTATTAATGTTTTGCAATGCAAAATTCTCGTCGATTTCCTAATGGTTTAACCAGGCCCTGGAGTCTTTATACCAACCTCGTTTAAGCCTTAGGTGGCTTTGGCTGGAATTAAAGCTATCTTAGGAAGTCTATGGTCCCCTATGATATTGAGCTTAATTACACTTCCCCGACAATGACACCAAAATGTTTAGTAAATTTAGTGTTTCTAAATTTCTTACATAAATTATCGACCAGGGCTAGTAAACTAATGAAATGTGGTGCACTATATGTGCCTAAGTGACCTTTCCCTTACTTCGTTGTTTATGTTTTTCTTATTGTTTTTGGGGGTTTGTCTTTTAATCCTTAGTGTGTTATTCTAGGCTATTTGGAAAAGTTAAAATGAATCTGTTAAAAAGGAAGAAAAATAAGTGTTATGAAACTAAGTTAATTTTATATAAAAGAAAACCAAAGCTTGTTGACTAGTTATAGGACTTAGTTTTGAGCAAACAGATAAAACATGTACTTCATTAGTGATTAAACCTAATCCATGGATCTATGACTAAACTAAGGTTGAAGACAAAATGAAAGTAGGGGAATGTGTCAACTATTGTACTTTAGGTTGTCTCAACATTCAATCATTAGTTCAAAACCCTATGAGATGAAATCAACTGTTTGTACCTTAGTTGCTAGAGTCCTAAGACAAAAAGCAGAAAATGTTAATTAAAAATTACCTAAGATGTTTTAGTTACTCCATTTACCAATATGTAGAGAATGACCTCTTTGTGGTAATGTTTCTAAGCAACCATTACATCTGTCTAAGCTAAAGAGCTACAACAACTCTGTAAATGAAATAACTGAAACATTGCATTACATTTAATCATTTAACCATCCTTGCTCAATATATTCAGGTTACTTTCTTTCATAATGATCTTTAAGAAGATTTTTTTTTTGCAATGGGATGAGTATCTCCAAACTACAACTAACTAAGTGAATAATTGAATTATCAGTCTCATCCAATTGTGAAGCTTGTGGACTCTTGGTATGGCTTTGGAAAAATTAATTACCCCTTTAGTTCTTAGCAAGCAAATGACAATAAATGAAATGTATTCTAAAATTAACTAAATGAATAATTGAATTATCAGTCTCATCCAATTGTGAAGCTTGTGGCCTCTTGGTATGGCTTCGGAAAAATAAATTACCCCTTTAGTTCTTAGCAAGAAAATGACAAGAAATGAAATGTATTCAACCACTCCACTTATAAAATATTTAACCATTCAATGTAAGATTTAAGATATGGGAAAAATGTTTTTCATAAATGATTAGACACAGTAATTGACAGCTAGTTTCTAATGAATTTGAAAAGGAAAAATAGTAAACTAAATAACCATGTTTCTCAACACTTCAATCTTTATTCCAATCCTGAAGATAGAAGTCATATCTCTTTGAAACGTTTCGAAGGGAAAATCTCCACAGTTGCATCTAAACTATTGAAAACTGGAAATTAACCATGAATAGAAAATACTAAACAGAATTAAAGAAATCTGACTAGAAATCATAATAAAAACCTCCTTTAGAAGCAGGGGCCTTCTGCTACTAAGTTGGTTGACTCCTAGTTTGTCAGATGCGCAATCAAACTAGCATTTGATGACTGAACTTCTTTATTAATAAACTCACAACTCTACATCCCATTCCATCTTAAGCCTTGTTACAAAACATTCTATAATTCTTTCTCTTCTTCTCCTATTTTTCTCTTTTTGGATAGGAGAAAGCTTCCCCTATTTATACAAAAATATAAGAAGTTATCTCATTAATGAGAGTCCATGAATCTCTCCCTCTATCTCTAGAGTTACAATCAAAATAGGAAATGATAAGACACATGTATTTTTAGAGTTTAAATACAAATAGGAAATGAGACACATATCTTCTTAGAGTTTCAATACAAAAAGGAAATGAGACACATATCCTCATGATCCCATGATCTTCTCCGCTCAAATTCGAATTTGGTTTTGGGAGGCCACATAAAGGTCTTTTAGAAGCTTTCTTTTGACCTACACATGACAACAATCTCATCCCACTTGTTAGGTATAAGCATATGCACATTATTTTCAAATTTTTAACCATAAATTCACTTTAAAATGCTAAAAATTAATAAAGTTTGGAAAAACATAAATTTAACCTAATAGTGGTAATGGTAAAGTAAATGTAATGAAATGGAGGTGGAGTAATATGCAAATATAAGTGAAAATGTAATGGAAGTGAATAACAATTTTAAGGTCCAACATACCCACCAACTGAAGCTATTGCATGTCCTCATGCAATCTATTACATTAATTCTTTTTTATCCTTGAGCTTTGGCTTATCTTTGCGTGATATCATTTGATAACTTCATACTTCTGCAAAGTGTTTTACTTGAATTGCAACATGGTTGGTTCTTGTCTTACAACCATATTTTGTTGTTGCATTCAATTTTGACCTTTGATCTTTGCATAATGATAATTTGATTTTTATTGCAAAGTATATTTTTATTGGATTGCATCATGGTTGGTTCTTGTGTGACAACCATGATTATGTTTGTATCCAATCATCTTTTGAGTACTTTTGAAAATCCATTGTATGCTCATAATAATAATGTAATAGTTAATATATTTTGGAAGTATGTGGGTTTCTGAATGTGATATGAACATGGAAAAGTATGAATATGAATGTATTCTCGCCCCACCCCCCTCAACTAATGGTATTGGCAATTTTATGAAAATGAGAAAGAGACATGTGTTTTTCCAACAATTATCATTCTAGCTTTTCAAGGAATTCTATGGTAAAAAGTTAGAAAATGACGTACCTTAACTTACCCTTTGAAAATGGATGAGCTGCATGTATGGTGGCTGCAAAATTCTGATCATAATTTTCTTCAAGTGGTTGTACAAGCTATGAAGAAAAGAGTAAAGATGTATTTTTATTGCTTCTACTAAAACTGCTGAATTTGCAGCGGAATGGTGTTGATTCTACTGCTATCATTTGATTTTGTAGCTGCGATCTGACTCTGCAGCTGCATATTTTCTTCATTTGCTCCAAAATGCTAAAAATGGTAGTCTTCATGTCTTCAAAGCTCATTGGCACAATCCCTGCTATGTGAATAGATGTTCTGATGTCGAACATAGCAGGAAATTGTTCACTTAGTGGCTATTAATGGATTCCACTAGTCAACACGAGAACTCTCACCATTGATGGCAATGAGAGTCAAGGTGCCCAAACACATCTTGCTAGGTACGAATAGTTTTGTTGTTGTCGAGTACCTGGAAGATCCGGTGAACAAGGGACATTAATGTATTCCCATTGTTCGTCGGCAAGAAGAATTTTCATTAAGGCATGCAAGCCTCAAGGTGTTTTTGCAAGGAACTTAGACTCAAAGGACTATGGACTCAATAATTTGCACTGAAGCAAGGTTTATTTGCAAAATGAAAAAGAGAAGGAAAATGGAAATGGAAGATGAAAATGGAAAATGACAATGGGAAATAAGCATGTAAGTGAACTTCTTACTTCTATTTGTGGAGTAGACAAAAATTAATGGAAAGTGTATTTGAATGAATAAAAATGAACAAAAAACTCTAGCTGGGAAAAATAATTGTGGCTTGCTTTGAAGTTCTTGGTTGGATTTACAATTCAAAAGGGAGGAAGAGTAATGGTCTTGATGAATATGGATATGGTCTTGTTCTTATGTTTCCCATGAAATCGGTCCTTTGAAAACCAATTGTGCACTTAATTAGTTTCCTTCAATGATCATTCGATCATCCCAAACCTGCAAAAAAAAACTTGACATAAAGAACATAAGTGTGTTCAAAAAGAAGTAGCTAATTTCTTTCTGACTCTTACGCAAAAATTAAATGTCAAATGAAATATATTGAGGAAAATCAAAAAGGTTTATATTCGGATCCAATTCATGAAATCGATAACAATCCATTTTTAAAGAATAACCATGAAAAGTAAATCAACTCTCTGTTGTCAGATGACTTCATGCACTGTGCTCAGTAAAACAATTGGCATCACAAAGATTTGCTATGTCGTGCAAGTTAAAACTTCATAGAAAAATATACATCAACAATATTAATGTCAAATGTTCAGAAATCATCTAAATAATCTTCCAATTGTCTTGCAAGCCATTATTAAATATTGAATCTTCATCTGTGTTGCAAAAAAAAAATTATTTCTTTTTTTTTTAATATAATTTTTTATTATTATTTTTTTTTCAATTTTTTTTTAAATCAATCTAATATTTGTTCATAAAGTCACTATTAAAACTACTTTGCACAGAGAATTATTGCATTCGTTGATGAGTCTAATCTACAATTCAATAACAACAACAGTAGGCTTATATGAACACATTCTAATTTTGATGGATCATTTTCATCATTTTTTTTTAATGGATAATGTTTCTAAAAAAAATAATGATGCAATTGATGGATGATCTATTATGTTGGAAAATTGCCAAGTGGAATTGAGCATGTGAAATTTGACACAACTCTCTCAACTAATTTTTTTATTATTATTATTATTATTTTATTTTTTTAATCATGAGACATGCGTGTCTAAAATCAAATTGGACTCTTAGACCACATGCCATGTGGAGCACAGTTTGTTATTCACTTGGATTCTTCTCTTTTCAACTTGCCATGTTTTAAACAGTTCAATACAAGTCATTTTTTCCTCACGCAATCTACAAAACAGAGCTCCAAAGAACCCTGAATTTCTCCCAAATGGTTAAGAAACTCAGTAAGTTGTTATGGGGTTACCTAATTCACTCCGTTCCCGAAAAAACCCATGTTTTATATTTTTCTAATTCACCTTGGGTTGCTCAAAAAAATGCGTTTTAAAATTGGGTGTTTTTAACAATTACGCATTTCATTTTTTGGCAATTACTTCTGTAATAAAATTGATGTGGTTTGATTTTTGATTTGCAGGTTTTGATGTGTAATGGCTTGTCTCTCACGGGGAATTTCAAATTGATCTCCCTCATTCCAATTACTTGCAATGGAATCTGAAATCTTCTCTTCATCAGCAGTTTATGTGATACACTTTCATTGTCTGTCTCTGCAATTGAATTTGTAATCTTCTCTTCATCAACAATTTGCAATCTTTTCCTCATCAACAGTTTCTTCATGTGATATACCTTCATTGTCTACAAATTTTAAAAATTATTTCTAATAACTACTGCTTGAGGAAAAACGAATATGGAAAATAGAAGGTTCCATTTTTTTTATTGCAGTGCATGGGTCTTTGTGTGAATTGAAGGCCTGCATATATGTGTAAGGTCAAGCCAAAGGTTGGCCTCACGCATATGCGTGGGTCTTATTTCTATGAGCCAATTTTTTTTATTTTTTTTATTTTTTTTAGTTGATTTGTTAATAAAATTATATATATTATATTTTCAAAAATTTAAATATATATATGTGTGTGTGTGTGTGTGTGTGTGTGTGTGTGATGATGATGATGATGATGGTGGTGGTTAACATCCACTCAGACCAATCTTTGGTGTATCGAACCTAAAGAAAAGAGTTATTTAGTTTGATTTAAGATTCTATTCCTATGCTCATAAAGATTGGAGAGAAGCCTCACGAGCTCACTATAATTTTGACATCTTAAAAGGCTAGGAAGGTCAGTATTGTAACAAATATTATGAAATTGAGCTCTAATGTGGTTGTACTCGGGGCACTCTAAGAGGAAGTTATTTTCATCCTCGATGTTCATATTCTCACAGAGATGGCAGATCCTTTCCATCCATGGTGTTTTAGGAACTGTCGAATGACCTGTTTAACTATGGAGCTCATGAGAGTTCGTTCTAATATTGGCTATATTAATTTTCTTCTTTGAGCTAGTTAAAACAGAGAGACACTTTCTATCTTCTAGGTTGGGGTTGATGACCTCCTTATAATATCTTAATTTTCTTTTAGCTGCGAGATCTTTCTCACACTACATTTTTTCTTTGAACTTAGAAGTTACAATTTTTTTAATGTTATTAATGTTTTTCAATTCAACATTCTCGTCAATCTCCCAATGGTTTAACCAGGCCCTGGTGTCTTTATACCAACCTCGTTTAAGCCCTAGGTGGTTTTGGCTGGAATTTAAAGCTATCTTAGGAAGTCTATGGTCTCCTATGCTATTGAGCTTGTGCTTGTACAACAGAAGTCTAGTCATAGCTAGGCTCTCGATAGGGGAAATACCCATTTCTATAAGGAGAATAGGATAGGATGTATTGCTTTTAATTTTAAGGTTATAAGTTATAAAACTCTTCTGGATTTCCTCAATCTTTTTCCAGGATTCTCTAGAGATGCTGCAACCCCAAACCTCACATCCATATAAGATAACATGAGTGAGTAAATTTTCAAAGAGGAACTTCTTTCTATCCCACATTATGAGTTTTCTCGTTTTAAAATTATTTTCAAGACCAAAATAAGCTTTCCACCCCCCATTTATCATTTTTTGAATGCTATAGTTCTAGTTGAGCTTATGATGAATATCAATTCCTAGGTACTTGTAAGAAGACACTTATATATATATATATATATATATATATATATATATTTCATTAAACAAAACAATTTATTGAAATTAAAATTTTTCATCATTTTTTTTTAAGTTTATCATAAAATTAAATGAAATGATGAAAACATAATTTTTTATTATTATTATTATTTTTAACATAAAAATTCTCTTTTTTTGATCCTCTAGATCACATAAAGTGTAGGAGGAGAGCATACTCGAGAAATTATTAAAAACAAATTTAGATGTAAGAAATAAGGTCTCTTAATTACACTTCCCCCGCAACGGCACCAAAATGTTTAGTAAATTTAGTGTTTCTAAATTGCTTACATAAATTATTGACCAGGGCTAGTAAATTGATGAAATGTGGTGCACTATATGTGCCTAAGTGACATTTCCCTTACTTCATTGTTTATGTTTTTATAATTGTTTTTTGGGGTTTGTATTTTAATCCTTAGTGTGTTATTCTAGGCTATTTGGAAAAGTTAAAATGAATCTAATTAAAAAGGAAGAAAAGGAAGTGTTATGAAACTAAGTTAATTTTCTATAAAAGAAAACCAAAGCTTGTTGACTAGTTATAGGACTTATTTTTGAGCAAAAAGGTAAAGCATGTACTTCATTAGTGATTAAACCTAATCCATGGATCTATGACTAAACTAAGGTTGAAGACAAAATGAAAGCAGTGGAATGTGTCAACTATTGTACTTTAGGTTGTCTAAACATTCAATCATTAGGTAAAAACCCTATGAGATGAATTCCCCTGTTTGTATCTTAGTTGCTAGAGTCCTAAGACAAAAAGTAGAAAATGCTTATTAAAAATCACCTAAGATGCTTTAGTTACTCCATTTACCCAATATGTAGAGAATGACCTCTTTGTGGTAATGTTTCTAAGCAACCATTACATCTGTCTAAGCTAAAGAACTACAACAACTCTGTAAATGAAATAACTCAAACATTACATTACATCTAATCATTTAACCATCCTTGCTCAATATATTCAGGTTACTTTCTTTCATAGTGATCTTTAAGAAGATTGTTTTGTTGCAATGGGATGAGGATCTTCAAACTACAACCAAGTGAATAATTGAATTATCAATCTCATCCAATTTTGAAGCTTGTGGCCTCTTGGTATGGCTTCGGAAAAATCGATTACCCCTTTAGTTCTTAGCAAGCAAATGAAAATAAATGAAATGTATTCTAAAACTAACTAAATGAATAATTGAATTATCAGTCTCATCCAATTGTGAAGCTTGTGGCCTCTTGGTATGGCTTCGGAAAAATCAATTACCTCTTTAGTTCTTAGCAAGCAAATGACAAGAAATGAAATGTATTCAACCACTCCACTTATAAAATATTTAACCATTCAATGTAAGATTTAATATATGGGAAAAATGGTTTTCATAAATGATTAGACACAGTAATTGACAGCTAGTTTCTAATGAATTTGAAAAGGAAAAACACTAAACTAAACAACCATGTTTCTCAGCACTTCAATCTTTATTACAATCCTGAAGACAGAAGTCCTATCTCCTTGAAACGTTTCGGAAGGCAAATATCCACAGTTGCATTTAAACTATTGAAAATTGGAAATTAACTATGAATAGAAAATACTAAACAGAATTAAAGAAATCTAACTAGAAAACATAATAAATACCTCCTTTAGAAGCAGGGGCCTTCTGCTACTAAGTTGGTTGACTCCTAGCTTGTCAGAAGTGCAATCAAACCAGCATTTGATGACTGAACTTCTTTATTGATAAACTCACAACTCTACATCCCATTCCATCTCAAGCCTTGTTACAAAACATTCTATAATTCTTTCTCTTCTTCTCTTATTTTGCCCTTTTTTGATAGGAGAAATCTTCCCCTATTTATACAAAAATATGAGAAGTTATCTCATTAATGAGAGTCCATGAATCTCTCCCTCTATCTCTAGAGTTACAATCAAAATAGGAAATGATAAGACACATGTATTTTTAGAGTTTCAATACAAATAGGAAATGAGACACATATCTTCTTAGTGTTTCAATACAAAAAGGAAATGAGACACATATCCTCATGATCCCATGATCTTCTCCACTCAAATTCGAATTTGGTTTTGGGAGGCCACGTAAAGGTCTATTAGAAGCTTCCTTTTGACCTACACATGGCAACAATCTCATCCCACTTGTTAGGTATAAGCATATGCACATTATTTTCAAATTTT
The DNA here is from genome assembly GCA_034641835.2 of Pinus albicaulis. NCBI lineage: Eukaryota > Viridiplantae > Streptophyta > Pinopsida > Pinales > Pinaceae > Pinus > Pinus albicaulis. The sequence continues at coordinate 2,020,289,117 of CM076575.1, read as the reverse complement.
TAACCATAAATTCACTTAAAAATGCTAAAAATTAATAAAGTTTGGAAAAACATAAATGTAACCCAATAGTGGTAATGGTAAGGTAAATGTAATGAAATGGAGGTGGAGCAAAGGTGGTAATATGGAAATATAAGTGAAAATGTAATGGAAGTGAATAACAATTTCAAGGTCCAACATACCCACCAACTGAAGCTACTTTGTGTCCTCATGCAATCTATTACATTAATTCTTTTTTATCCTTGAGCTTTGGCCTAACTTTGCGTGATATCATTTGATAACTTCATACTTCTGCAAAGTGTTTTACTTGAATTGTAACATGGTTGGTTCTTGTGTTACAACCATATTTTGTTGTTGCATTCAATTTTGACCTTTGATCTTTGCATAATGATAATTTGATTTTTATTGCAAAGTATATTTTTATTGGATTGCATCATGGTTGGTTCTTGTGTGACAACCATGATTATGTTTGTATCCAATCATCTTTTGAGTACTTTTGAAAATCCATTGTATGCTCATAATAATAATGTAATAGTTAATATATTTTGGAAGTATGTGGGTTTCTGAATGTGATATGAACATGGAAAAGTATGAATATGAATGTATTCTCACCCCGCCCCCCCAACTGATGGTAGTGGAAATTTTATGAAAATGAGGAAGAGAAATGTTTTTTTTCCAAAAATTATCATTCTAGATTTTCAAGGAATTCTATGGTAAAAAGTTAGAAAATGACGTACCTTAACTTACCCTTTGAAAATGGATGAGCTGCATGTATGGTGGCTGCAAAATTCTGATCATAATCTTCTTCAATTGGTTGTACAAGTTATGGAGAAAAGAGTAAAGATGTCTTTTTATTGCTTCTACTAAAACTGTTGAATTTTCTGCGGAATGGTGTTGATTCTACTGTTGTCATTTGATTTTGTAGCTGCCATCTGACTCTACAGCTGCATATTTTCTTCATTTGCTCCAAAATGCTGAAAATGATAGTCTTCATGTTTTCAAAACTCATTGGCACAATTCCTGCTATGTGAATATATGTTTTGATGTCGAACATAGCAGGAAATTGTTGACTTAGTGGCTATTAATGGATGCCACTTGTGAACACGAGAACTCCCACCATTTATGGCAATGAGAGTCAAGGTGCCCAAACACATCTTGCTAGGTACAAATAGTTTTTTTGTTGTCGAGTACCTAGAAGATCCGATGAAAAAGGGACATTAATGTATTCCCATTGTTCATCGGCAAGAAGACTTGCCATTAAAGCATGCAAGCCTCAAGGTGTTTTTGCAAGGAACTTAGATTCAAAGGACTATGGACTCAATAATTTGCACTGAAGTAAGGTTTATTTGCAAAATGAAAAAAAGAAGGAAGATGAAAATGGAAAATGACAATGGGCAATAAGCATGTAGGTGAACTTCTTACTTTTATTTGTGGAGTAGAAAAAAAGTAATGGAAAGTGTATGTGAATGAAGAAAAATGAACAACTAACTCTAGCTGGGAAAAATAACTGTGGCTTTCTTTGAAGTTCTTGGTTGGATTTACAATTCAAAAGAATGGTCTTGATGAATATGATTATGGTCTTGTTCTTATGTTTCCCATGAAATCGGTCCTTTGAAAACCAATTGTGCACTTAATTAGTTTCCTTCAATGATCATTCGATCATCCCAAACCTGCAAAAAAAAACTTGACATAAAGAACATAAGTGTGTTCAAAAAGAAGTAGCTAATTTGTTTCTGATTCTTACGCAAAAATTAAATATCAAATGAAACAGATTAAGGAAAATCAAAAAGTTTTATATTCGGGTCCAATTCATGATATCGATAACAATCCATTTTTAAAGAATAAGCATGAAAAATAAATCAACTCTCTGTTGTCAGATGACTTCATGCACTGTGCTCAGTAAAACAATTGGCATCACAAAGATTTGTTATGTCGTGCAAGTTAAAACTTCATATAAAAATACACATCAACAATATTAATGTCAAATGTTCAGAAATCATCTAAATAATCTTCCAATTGCCTTGCAAGCCATTATTAAATATTGAATCGTCATCTGTGTTGCAAAAAAAAAAATATTATTACTTTTTTTAATATAATTTTTTATTATTATTTTTTTTTTAATTTTTTTTTTAAATCAATCTAATATTTGTTCATAAAGTCACTATTAAAACTACTTTGCAAAGAGAATTATTGCATTCGTTGATGAGTCTTATCTAGAATTCAAAAACAACAACAGTAGGCTTATATGAACACATTCTAATTTTGATGGATCATTTTCATCAATTTTTTTTAATGGCTAATGTTTCTAAAAAAAATAATGATGCAATTGATGGATGATCTATTATGTTGGAAAATTGCCAAGTGGAATTGAACATGTGAAATTTGCCACAACTCTCTCAACTAATTTATTATTATTATTATTATTATTTTTATTTTTTTAATCATGAGACACATATGTGTCTAAAATCAAATTTTTTAAATCAAATTGGACTCTTAGACTACATGCCATGTGGAGCATAGTTTTTTATTCACTTGGATTCTTCTCCTTTCAACTTGTCATGTTTTAAATAGTTCAAAACAAATCATTTTTTCCTCACGCAATCTACAAAACAGAGCTCCAAAGAACCCTGAATTTCTCCCAAATGGTTGCGAAATTCAGCAAGTTGCTATAGAGTTTCCTAATTCACCCTGTTCCCGAAAAACCCATGTTTTAGATTTTTGTAATTCACCTTGTTTTGCTCAGAAAAAGGCATTTTAAAATCGGGTGTTTTTAACAATTACGCATTTCGTTTTTTGGCAATTACTTCAGCAATAAAATTGATGTGGTTTGATTTTTGATTTGTGGGTTTTGATGTGTAATGACTTGTCTCTCACAGAGAATTTCAGATCGATCTCCCTCATTCCAATTACTTGCAATGGAATCTGCAATCTTCTCTTCATCAGCAATTCATGTGATACACTTTCATTGTCTGTCTCTGCAATTGAATTTATAATCTTCTCTTCATCAGCAATTTGCAATATTTTCTTCATCAACAGTTTCTTCATGTGATATACCTTCATTGTCTGCAAATTTTAAAAATGATTTCTAATAACTACTGCTTGAGAAAAAACGAATATGGAAAATAGAAGGTTCAATTTATTTATTTTTATTGTAGTGCATAGGTCTTTGTGTGAATTGGAGGCATACATATATGTGTAAGGCCAAGCCAAAGGCTTCCCTCACGCATATGCGTGGGTCTTATTTCTATGAGCCAAAATATTTTTTTATTTTTTTTTAGTTGATTTGTTAATAAAATTATATATATTATATTTTCAAAAAAAAAAAAAAATATATATATATATATATATATATTTCATTAAACAAAACAATTTATTGAAATTAAAATGAAAGCAGGGGAATGTGTCAACTATTGTACTTTAAGTTGTCTCAACATTCAATCATTAGGTCAAAACCCTATGAGATGAAATCAACTGTTTGTACCTTAGTTGCTATAGTCCTAAGACAAAAGGCAGAAAAGGCTTATTAAAAATCACCTAAGATGTTTTAGTTACTCCATTTACCCAATATGTAGAGAATGACCTCTTTGTGGTAATGTTTCTAAGAAACCAATACATTTGTCTAAGCTAAAGAACTACAACAACTCTGTAAATGAAATAACTCAAACATTGCATTACATCTAATCATTTAACCATCCTTGCTCAATATATTCAGGTTAGTTTCTTTCATAATGATATTTAAGAAGATTGTTTTGTTGCAATGGGATGAGGATCTTCAAACTACAACCAACTAAGTGAATAATTGAATTATCAGTCTCATCCAATCGTGAAGCTTGTGGCCTCTTGGTATGGCTTCGGAAAAATCAATTACCCCTTTAGTTCTTAGCAAGCAAATGACAATAAATGAAATGTATTCTAAAACTAACTAAATGAATAATTGAATTATCAATCTCATCCAATTGTGAAGCTTGTGGCCTCTTGGTATGGCTTCAGAAAAATCAATTACCCCTTTAGTTCTTAGCAAGCAAATGACAAGAAATGAAATGTATTCAACCACTGCACTTATAAAATATTTAACCATTCAATGTAAGATTTAAGATATGGGAAAAATGGTTTTCATAAATGATTAGACACAGTAATTGACAGCTAGTTTCTAATGAATTTGAAAAGGAAAAACAGTAAACTAAACAACCATGTTTCTCAACACTTCAATATTTATTCCAATCCTGAAGACAGAAGTCCTATCTCCTTGAAACGTTTCGGAAGGAAAATCTCCACAGTTGCATTTAAACTATTGAAAACTTGAAATTAATCATGAACAGAAAATACTAAATAGAATTAAAGAAATATAACTAGAAAGCATAATAAATACCTCCTTTATAAGCAGGGGCCCTCTGCTACTAAGTTGGTTGACTCCTAGCTTGTCAGAAGTGCAATCAAACCAGCATTTGATGACTAAACTGATTTATTGATAAACTCACAACTCTACATCCCATTCCATCTCAAGCCTTGTTACAAAACATTCTATAATTCTTTCTCTTCTTCTCCTATTTTTCCCCTTTTTTGATAGGAGAAAGCTTCCCCTATTTATACAAAAATATGAGAAGTTATCTCATTAGTGAGAGTCCATGAATATCTCCCTCTATCTCTAGAGTTACAATCAAAATGGGAAATGATAAGACACATGTTTTTTTAGAGTTTCAATACAAATAGGAAATGGGACACATATCTTCTTAGAGTTTCAATACAAAAAGTAAATGAGACACATATTCTCATGATCCCATGATCTTCTCCACTCAAATTCGAATTTGGTTTTGAGAGGCCGCATAAAGGTCGTTTAGAAGCTTCCTTTTGACCTACACATGGCCACAATCTCATCCCACTTGTTAGGTATAAGCATATGCACATTATTTTCTAATTTTTAACCACAAATTCACTTAAAAATGCTAAGAATTAATAAATTTTGGAAAAACATAAATGTAACCCAATAGTGGTAATGGTAAGGTAAATGTAATGAAATGGAGGTGGAGCAAAGGTGGTAATATGGAAATATAAGTGAAAATGTAATGGAAGTAAATGAAAATTTCAAGTTCCAACAATTCTATGTATAATGGTTGGCTATGAGTTCAGCTTCTTGCCTTGCTTTGAGACAACACATGTATCACCTTGTAGATCTACAACGCTGTTAATGAGAAGTAGTGAGAAGAAGAGGACCCATTCATTATGGGAGCAATCAAATGGAAGCTTCATTCATGAAGCAATGGAGAAAAGGATGATATATGGTAGACATATTAAGATGGGAAATATTTTCCCCTTTCAAGATGACTCTTTCTCAATGAGCATCTCACAGCTTAAAGTGAAACTTCTACCTGCAGCAGATCCAGAACCTTATTGGTTTTAGAGGGCCATTGACGAGAAGAGGATCTCGTGGAGAGACGTCAATGATGGTGCACTTCAAAATATCATAAAGTGAAAAAAATTTCAACAGTTTGAGGAGGTTGGTGTCCTACAATGGAAGGATACGAAGTTTTTGCAGAATGAGATCCATCATCCACATTAGGATGAATGGTTAATGATATGGAGTGAGGGGTTTCCAAACCACTTGCAGATCTATGATACAGGGCAGTAAGAAGCATGGTTGCGTTGGTTGTTTTTGGGTGAGTATGGATACTACTCAACATCACACATTTCCAGGATCCATGCCATGTATATCACTGATGACATGCAGCAATAGGAGGCATGGCTGCACTGGTTATTAATGAGAGAGTTTGGACATCTCATGATATATCTTATGTCCTTGTATTTGTTTTTTTTTGGATATATCTCATGTTCATGTATGTACTTGGGTTTGGGAGAAGCATAACTCTCACATGACGTGGCATAAGGGAGCTTACTTGTATTGTTTTGATGAGAAACTCCACATGTCCATTACTATGTTTTTGCTCCATGACTTGCATCATGATGATGTAAGGAGAAAGCAATAATCCTTGTTGCTTTGGTTACTTTTGGGGGAGTATTGACTGATTTTACCCCATACATTACATGATGATGATATAGGATGGAAACAGGAGGCCTTACAACATTTGCTTATGTTGGGGGATTATGGCCATTGTACTTGGTATAATGATGATGTGATGGGACATCAAGATGCCTTACTACGGTGGCTTCTTTTGAGAGAGTATGGCCACTAAATTTGGTACAATGATGATGTGGTACGGCAACAAGAGGCTATGTTGTGATGGCTTCTATTGAGAGAGTATGGCTCTAACATTTATATTGATGCAGATTTGGCATGGAAACAAGAAGCATTGTTGTAGTGGCTTCTTTTGAGAGAGTATGGCTCTCTTGTTTTTTTCATAATGATCTTGCATGGCAGTAGAAGGCTCTGTTGCGTTGGTTGTTATTGGGAGAATATGGTTTGACATTGTTCATGTTCATCCATATGTCTCTACTTATTTTTCACTATGTTGATGTTACCTTGGAATCCTACATGGCCAACAGGGCTGATGATGTGAGAATCGATAGATGTAATCTACTCTATGTATCATGGATTGGAGAGATATTTCATGAGTTGGGACTTTCCACTTTGGGAATGAACAACTTCATTTTATGATCAGAAGATCAAGTGTTATGCTCAAAAATGAAAGTGCTCGAAACATGTCCAAACCTAAGCGACCGGAAAGCTCTCGTTGTTGCTATTCCAGTGCCATGAACGGTTCGAAAAATCGATTTCGTATGAGAAATATATCGCGTTCTATCAGTTTTCCCAAATAGCAAAATTTTGTGACTGGATGCCTAGTCAGCAGGTATATACTTCGAATATTTCATTTTTCCACAGCTAATAAGATGACACCACGTGGCTCAATATGGGTCGTTGATTATTTATGGTACAAAGTTTTTTATTGATCGTTGGATGGATTTTGAAGCGATGTTGGATAAGAAACATGTGGCAAGCCCGCAGGCCACCACGTGTCCTCAGATTTCTATGTTAAAATTTTTTGGAGTCAGAGGTGGTCGACCCCGCGACCTCCTGCCCACAGCAAAGGTCATCTACCAACTCACCTACATGTTTGTTTCTTAACCCTTATGTCTCTCGTTTAATATTTGTTGATATTTCAACAAGATGATGAGCTTAGTGGAAAGAAGTCACCTTCATTAAGTGGGCCCGCAGGCTATTTTTGGCGCAAAGTCTATTTTTAGACTATGTCTATGTTTAGACATGTGGATCATATTCTATGAGTTGCAGGATGCTATTTGTGGATGGTTGGCCAAGTTGGAAAAATAGATGGACTTATATTTTTAGACATATTGGGCGGAATCTATTTTTAGATTGCCAGTCTAAAAATAGATATGTTGAATATTATTAGCTCTTAATAATATTTGGACTATAAACATTATCTTATTCTCTTGGAGCACTTCAGTTAAGTGCACAGATGTGGCACAGGAGCTGACAGAATGAATTACGCTATTCCTAAGGGTTAAGTGGAGCTATTTCATGGATACTTCAGTTAGAACTCATGTGAGAGAGTTTGGTGGAGTTGATTGAGGAAGTTAATGGAGTTGTGTTCAGTTTAACTAATCTAAACATAGTTGAGCTATTTGTATCTAGTTTAACTGATTGATACAATTAGTGAGAGTGGTGTGAACTAATTATTAATTAATTCACTAATTATAAACTCATTAATCAACTAAAGAATACATCAGTTAACTTCAGTGCATGGACAGTTTCAGTGGAGACCAGTGAAGAGATAGGTGAAAGAGCAGTGTGACTATCAGTTGTGACTATACTGTTGCATGATTTGCAACAACCAGTGATTAGAGATGCCAATGAGGATTGCGCAGTACAAGCCAGGTGGTTCGAAGTTATTTATGAGCCATTCTTCAGCATTGATTGCGCAGTAGAGGCAAGCTATCAGGTGGCAGAGATTGGAGCATGTGTTTTGCTAGATCTAGCTTGATTAGTGTGTAGCAATTGGAGATTGTACTGAGAGCTTGTGAGGAGCTTTGTATGATGATTTTTACATGATCTCTATGACATATAATATACAGATAGTTGGGGGTTTTTAGCTTTAAGCTTTCCCATGAAATACTATGTTCATATGTGTGATTGTTTATGGTTTTAATGTGCGCATGCGATTGTTTTTATTTCCGCAATTAATGATCAATGGTAGAAGAGATTCTGTATCGTGCATGAAGTTAAAATAGTGTGTGATCAGGATAATCTCGGTGGATAAAATATCAGTTATTCAAATTTCTACATGGTATCGGAGCGATATTGATCATTGGAGCAATTTCAAAACATTGAAGTGGTTGAGTTTTGAGCTGGTGGAATTCGAATTTGCAGTAGTGTTTTCTTGGTGTCGAAGTTGAGATGTCTTTCAACGGATTGCGATTGGAGTATGCCCTTGAGGGCAGCCCGAATTATATTGCATGGAAGGATAGGATGGAGGTGGTGCTAGATGACAATGGGTTGAAGGAGTTTATAGATGCAGAAATTCCAAAACCTACTTCTAGCAATGTTGTCGTACTTGACACATGGCAAAAGAAGACAGCAAAGTTTCGAAGGATTCTGTTGGAAGGTGTGAAGGATCACATAGTTTCCAGCCTTCATGGTAAAGCTTCTCCATTCTTGATGTGGAAAGCTTTGGTAGATTTATTTCAAAGCAAGAGTGACCATAGGAAGTTGGCGCTCAAGGATAAACTCAGGAACATAAAAATGGAGAAAGGCGACAGTATGCCCAAGTACCTCACAAAGTTCATCCAATGCTGGGATGAGATGGGAAGTGTGGGGGTTATTGTTGATGAAGAGGACTTGGTGAGCTTGGCTCTCCTTGGGCTTCTGAAGAGTTGGCATTCCTATCAGGACTCTGTCAATGGTCGGGAGAAATTACCAGGATGGGAGCGACTTTGGTCGGATCTTGTGCAAGAGGAGATAAGGAAGAGTACCAGGGATGGATCTTCATCAAAGAACTCAGATGAAGAAAATTGTGCTTTGGCTGCCAAAGCAAGGAAGGGGAAGAGCAAGAATAATGCTTCTCAATCTGGTGCAAAAGGCAAGAAGCAGGACATGTCCAAGGTGAAGTGCTTTCACTATCACCAACACGGACATTACGCCACTAATTGTCCACAGAAGAAGAAAAATAAGCAGGCTGCTGGATCTGCAGCTGGAGAGGCCTTAGCCTCACAGTTTGAGCTGGATTTTTTGTTGATCACATGCTTGGTCTCAAGTGTGATGGGTTCAGTGTGGTTTCTTGATAGTGGTGCGTCTTTTCATATGACCAGAGACAAATATTTGTTTATTGATCTGGATGAGAAAGATCTTGGACTGCACATCGAGATGGGCGATGATGGTAGATACAGTGCAATCGGTATCGGTACCATTTCCTTTAAGAGGGAGTCTGGTAAACCCTTCGTATTGAAGGAAGTGATGCATGTTCCAGGATTGAAGAATAATTTGATCTCGGTGGCCATGTTAGAAGAAAAGGGATATGATGTTGTCTTTAGCAAGGGAAAGGCTTTTCTGCACAGTAAGGAAACTAGTGAGACTCAGAGGATAGGGGTTCGAATTAATAACCTTTATCAGTTGCAGGTAGATGGTTGTGCAGCAATGGCAGGCAAGGCAGAAGGAGTGGTGAGCCGGGATGATGGCGAGCTATGGCACCAGAGATTGGGCCACCTTCACCATGGAGCTTTGAAGATATTGCAGCAGATTTCTACTGGGCTTCCCAAAGGTACACTTGCGCAGTCAGATTAGTGCAAGGGATGTACTTTGGGAAAATTTGTGAAAGCCACCTTTCATGAGAAGGATAGTCGCACCACGATGATCCTTGAGAGAATTCACACAGACATGTGTGGACCTTTCTTAGTAGCTTCGACAGCAAAGCACAGGTACTATGCGATATTTGTTGATGATTTTTCTCGTAAGTGCTGGATATTCTTCATGCAGAAGAAGAGCGAGACATACTCAAAGTTCTGTGAGTTCAAGGCACTAGTTGAGAAAGAATAGGGAAAGCAGGTGAAGGCTCTTAGGAGCGACAATGGTGGTGAATTCATCTCTTGCGAGTTCAAGGACTTTTGCAGCGCAGAAGGAATTCGAAGAGAGCTCATAGCACATCATAACCCACAGTAGAATGGGGTTGCAGAGTGAAAGAACAGAATGATTGTGGGTGCTGCACAGGCGATGTTGCATGATCAGGGCCTTCCTGTACACTTGTGGGATGCATGCAATACTGTGGTTTATGTGCAAAACCGTTGTCCTCACAGGATACTTGGCATGAGTACACCCGAGGAGGCATTTTCTTGTAAGAAGCCCGATATTTCCCATTTGAGGATTTTTGGTTCACCTGTTTACATTAATGTATGAAGGATGCCAAGAAGAAGTTGGAGCCAACTGTAGAGGTTGGTATATTTTTGGGGTACACTGATATGCCCCACAACTATCGTGTGTATTTTCCAGACAGTTGCAAGACTGTTGTGCGACAGGATATCAAATTTCATGAGGAGAAAGCCATGAAGTGTTTGCTTGAGAGGGAGCCACACTTGCATGCAGATGAGGAGCTATTATTTCCTAAGGATGAGTCTCTAGATGTGGATCAGCCACAAGAGGAGTTTCATGGAGTGGAAGAGACCACTCATGCAACGCCAACCATCAGAGGGAGGAAGCGCACTACAGAAGCTGAGCGACTGGCTCAAGATGCAGAGGAGGTTGTAGGAGCACCTACATCACAGCGCAGACAGAGACAGTCACCTGATCGGTATACTGGATACATGGCTCTTATGAGCAAGTGTATCGTGACAGAGCCATCCTCTTTTGAGGAAGCTGTGGAGGATCCCGCATGGGTAGATGCCATGGTGGAAGAGTATGATTCGAGTGTCAGAAATAGTGCATGGGAGATTGTCCCAAGGCCGGAAGGGAAATCAGTGGTGGGTTTGAGATGGATCTACAAAGTGGAGCAAGCAGTTGATGGGAGTGTGGAGAAGTACAAGGAAATATTTGTTGCCTGAGGCTTCTCACAGATTGAGGGGATCGATTATGAGGAAACCTTTTCACCCATCGCAAGGTATTCTTCCATACGGACGATTCTTGCTCTCTTAGCGCAGATGGGGTGGCACATTCATCAGATGGATGTGAAGACTGTGTTCCTCAATGGGGTGATTGAGGAGGAGGTGTACATAAAGCAGCCTGAAGGTTTCGAGATCTTCAGCAGCGAGTCGCATGTGTGCAGGCTCAAAAGAGTGTTGTATGGGTTGAAACAAGCACCTCGTGCTTGGTACACACAGATAGACAGTTATTTCACTAGACTTGGATTCTCCAAGAGTGAGGCGGATCCGAACCTATACCAGATTGTGGTGGAGGGTAAGTTGGTGATCATTGTACTTTATGCAGATGATTTTATTTTGACAGGTGATGAACTGTTGATACACTCATGCAAGGCTGATCTTGCAAAGGAGTTTGAGATGGAGGACTTGGGCCTCCTTCATTATTTCCTGGGATTGGAAATTTGGCAGTGCAGTGATGGACGGTTTGTTTCTCAAGGCAAGTATGCCTGGGAGATACTGGAGAAGTTCAACATGCATGGTTGCAAGCCTATTGATACTCCTCTTCCTAGTGGTTGGAGGAAGGAGGATGCTACTTCGGCGGAGGTAGTGGATGCCACTATTTATCGACAGTTGGTGGGGTCGCTTATGTATCTAGTCAATACACGACCCAACATATGCTATGTTGTTAACCAACTTTCACAAGCTATGGTTAAGCCTACCAAGCTCTTTTGGAAGGCAAGGAAGCATGTATTGAGATATCTCAGAGGCACATCGGGATATGGATTATGGTACAGACAAATATATGAGGTGAAGCTATGTGGCTTCACGGATGCATTGGGGAAGGGAGCCCAACGGACAGAAAGAGCACATCTGGAGGGATTTTCAGTATCGGGTCGACAGCAGTTTCTTGGTACAGCAGGAAGCAGAGATCCGTGGCACTCAGTTCAGTAGAGGCCGAGTATATGGCAGCGGTTTTGGCTGCATGCGAGGCTATATGGATGAGGAAGATCCTGGTCAGGTTGTTCGGTTCACACTTAGACCCTACTGTGATTTATTGTGATAATCAGAGTTTCATTAAACTCTCAGTTAATCCAGTATTTCATGATAGATCTAAACACATTGACATCCGGTATCATCATATCAGAGATTGTGTGCAGCGGAAGATAATGTTACTTTCATACATTCCCACGGAGGATCAGGATGCTGATATCTTGACGAAGGCGCTCACTAGGAGCAAATTCGAATACCACAGAGGCAGGATAGGGGTGGTAGATAATCCTTATCTTGTTGAGAGGGAGTGTTGAGATTGCAACAAGATGATGAGCTTAGTGGAAAGAAGTCGCTTTCACTAAGTGGGTCCGCAGGCTATTTTTGGCGCAAAGTCTATTTTTAGACTATGTCTATTTTTAGACATATGGATCATGATTCTATGAGTTGCAGGATGCTATTTGTGGATGGTTGGTCAAGTTGGAAAAATAGATGGACTTCTATTTTTAGACATATTGGGCGGAATCTATTTTTAGATTGCCAGTTTAAAAATAGATATGTCGAATATTATTAGCTCTTAATAATATTTGGACTATAAACATTATCTTATTCTCTTGGAGCACTTCAGTTAAGTGCACAGATGTGGCACAGGAGCTGACAAAAGGAATTACGCTATTCCTAAGGGTTAAGTGGAGCTATTGCATGGATACTTCAAATAGAACTCATGTGAGAGAGTTTGGTGGAGTTGATTGAGGAAGTTAATAGAGTTGTGTTCAGTTTAACTAAGCTAAACATAGTTGAGCTAGTTGTATCTAGTCTAACTGATTGATACACTAGTGAGAGTGGTGTGAATTAATTATTAATTAATTCACTAATTATAAACTCATTAATCAACTAAAGAATACATTAGTTAACTTCAGTGCATGGACAGTTTCAGTGGAGACCAGTGAAGAGATAGGTGAAAGAGCAGTGTGACTATCAGTTGTGACTATACTGTTGCATGATTTGCAACAACCAGTGATTGGAGATGCCAATGAGGATTGTGCAGTACAATATAGGTGGTTTGAAGTTATTTATGAGCCATTTTTTAGCATTGATTGCGTAGTAGAGGCAGGCTATCAGGTGGCAGAGATTGGAGCATGTGTTTTGCTAGATCTAGCTTGATTAGTGTGTAGAAATTGCAGATTGTACTGAGAGCTTGTGAGGAGCTTTGTATGATGATTGTTACATGATCTCTATGACACATAATATACAGATAGTTGGGGGTTTTCAGCTTTAAGATTTCCCATGAAATATTGTGTTCATATGTGTGATTTTTTATGGTTTTAATGTGCGCATGCGATTGTTTTTATTTCCGCAATTAATGATCAATGGTAGAAGAGATTCTGTATTGTGCATGAAGTTAAAATAGTGTGTGATCAGGAGAATCTCGGTGGATAACATATCAGTTATTCAAATTTCTACAATATTATGGTGTATTGATTTACATAGCGGAGGGGGGGACCGCTAGCGGTCCCAACTCACTGGCGGCCCCCAAGGTTGGTCACATAACATAACACAACCTGTAACATCCAAATGTTAAACGACGGCAATAGCTTTAACCTCAACTGTCAGTATGAAAACTTGTTCACATAACGGAGTTTTATTTAATAGTTACATATTACGGTTTGAGTTCACCATAACCTCCGGCGGGTGGTGATGACCTGTCACATGGCGAGTTTCAAAGTTTTAATTGTTACGGTTTTCAGAATAATGACAACTCCGAGTTCCCACCTATTACACGGAGTTTTAAACAGTTAATAAGCGAAGGTTATGACGGGGTTGGTATGTGACCACCCCGCCTCTAAAATTTAATGTTATCCTAAATCGTCCGACTATTTTGGAGTGCGCCCCTAAATTTTAAGGTTTGCCATTAATTTAACTTAAGTTAACTGTCTGTCTCCACATTTAGTGGAGCTTTTCTAGTTTTCATTAGGGAAAATGCATTAAGAGGTCAATTTTCAACCAATTTTGCTGAAACAAGAGTCTACCTAGAATAATATGAGAATTCTGGAGCCATTGGTGCAGATAAAACAGCCATTAGAGGCCTGTAAACATATGTAATTTACAATTTTGATCATAATGACAAAGAGGGACATGCCATTGGGAGCTGGACCAGCAAATGTAGCCCGGGAGGGGTGAACTGCTTCATCATGCCTACTGTGTAAAACGTATGTGTGAATGTTTTTCTCTATTATGCATTGTTGTTCGGTGTTTTTAAGGCTTATTTACATGCTTAAAGTTGAAAAAATCATCTAATTTTCATGGTTAAAACTCTCATTCCTTAAGCAAACATATAGAGACAATTTGTACATGTTTATATTACTGAAAGGACACTTAGCACAGCATAAATAATACACTCTTTTCAGATCAAGTTGGTATCAGAGCTAGAGTTTTATCTCTGGTGTTTTTATGTGCAAGGATTTGTAATTGTTTACAAGGGTTTTCATGCTTACTAGGCTCAAGCTTAAGAGAGGAAAAGGAAAATTGGTGGAAGCAATAGGTTCTCAAAGTGAGCCACAGCAAAGGAGGGCAATATTTCCACATTCTCCACCACCTAGTTCACCTCCAAGAGAAGTAGAAGCAGCATCAAGCATGCCTCCAGGAGAAGAAGAAACCCATGAAGAGATGGATCCCAAAGAGGAAGAAAGATTGTTCAGTAAAGCATTCCCTGACATGACTGAAATTGTGAGAGTCTGTTATCAAGAAAGGAATGAAAGACTAGAAGGAGAAGGATCCAAACTTCACAAGGAAGGTCAGGGATCATCAGGAGGTCACAATTATGAAGACAAATCAAAGAAGGGCAATGGAGGAAATGGAGATAGTGGAAATTCACCATCATCACCCTCATCTTCGTCCTCATCATCCTCTACTTCATCTTCAGTGCATAAGCCATACAAGTCAAAGAACACTGGTAAAATTCCTTTTCTAAAACTGATGTTAAGTTTGAATTGTCAATGTTTAATGGTGAAGTCAATGCAGAAAATATTCATAATTGGATTAGGAAATTGGAGGTTTATTTGAGAATTCATAACCTTCATGATGATGACACCAAAATCCAACTAGCTTCATTGAGGATGGAAAGTGCAGCACTTGCTTGGTGGGAAGCCAAGACAAAGGAGGAGATCAAGAAATATGGTAAGATTATTCTATCATGGATTGATTTCATTTCTGCAATAAAACAATAGTTTTATCCATTAGCTCACAGACAGAAAGCCATAATGGACTGGAAAAATTTTAAACAATTGAAAGGACAAAATGTACAAGTGTATACTCAAGAATTTAGGAGAAGAGCTCTTTTATTAGGAGTATATTTGCATAGCCAAGACACTTTTCTCAAGTATATAGGAGGCTTACATACCTACCTAAGACATACTATCCTCATGTTTAACCCTACAAGCCTAGATGAAGTATGTGTTCAAGCCACACATTTAGAGGCAAGGGGAAAACAAAAATTAGATGGGAATGAGGAAAATGAGTTTAAAGGCAAATGGAAGAAAAAGAGAAATTCAAATACTAGAAAAGAGAAGGGAAAATTATTCTGCAAACACTGTTCTAAAATTATCCATGACGAAGACCATTGTTGGAAACTTCATCCAGAGTTGAAACCAGAAAGTTTGAAGGCCAAAGAGAAATCCAAGGAGAAAGGAAAAATTGTTGCAATAGCTAAACAAGACCTAGGGTCAAATTCAGGAGATGAAACAAAAATCATAACTATGGGACTAAATAAAAAAAAGGGGAAAGATACTGAAAATAAACCTAGTTCTGGTATTTCTAACTATCACATACAAGCTCCAAATGAAGAAAATATAATTGAATTGTTTCATGTGAGGGTCATTTCCAAACATACTAAGGTTGACACATTGTTTGACAGTGAGTCACAAGTGAATTTAATCTCTAAAGACTTGGTCAAGAAACTTAATCTTGAGACCATTCCACATCCGAAACCATATCCACTTGGTTGGATTTGTAAGGATGCAAATTTACAAGTTTCAAAGAAGTGCATGTTGTGCTTTGCAATAACTGTACATTTCATTGACACAGTTGAATTAGATGTTGTTCCGCTTGATATAACAGGTATGGTATTGGGCAGTCATTACTTGTATGACAGGAAAGAAATCTTCCATCGCCATGAGAACAAATACCATTTATTCTGTTAGCACAAAATTGGACCTAATAGGCTGCTTGATCAGTCAACTTCATGTAACTATTTCAAACCTAATCTTTTGACTGAGGCTTAGCCTCCTCAACTTGAGAGGGCTTTCTCAAGGGTTAATGATTTGGATAAAAGTATAGATGGCTAACTCTATGTAGGGTAATAATTAGATAAATGATAGAGATAGGTTGAGAATCACATCAACAAGTACACATTGGGCTTATGGAGTCAAAATAGTTTCAGTAACCAATGAATCTACTTAACATGGAAGTTGAGGCATATCAGAGTTTCAGTCAAGAAATAACACACATGAAACTGTAAAAACACAGTCAGTTCATTTATATAGGAATTCAGAGCATCTAAAGATGAATTCTAAGTAATATAGATAAACACCACTGCAATAGGATAATAAGATATGCAAATAGAATAGTAACACACCAAAACTCCTTCTGAATCTGAAGTTGGTTAAGTAGAAACTCTCTGTATTAGCTGAAAACCAGTCAATTACAATAAACACAGTATTTTGCTAAAGATGTCCAATCCTTTTCTAATTCGACCCAATGGCCTTTAATAGAAAATTTACCACATGAGATGATCTCATATTAGGCTAAATACATCGAATTTCTAACTCTTGACACCTTGCATTACCATAAAACATCAAATTTATGACAAACAGACACATATCCTACTTGACAGTCCTAGTTCAACTAGGACTCAAACTCTTCATTACTATCTTTAACAACCTTATCTATTTTAAATTACATAATTTTCCAATTGTATCATCACATGGTCTAATTTGGATGATGAGCTTCATTTCTTCATGACCACTTTGCTGACCTCCACAAAAGCAGGAAACCAAACCCTGTTTTTTTAGGCATAAGATTATTTTCCTTCTTTGAACATTATAACCATCATTTAAACTTTATTTCATGGTCCTTGGCTATTGGAAATTATCTTAAAATGTCTCATCACTCATCCCTAGCCTCAATTTGTCCAAAAACTGCTTCAAAACTTGTTCAAAAGGCTGTAATTTATGGCGTTACAAAAACACAGCAGTTTCGTAGCGCCCTTTGTAGCGCTGCCATTTCAACCTTTTTTCTTAAGAAACTTGGTTCTTTCCTATTGCAACATTTTAATAATCCTTAAATACATCTTCCATAACAATTATAGCTCTTAACTCATCCTTTAACTCCTTGAAAACTGACCAAAATGAGCAAAAAAGGCAGTTACCGCAGTTTCGTAGCGCTTTTTTGCTTTTTTACACTAAATGCGCTACGAAACTGCCAAGTATGCAGTTTTGACAAAAAAAATCCAAGTGAAAATTATTATTGCCCCAAAACTCAAAATATTACTTATCTCATCATCTAAAAACCATAGCAACCATATACTAACTTCATTTTAGCTTTTTTGAGGCATTTCTTTTTTCATTTGCAATAGGTTGGCCTATTGGTTTTCTTGTTTTTCCTGAAAAATAAATCTTGGTATAGAGCCTATATCTCTTACTCCATGATTTAATTTTATAAAATGAAGGAGGTTTTTGTAGGTTATTATGTCTTGAATAAAAACCTCTCTTGTTTTTTTGAAACATATCCCCTGCTGTCCAGAAACTTCCTTTGAAAATCATGTGTAAAACAAGAAAACTTTGTTTTCTGAAAATAGGGCTTCAAAGAAAGCCTTTTATCTCCCAAATGATAACACCTATGAGAAAAGTGAGAGATTTTATTGTTAATTGATATGTTTTTGAAAATAACCTCTCTCATTTTCTTAAAATACCTTTTTTTTTTCTCATAAACCTCCTTTGAAGTGTACTGCTAAAAACTAGAAAACAGAGTTTTTGCTTCATAACTTGCAGCAGTTTCGTAGCGCTTTCTGCCTTTTTTACACTGGATGCACTACGAAAGTAGGGATTCTTGGCTTATTAGGAAATTTTTGCAAAAAAATTAGGGAAATGAAATGAATGATGAAATGTTGAATGACTTGACATGAAAAACCTTTAAAATGAATTTATTTAACACTAAGGAAGGTTCAAACCTAAAAATCTAATGCTCCCTTTTGGTCAAATTCAAGAAATGACTCCTCAGACCCTATTTTGACCCACGATCATAAAAAAACTTGACACAATGATGTTTGAAAAATTTTTGAGTGATAACATATTCAAAGATGGAAAGGAGTATATTGTGAGAGCTCATCACAAAAAACAAGACACTTCTTTAGTTAATGCAGGGCAGATGAAGAGGCTCATCAATGCAAGTCAAAACTTGACATTGATGATGATTAAACAAAGAGAAGTTTTACATGATCCTTTTCAAACAAATTTTTATGTATGTAATGAGTTGTTTTAGTTTGAAAGCAGGTTGTCTTTGAAAGAAGATGACAAGAAGTTGCAGCAGTCGACATTGGTGTTGAACGGTGTTGAAAACAAAGTGTCAGTGCAAGAAGATGCAAAGATCAAAGAGAGGGAAAAGCAACTTGAAAAAGAACTCACAAGATTCATAAATGTTCATTGTTGGTTTCATAAAGGCATGGTACAATGGCACAGAAACTTGGTCAGGAATCCACACAAGTTCAAGGCAAATTCAGCAAAAAATTGCCATAAGGACAGGATGCAAGGTGAGAGTAATCCCAAGTTTCCTCTGATTATATACTAATGTAGAAAAAAGATGTTTACTACAAATTTAGGTTATTGTTCTGCAATTTCAGTAAATTTGCAGTATGACAATGTCAAAAACAGCAATGGTTGGTCAACGGAATCAAGGAAAAAAATTTCGTTTCATGAAAAGCTCCAATTAATGAAATTAGGGAAATTTCAGTGGATAAATATTGGAAGAGTGGGGAAAAAATATCCTCATCTTCATGTTCAGTAGTCCAGAGAGCTTTTGGGGTCCAAAAGCTTCCCAGTGGGGAGGTGTGATCAGGAGACCAAGTTTTATGCTCAAAAATGAAAGTGCTTGAAACAGGTCCGAACCTAAGCGACCGAAAAGGTCTCGTCATTTCGATTCTGGCACCGTGAACGGTTCGAAAAATCGATGTCGTATGAGGAATATATCGCGTTCTGTTTGTTTTCCAAAACAACAAAATTTTGTGACTAGATGCCCAATTAGCATGCAGGTACAATCAGCGGGTATATACTTGGAATATTCCATTTTTCCACAGCTAATAAGATGACGCCACGTGGCTCATTCTGGGTCGTTGATTGTTTATGGTACGGAGTTATTTATTGACCGTTAGATGGATTTTGAAGCACCATTGGATGAGCGACACATGCCAAGCTGTTGTGAAACCAGCTCCTAAAAGAGATATAAACGCCTTAGAAATAAGCCACTTCAAGGGGGAAACCTCCAATACATTACATAAATGAACAATTCTTGGATGATACAATTCACAAAACCTCCTTTCTATATATAGGAGTCCATGGGGCCATAATGTAATCCTAGTGGGCCACAATGTAATCCTAGCCGACCTAACAATAATAATTTAAGGGCACAATAATAACAAAATGGGGGTTACAAGGGTACAATAATAACAATAAGGGGGTCACACTAACAACAATAAGGGACTATACTAGTAATATAGGGACCTAACATGCCCCTCTCCTTCAAAAAAGTGTTGTCCTCAACGCTTGAGTAGCTCTGGGTGCTTCTGTATAAAATTCTCATCCTCCCATGTAGAATCTTTAGTGGGTAAGTTCTTCCACTTGATGAGATACTCTGAAATTGATCGATTCTGTAGCTGTCGAGTTCTTGTTTCTGTGACCGCTTCAGGTTCCAATATGATTTTTCCTTCCTCATCAAGTTCTGGCAATATTGTTTGAACTGGAAGATTTTCACCTATAACCTTCTTTAAGCATGAAACATGAAAAATTGGATGCACTCATGAAGAAGAAGGAAGCTCCAATTTGTATGCCATAGTACCAATCTTTTGCAACACCTTATAAGTACCATAGTACTTTGGTGATAATTTATTATCCTTCTTAGCTTGCTTGAGGGACATTTGTTTGTATGGTTGTAGTCGTAAAAATACCCAGTCTCCTACATCAAAAATTCTCTTGCTGCGATGTTGATCTGCCTGTTGTTTCATTTGATTTTGTGCCAAATTCAGGTTATCCTTAAAGAGTTGGAGAACTTCTTATTGATTCTCGATGTGATCTTCCACTGCTTGAACCTTTGAATTTTCTCTTAAAGATGATGTGATGGATGGTGGATGATATCCATAAAGTGCCATAAATGGGGTCATTTTTGCTGCAGTATGGAAGGAAGCGTTATACCACCATTTAGCGAGAGGTAACCACTTGACCCATTGTGTTTGTTTATCAGATACAAAACAACGAAGATATCCTTCCAAACATTTATTTACTATCTCAGTTTGACCATCAGATTAAGGATGATAATATGAGATATGAAGCTAATTGAGTACCTAAACAAGAAAATAACTCCGTCCAAAAATTTCCAGTAAAAATGGGATCTCTATCCCTCACAATAACCCTTGGGTTTCCATGTAGCTTTTGAATTATGTCCATAAATGTAGTAGCAACTGTACTTGCTTTAAATGGATGAGATAATGCACAAAAGTGTGCATACTTACTAAGTCTATCAACTACCACCATGATGACACTCTTTCCTTCGAACTTAGGTAAACCTGTGATAAAATCGATTGAAATCTCCTCCCAGCGTTGACTTGGAATGGATAAAGGTTGTAGAAGTCTCGGGGTCTTAATTGTCTCAAATTTATTCTGCTGGAAAACCAAACATTTCGCCACAAATTTTTGAATATCAGATTTAAGGCCATCCCAAAAAAATTATTTCTTCACCCTGTGGTAAGTTTTTTAAAATCTTGAGTGTCCTCCTAAAGGAGAAGTGTGCAATTCCAAAAGAATCTTTTGTTTTAATTGGGAATTCTTACAAAGATATAAGTGATATTTGTACCATAAAGAATAATTTTTCCAACTAAATGTATCATATGTACTAGGATCTTGCTACAAATTTTGAATGAGTGTCCATACTTCTTTGTCCTTCTTCCATTCATCTCTTGCTTCGGTTATCCAATCTGGTTGGATAATAGAAATGGCACATAGCAATGCTTCCACCTCTTCATTCTTTCTTGAGAGTGCATCTGCAACAACATTAAGCTTCCCTTTTTTGTAGATTATTTCAAATTCATAACCCAACATCTTTGTGACCCATTTTTGTTGCTCTCTGAAGATAGTCTTTGTTCCAAAAAGTGTTTAAGACTATCATGATCAGTTTTTACCTTGAAGTGTCTTCCCATTAGGTAAGTTTTCTATTTCTTTAGTGCATGCAGTATTGCTAACATTTCCTTCTCATAAATAGGTTTCTGTAAATACTTTCCTCTGATTGGACGACTTTCAAAAGAAATGGGTCTTCCTTCTGCATTAAAATAGCACCAATTCCATTTCCTGAGGCATCACATTCCACAATAAAGGTTTTTGTGAAGTCTGGCGTAGCTAAGACTGGTGCTAGGCACATTTCCTCTTTAAGATGTTCAAAGACCTTAGTTGCTTCAGGAGTCCATGAAAATGCATCCTTCTTCAATAATGTTGTTAGAGATGCTGCTATTCTCCCATAATTCTTAACAAACTTGCGATAATACCCTATTAACCAAAGAAATCCTCGCAACTGCTTTATGGTTGTGGGGACTTTCCATTCCTTAATGGCTTTAATTTTGTTAGGGTCTACCTTAACACCCTCGTGAGATACAAAATGACCCAGATATTCCACCTCTTGTACCCCAAAGAAACATTTGGATGTTTTTTCATATAATTTTTTCTCCTGCAATAGTTTGAGCACCCTGTCAACATGTTCAACATGATCCTTCCAAGACCTGCGGTAGATTAGTATATCATCAAAAAATACTAGCACATATTTTCTAAGGAAGGGTTTGAAAATGGAATTCATCAACCCTTGAAATGTAGAAGGTGCACTGGTAAGCCCAAAAGGCATGACCTAAAATTCATAATGACGCTCATGAGTTCGAAATGTTTTTTTTGGAATATCTTCAGTCTTCATTCTAATTTGATGATATCTTGAACGAAGATCCAACTTGGTAAAATAAATTGCTCCATGTAATTCATCCAATAATTCATCAATCACAAGAATGGGAAATTTATCTTTAATGTTGAGCTTATTGAGCTCCCTATAATCCGGACACATTCGCCATGATCCATCCTTCTTGTGTACCAATACTACAGGAGCAGAGAAAGAACTTTGACTAGGTTGAATTATACCCGCCTCTAACATTTCTGCAATCATACGTTCAATTTCGCTCTTTCGGAAGTAAGGATATCTATAAGGCCCGATGTTTGGAGGAACATTTCCTGGAATCAAATGAATAGCATGATCATGATCACGAATAGGTGGGAGTCCTTTGGGAGTTTCAAACACCTTGGAATGATTGTCCAAGACTTGTTGGAGATCTGCAGAAATAGATGATTTTGATGTTGGAACTTCTAGTGAGCATAATTGTGCAATTACGCCTCGTTGTTCTTTCTTTAGAATATTTGTCATGACATTAGAGCTTATTATCTTTCCTGGATTCCCTGCAATACCCCGTAATTCGACTTCCTTTCCTTCTGAAAAAAAATTCAAGAAAAGTTCTTGAAAATTAAAAGCTACCGTCCCCAAAGATTGTAACCATTGTACTCCTAGTACAACATCGGCACCTCCCATAGGAATGGAAAGCATTGGACTAGTCAATACATATTCCCCCATGGTTAGCTTGATATTATGGCATTTTCCAGAGAAATTTATAGTTCCTCCATTTGCAACCATCACTTGACATTCTGGTGCTTGGTATAGGAAACAATTCAATTCCTTGGCTACCTTACAATGAATAAAATTATGGGTGCTACCTGAATCAATCAACACTATTACCTTTTTCTTCTTGATATGTCCTTCTATCTTGAGAGTTTGAGGAGTGGAAATTCCTGCCAATGCATTACACGATATGGTCGAACTCATTTCTTCCTCTTCTAGGGCTGGTTCCTGGTGTATATCCTCTTCTTGTTCATTTTCTTCTTCCTCTTCACAATCTATGTAAAATAATTTCTTCTCGGCACACTTATGACCTTTAGTGTATTTGTTATCACAACTGTAGCAAAGCCCTTTTGCTCTTTTTTCTTCCAATTGTTGTGGTGTCAACCTTGTAGGTTGTATAAATCTAGGCGTAGCAACACTTCCTTCATTATAGAAGTGAGTGGTAGGCTTCATTGTCGTCATAATTTTACATTCAATTTTTCTTGCCAACCTGAATGCCTTCTCCAATGAATCAAGTTCCAAAACGCGAAATTTGTGTTGGATGTTATCCTTTAAAGTACCTATGAAGAGATCAGTCATGTGTTCCTCTAGAATATTAGTTACCCTTATATTCAATTTTTGGAAGTCCTCAATGTGCTGCCCCACTAAACCCTTTTGTTTGAGATTTATCAATTGGCTAAAGAAGGTGTTTCTCTTTGTATCCTCATAATGTGCTATCATTTCCTCCGTAAAAATTAACCAAGTGATAATTTTTTTACGGGAGCAAAGCCATCGATACCATACAAATGTATTTTGTTCTAAATGTAAATTTTCAATGCGTACCTTTTGAGTGTTTTGCACATTATGGCGATCAAAATATTGCTCCATCTGTAGTATCCATGTTACAGGATCTTTTCCATCAAACTTCCTCATATCCATTTTTGGAATATGGTGGTTCTTCCCGCCAACATTAGAGTTTATGAAGTCACGATTAACATTTATTTTGTTCTCATCATGATTTTCCTCTACTATCTTTTCACCATTAGGAAACATTTCTTGTATCAACTTTGTCAAACCTTCCACGTCTGCTTTTAGATCATTCTTCATGTTTTCCATGTTGTCTTTCAATTTTTTCTTCCATGTCATCCATCTTAGCTTCCATGCCAATTTCCATGCCATCCATATTAGCTTCCACGCCTTTCTTCAAACCATCCATCTTCGCTTCCACACCTTTCTTCAAAACTTCCATTTCATTTTTTGTTGCTCTTGCGAGAGCGAAATTTGGTGCACTTGCTCTTGTAATTTTGATAGATCATGTTGCAATTCTTCATCTTCATGAGTCATAGTAGAACCTTCTGAAGGCTTAATGGGTGTTGAATTATTTTTACAGGGAATTTTTAAGAACCCAATACTGATATCTACTCTACAATATGCCCTTGGAATCAATTCAAATTGATTCTTCAAACAAGACTTACGCAATTCAGAAAAAATTACACACATTTTTCTTGCTTTTGAAGAGCTCGATATTTAAATTGGATTGTCTCTGTGGTTATAGCTCTTCAATATCTGAAATTTGGCACTGAGCTAGCCTTCTGAATCCTCTTTTGAATTCCATAGGTCTGAGCTGATTTGGATTCTTCAAGATAAAGTTATGTCCAATCTCCCACAATGACCTAATTATGGAATATTTCAGTAGATCAAACTTGTACGACTTTCCACGTGTCACTATTTCATCTTTTAGCTCTGAAATTGATATAAAAGAAACTATAGTCCATGTACTTGTGGCCAATTTTTACGACACTCCAATCCGATGCTCAGAGAGAGAGTTATGAATATTTTCCCACGATCACTTCTTTGAGATGAAATTCAGGAGCCTGAAAAAGCACTACCTTCCACAGATCATATCCCTGAAACTGTTGTGAACCAATCTCTGAAATTTTGCGATGCGTTTCCTCAGGATTTCATCTTCGCGCCCTAAAAATTTCAGATTCTGAACCTTCGTAGAAATTTTTTTATAGCGAAAATGCCACGATGACCTGTTTAGGAGCTTGAAAACATACCTAACTTCCACAGATCATATCTCCGAAAATATTGCGAACCAAGATCTGAAATTTTTAGACAACCTTCCTCAAGATTTCGGCTTCGTACCCTAAAAATTTCAGCTTCTGAAGCTTCGTAGAAAAAAAGTTATAGCGAAAATGCCACGATGACCTGTTTGGAGCAGCGAAACCCTAGAATCCCAAAGCTCTGATACCAAATGTTGTGTAACCAACTCAAAAAGAGAAGAAAATAGATATAAACGCCTTAGAAATGAGCCACTTCGAGGGGGCAACCTCCAATACATTACATAAATGAACAATTCTTGGATGATACAAATGAACAAAACCTCCTTCTATATATAGGAGTCCATGGGGCCATAATATAATCCTAGTGGGGCCACAATGTAATCCTAGCCGACCTAACAATAATAATGTAAGGGCACAATAATAACAATATGGGGGTTACGGGGGTACAATAATAACAATAAGGGGGGCTACACTAACATAATAAGGGGCTACACTAATGGACATAACACCTGACATAGAACCACCCACGTGTCCTCAAATTTCTATGTTAAAAATTTTTGGAGTCGGAGGGGGTCGATCCCGCGACCTCCTTCCCGCGGGAAAGACCGTCTACCAACTCGACTATACATTTTTTTCTTAAACCTTATGTATCCCATTTAATATTATAGTGTATTTCTTTACATAACGGAGGGACCCAAAGGTTGGTCACATAACATAACACAACCTGTAACATCCAAATGTTAAATGACGACAACAGCTTTAACCTTGGTGGTCAATACAAAAACTTGTTCACATTACGGACTTTTATTTAACAGTTACAGATTACAATTTGAGTTCACCGTAACCTCCAGCAAGTGGTGATGACCTGTCACGTGGCGGGCTTCAAAGTTTTAATTGTTACGGTTTTCATAATAATGACAACTTCGGGTTCCCACCTATTACACGAAGTTTTAAACGGTTAACAAGCGGAGGTTATGGTGGGGTTGGCATGTGACCACCCCGCCTCTAAAATTTAATGTTATCCTAAATCTTCTGACTATTTTGGAGCGTGCCCCTAAATTTTATGGTTTTCCATCAATTTAACTTAAGTTAACTGCCTGTCTCCACATTTTGTGGAGATTTTCTAGCTGTCATTGGAGAAAATGCATTTGGAGGTCAATTTTCGACCAATTTTGGTGAAACAAGAGTCTACCTAGACTAATATTGGCATTCTGGAGCCATTGGTGTAGATAAAACAGCCATTAGAGGCCTGTAAACATATGTAATTTACAATTTTGAGCATAATGACAAAGAGGGACATGCCATTGGGAGCTGGACCAGTAGATGTAACCCAAGAGGGGTGAACTGCTTCATCATGCCTACTGTGTAAAACTTATGTGTGAATGTTTTTCTCTGTTATGCACTATTGTTCAGTGTTTTCAAGGCTTATTACATGCTTAAAGTTGACTAATTCATCTAATTTTCATGGTTAAAACTCTCATTCCTTAAGAAAACATATGGAGACAAATTGTACATGATTATATTACTGAAAGGACACTTATTACATCAGAACTAATACACTCCTTTCAGATAATTTTATGTATCTCATGTGTAGAGGAGATCTTTGGTCATCATATGGTTGCCACTTGGAGATTCATTGATGAGGAAGGGTATCTAACTTTTCAGTCGGAGGCCATTCGAGACATTCTAGAGAGGCAGCTTTGGAGCTGGACATGCATAACACATTGTGACAAATGGGAAGGCCTTCCATATGAGGATTCCATTTGGAGGGAGGATGTTTGATGTAGCATCCACTTTTGCATTTGCTTGAGGAAAAGCAACATTCTTCCGGGCAGGACTGTAATATTCCCACTTTTCCACAAGATAATTGGAATATTAGAGTTCTTAATTTTCATAATTAATTAAGTAAATAAGAGGGTGAAGGGACACACCAACCCCAAAGGTAAATAAAATCCACTTTTGATGTGTGAATGTGGATATTGCTGACATAGCTCTACATAATGGAGTAGTGGATTAGCTACTTAATGTGAAAGTAATGGAGATCGTGTCTCAATAATGAGAAAGATCATGGAGGTTGAAGCAGTCAACTAAGATCATGGAGTGAATCAAATGTAAGATCATGGAGCATTCATGATGAGATAATGGAGGAAGTGGTGCATTAAGGAACACATGATGGAGAAGGTGATCATTACATGCATACATGATGGAGATCATGGAGAGACAGCGCAGTCAACATGCAGACCTATGTCCACATGTACAGCGCAGTTAAGGCATGGGAAGGTTCACAAACTATATAATGAAGGTGAAGGAAACATTAGAGGCATGATTTAGATTATTGTTGATGTAATATTTTTTTAGATCTGGATTTTTCATTCGACATTCCAAGCATGCTTGAGTTGTTTAGCTAAGTTTGTAGTGTTGTTTAGCACAGGGTGTTTCCGAGCGGAAATCCCACCCTTACCCACGGGGGACTTGTGTGCCTACTCTAGGAAGGTTTCCTATTGAGCTTATTAATCATCGAGAATTGGTGCCACACTATTTCCACTCTCTGTAGAACATATAACTTCAGTAATTACGCATTTCTGAATATCAGTTTGGGAGGAGGAGGTTGTCCTTCAGTATTTCAGCTGAGGAACTAATGAAGGGTTCATCCTTTCACTTTGTGTTTTAAGATTAGCCTTCCAGTGCTTCAGATCTATATCAAGCATCAGGCCATCCATTATTCATCTCCCAGCAGTAGCATTTCAATCAGTAATTTTGTAGTCCATTCCTATAGATCCAAGGGAGAAGGGAAGTTGCTAGCATTTCAGCTAGTAATCCAATGGAGGATCATTCCTTCACGTTGTATTCATTATTTCCATCATTCTGGAGCTGATTTTCATCTCTTAGCAATAGGCTAGAGAGCATCCATCCTTTACAACGCATTTTTTGGTGGAAATTGTGTAGCAGCAGCTGCAATCTTCATAGGAGGATTGAGGAGCTAGATCTTGAGCTTATAGCTTAAGGATCTAGTGAAGGGATCAGCCCTTCAAGCTTAGATCTAATCTTGTGACATATTGCAGCCATATATTTGTCAGATCCAACTTTAGATCAACATACCCAGCAGTTGCATAGTGAAACTCTAAGAGGGTGATTTTCTTAGATTGACACATCTGAGAAATCCTTTCTGGGTTATCTTGGGTTGCCATCATAGAGCCCAGATCTAGAATCTTGGCATCATCAGAGCTTCAGATTTCCATAGATTTGCATTTCCCTTTTCAACCAACAGTCATATGTACACCATCTGCTAAAGGGACAGCACAGTATTTCTTCCAGCAGCTCTCCAGTTATGCAGTGCCTGCTTTGGCATGTTTTCAGGGTCATTCTAGCCTATGTATTTGGCTTGAGTGCATCTATTTGAGCACTATTGTAATCTGAAATCCATCTCCAATAATAATAAAAGTCTCACCTATTTTGTAGAGTATATGATTTTTGAACCTTTATTTGTACATATGTTGTGTTTCAAATATTGTGTTTGTGTATCAATTCATTATTCCATTTTGGAATATTACTAATTAACCCACCTAGAAATAAAAATGAAATTCAAATGTTTCTAGGAAAAATTATTTTTTTAAGAAGATTCATACCAAATTATGCCAAGATAGTTAAGGATATTACTGATATGCTAAAGAAATATCATGAAGTCAAATGGACAGCGCAGGAAAGGTGTGCTTTTATACAGATCAATAAAGCTATTTCTAAAGCTCCAGTACTAGCCAGTACTAACTATTTAAAACCTTTTAGCATTTTATCTTTTGCCTTTGGTACTACCTTAGTTGTTGTCTTATTACAAAAGAGTGATAATGGAGATGACCAGCCTATTTCATTTTTCATAAAATTAATGAAAGATGCTAAGTTGAAATGTGACATCATAGAGAAGCAAGCCTATGCTCTTGTACAAGCCTTAAAGGCATTCAGAACCTATGTCCTTCACTCTCCCATCATTGCTTATGTTCCAAATAATGTTGTAAAGGCTCTCTTAACACAACTTGATATAGATGGTAGGAGAGGAAGATGGATTGCAAAAATACTATAATTTGATTTAGATATCAAATCTACCAAATTGGTGAAAGGTCAAGGTTTAGCCAAACTCCTGGTTGAATCAAACTATAAAGTTTTTGGTATCAACACTGTCATGCAAATTTCAGTAGAGAAGAACACACAAGAACCTTCTCAGAGTTCAACAGAGAATAACACACAATAAACTTCTCATATTTCAACAAAGAAGAATACACAAGAATATTCTCAGAGTTCAGCAGAGAAGAACACACAAGAACCTTCTCATAGTCTAGTAGAAGAGAATACAGACGAACCTTCTTCTATTCCTTAATTCTTTTCTATCCTACTTCATATTGATGAAAAGTTCCTACTGTCTCAATGGTATGTTGATATTGTACATTTTCGTCATGATTTTAACTATCCTCCTGGATTCACAAGGAATCAATGTAGATCTCTAAGACTAAAGGCCATGAAATATTGCATCATCAATGCCAATTTATATTGGAAAGATCCATTGAATATCCTTCTTTTATGTCTAACTGAAAATGAGACAAATGGTGTCATAGAATAATTTCATGATGGTATATGTGGAGGACACTATGCTTGGAGAGCAACAGCATACAAAATCCTACGAGTCGGATTTTATTGGCCCAAATTTTTTGCACAAGTGGGAGAAAAGGTTAAAAATTTTATTATATGTTAGATTTTTTGTTGGAAAGTAGAGATTAGCAACACTTCCATTAATTCCAATATTGATTGAAGCACCCTTTTTATAGTGGGGATTAGATTTTATAGGATAAATAATTCCAACATCCAGTAATCAGCATAGATGGATCCTGACAGCTACAGACTACTTTACTAAATGGGTGGAAGACATCCATGTAAAAAATGAAAAAGACACTGTTGTTATCAAATTTATTGAAGAAAACATATTATCCATATTTGGTTATCCACATCAAATAGTCACTGATAACGCATAAGCATTCAGTAGTATCAAAATGATAGATTTTTTCCAAAAAAAACAGATTTTATTGCATCATTCTACCCCATATTATCCTCAAGGAAATGGATTGGCATAATCATCAAATAAGACTTTGGTCAAAGTTATCAAAAAGGTACTCTCAGATCATAAAATAAATTAGGATAGTCATCTCAAATATGCAGTTTGGGCTAACAGAGTGTCACCTAAAATATCTACTGGTAAACCCCCTTTCCAACTTTTTTATGGAACTGAAGCAATCTTTCCCACACAATTAGTTTTTCCTGTTATGAAATTTTTACAAGAATCATATGAGGAACCTGATTATTTTTCAAGAAGAATCAGTCAGATCATTGAATTAAATCAAGATAGAGAAGAAGTTTATTTCAAACTTCATCAATATCAAAAAAGGATGAAGAGTTTATTTGATAGAAAATCTAGGGAAAGAGACTTCAACCAAGGAGATCTAATTTTAATATGGGATGCCAGAAGAGAGGAAAGATGAAAACATGGTAAATTTGATAATCTATGGTTGGGACCATTCAGCATTGTAGAATTCAAGGGAAATAACACTTTTATTTTACAGAATATTGAAGGAATATATTCTACATTGCATTTCAATGGAAAATATCTTAAACATTACATTCACTATTAAAATTTCTCACAGATATGATTCATTGTACATCACTGAATTTTCTTTAAAATTTGTTTTCAGTGTGATTTCTACAGAAAAGACTTAATAGCCCAGGGAGAAGGCACATGGATCTACTTTTTCTCTATATCCCACAGGGGGGTGCAGTCCCCAAATAGAGCTAATGTTGTAACCT
This sequence comes from Pinus albicaulis, assembly GCA_034641835.2. Classification (NCBI taxonomy): domain Eukaryota; kingdom Viridiplantae; phylum Streptophyta; class Pinopsida; order Pinales; family Pinaceae; genus Pinus; species Pinus albicaulis. Next base: position 2,020,258,242 of record CM076575.1, on the reverse strand, counting down.
TTTTGTATCATGTGCATTTTAATTTTGTAAAAAAAAAAAATTATATATATAATAAAAGGAAAAAAAAAAGGGATAAAAGAAAATGTGAAAGAAAAAGGAATAATATATATATATATATATATATAGATATATACCCCTATAAGTGAGCAAGTCAAAATGTCACTTCAAAAAAACTTACATTAAATTTTTACGAGGAAAATTTGCGACGGTTGGCGATACCCTAGTGGATGCTCTGAGCACCCTGCCCCTCTGCGGCCCCTGCCTCTGGCTGCTGCAGGCTCTACCATCGCAGACCTGCCATATCAATCTGGTCAGATCTCTTCAATCTCTCCTTCTATGGAGCAGGATGGAGACCCGAAGGCTCCATCCTTTCGAGATCAAGTTGCAGGGACCTCCCATTCGCCTGGAATCTCATTTTCACTTGTCTCACCAACACTTCCGCCTCCCCTCGCACCGACCTAGATTTTTTCCCCAAACCCACTCTACAAGAGCCCGGTCAGGCTACTACAGACACTCATTAGAATAATACCAATGCAGCCACCACGATGGCCTCCCCGGACTCTGAGAACGCCAATAAAAATCCCATCCCCTCTGCAGGGACAGCGGTAGAATCGACATCAACTGCACAAGATGGACCCAAAAATCAGAATGCATGAAACCCAAGGCAGCAAAGATATCCGAAATAGTCATTCAAGATCCAGTCATCGCAGTATACAGAGAACACATGCAAGAACATGTGATAATCTGCAAATTCATGGGCATCTGGCCTACGGAGAGAGCTCTCAAAGGCTAGATCCATGCCAAGTGGAATCCAAAAGGAGGAATTGAACTACAACTAGGATCCAAAGGCTTCTTCACAGTAGTCTTTGCGCTCTTGGAAGATAGAGATCGGATATTTGAAGGCGTCCCATACTTCTTTAACTCAACAGGGCTATACATGAGATATTGGAAGGAAAATTTCACACCAAACAAAGAGGATTTCACAAGGGTTCCGATATGGATTAGGTTATACTCTCTTCCCACATATTACTGGGCTCCCTTAGTCCTGAAGTTCATCGGGGATGAACTCAGAGAATATATAAACATGTTTGAAGGTACAAAAAATGGGCACTATATCTTTTATGCCCACATCTGCGCTTACATCGATGTCTCTGGTGCCTTACCAGAGGCCATCAAACTGAATTTCAAGGATGAAATATGGACTCAAACTAAGGATTATGAGCATATCCCCTTCTGCTGCAGAAAATTCCATGAACATGGGCACCTCTTCAGAGACTTCCCGCAAAACAAGTCCCCTGTAAAGAATGACCAAGCAAGCAAAAAGGATGAACACGGATTCACCAATGCAGGAAGAAAACACAAGCAAGGAAAACGAACGAACATAATGAAAGATCCCCAAAATTTCACCCAGAAAAACAAATATGATCTCCTATTCACGCTTCAAGAGGACGAAGGCCAACACAACAAAGAAATGGAAAAGATTACAGAGCAGGAAATGCTAACGAACATCAATGACACAAAAATGGACACTAAAATCTCTCTTACAAAGGAAGGTATTCTTCCTCAAGATAACATATATATGGACACCATTCAGGACATACCCATGCCTAAGGAAAGAGCGATTGAGCAAGTCCTGATGGGAATGGACCTGCAAAAAATAACAAAATATTGGAATGCAAAAGGGATAGAAGGAGTGCCCGCATAGCACATACAAATAACTGAGGCCTAACTTCTATAGAAAAGTCTTCAGAAGCAAAGAGAGCATCAAAACAAAGGGAAAAATCCAGCAAGATGAATCATGGCCAATCTCGAAGCCAACCAACATATCACCAAAGGGCATACTCAGAAAAGAGGCAGAAAAACCAACAACCAACACCTTCAGGAGCTCGGAATCCACCTAGTCAATGAAGGAAAGGTAAGGACGCTCTCTCTCCCCCACAATATGTTATTATGATTTGCACCTCATGGAATATAAGAGGACTAAATAGTCCCAGTAAGAAAAGGATCCTGAATTCCAAAATTGCATCAAACAAGCCTGACATTGTACTTCTTCAAGAAACCAAAAGAAAATTGAAGGACATGGACTCCATCCAACATTCTTTCTTCAGAAATCACTACAACCATCTATCCATAGCAGCCTTAGGCACTACTGGAGGCCTTTCCACCTTCTGGAAGGACTCCAAATTCCACTTACATGAATCTTTGGCTTCCAAACATGTTCTCACCATGGTCCTACAAATCACTGGCACTAAAGAAAATCTTTTCATCACTAATTTCTATGCCCCCCACTCTACCTCGAAGTGGGTAGCCTAGCTCACCTGCCTCAAGAAACACCTTAGTTCCCTCTGCCACTCCCTCAATCTTATTGCAGGGGATTTCAACATGATTCTCAATCTTGGGGAAAAGAAAAGAGGTATCTGAAGATTGGACACTGACTCTTTGGCCTTTCAAGCCATGATTGATGGTTTGGGTCTCATAGACACTCCCACCAAAAATAGCACTTACAATTGGAATAATATAAGAGGAGGGGACAGACAGATAGCTTCAAGGCTGGATCGTTTTCTTCTCTCTGAGGATCTCTTCCTTTCCTCCCTAGAAACGGGAGCTAGCATTGCACCCCAAGCCAGCTCAAATCACTGGCCTATCGTTATAAACATCAATCTCTCTAAAATACTTAAAAACTCTCCTTTCAGGTTTGAATCTTTCTAGATCACCCATCTAGAATTCCAGGATAAAATGAAGGAGTGATGGTGCATCCCCCTCCCCTCGCAAGGAAACAAAATGTATAACTTCCAACAAGGATTAAAGCTCATCAAACAGGAACTCAAGTCCTGGAACAAGAAAACCTTTGGAGACATAATAGCAGACAAAATGATAATCGAGCTAAAAATGAAAGCTCTCCAATAGAACATCATCCACCAAAGAATGACAGAGGAAAGAAAGCAGGAGGAAACGGAGCTTCACAAAAATCGAGACAACCGAGCAGCTCAGAAAGAAATGTTGTGGAGGAAAAAATATAGAATCAGTTGGCTCAAAGATGGTGAAAATAACACGGCTTTCTTTCACATATCCATGATCCAGCACAGAAAATACAACAAAATTCTCAACCTCAAAAATCAGCAGGGCCTTACTCTAAGCACTCACAATGAGATGAAGTTGAGCTCAACCAATATTTTGGGACCATCCTTAAGGAGAAAAACCACGATAATGAGTAAAACATCAGGAAAATCACTAGGAACATCCCTACTATCCTAACCAGAGAGCATAACCAAATGATTCTAAAAAAGATAACTATGGCTGAGGTGGAAGCAGTTGTCCATTCCATGCCCAATGGAAAGGCCCCGGGTCCAGATGGTTTCACTATTGATTTCTACAAAGCCTGCTGGCCTCTTATCAAAGATGATGTTTATTACTTAATCGAAGAATCGTGTCTTAAAATATCCATCCTAAAATCCTTCAATGCCACCTTTCTCACCCTTATCCACAAGTCGGATAAGGAAAACTCCCTGGACCAATTTCGGCCTATAGCCCTATGCAATGTTATCTCCAATATCATCTCTAAAGTCTTAGCCAATCGCATCAAAATTCTCCTTTCGCTCCTCATCTCGCCCCACCAAACTGGCTACGTCGAAGGAAGGCAAATTCTGGATAGCATCATCCTCTCTCAGGAAGTCATCCACTCCCTCAAGGATCAAAGCAAACCAGGCATGCTCATTCAACTGGACATGTCCAAATCTTTCAACAAAATCAATTGGAACTACATAAGGCATATATTGGCAGCCTTTGGGTTCATCAAAGACATCATAAACTGGATCATGGCATTAGTCTCGGGGACGTTCTTCTCCATACTCCTAAATGGCTCCCCTTCTTCCATCATCAACCCCTATGGAGGCATCAGATAGGGGGACCCTCTTTCACCCTTCCTTTTTGTGATCATGGCAGAAGGCTCAGGTGCTCCATTTCTACTGCTACCTCAGCTGGTCGGATCACTAGCCTCAACCTCTACCCCCCCAACCCTCCAAACACTCACCAGAAATCCGTGGATGACACGCTCCTCATGGGCACTCCCTCAGCCAAAGAAGCCCATGCCTTTCGGGACATTCTAGATGATTTCACTCCAGCCTTGGTTTCCTCTGTTAACAAAACCAAGTTCAAAATCTTTTTTCTTAATAATTCCAATGCCATTCAAATCAACATGGCTCGCATTCTTGGCTTCTAGATTATCAGCTTCCCTTCAAAATATTTGGGTGTTCCCCTAACCGATAAACCTATGGCCAAAGGAAATTGGGAACCCCTAATCTCTAAGCTTCAAAAAAAAAATCCAACTGGACCTTCTGCTTCCTTAACTTCCCAGGAAGACTGGTCCTTGTGAGTTCTATCCTTCAAGCCATGCCGCTATACCAATTCTCTACCATTGCGGCTCCCCGACCTATCTCTAACCAAATCATAGAAATTTAAAGATATTTCATTTGGAAGGGCAAGGAAAATAAGGGACAATCGGCGTTGGTTGCCTAGGAAAAACTATGCAAGCCTAAAAAAGCTGGAGGTATCGGTCTCCAAGAACCGGATATCCTTGGCAAGGTCTTGGGAGCAAAAACTTGGTGGCGTTGGATTACCAATCCTACCACACCCTGGGCTACACTTTGGAAAGCCAAATATGCCCCTGTGCATCATCCTGAATCCCTGATCAGACTCTCAAGTAATCTCAAAGGGTCGTCGATTTGGAACCAAGCTTGGGACAATAGACCTCTCATTCAAGACCATTGCTTCTAGGAAGTGTGAAATGGGGAAAATGCCCTATTCTAGGACAATTTTTGGGAGCAACGCCCCAAACTCAACACTGACATCTTCCTCCCCATCAGGATGCAAATGGAAGGGCTTAACAAAATGGTTGTCAAATACTTTGAGAAGACAGCAGACAACACGAAATGGAGGGTGTGGTTGGACCTATATGAGATGGTTCAGATTAACCACCACCAGTCTGCTGGAATTATGGTAGAGGAGCTTAACAACAGACAGATTCAAAGGGATGCAGAGCCGGACAAACTCGGGTGGGGTTCCAATGCAGTTGGGCACTTCAATATCAAAGAGGCATACAGTCTCCTTCTGGACCCTGATCCCATTCCTCTAGACAGCAAATGGAAAAGGCTTTGGAACCAGAATCATTGGCCTAAAATCTCTCTTTTTCTTTGGTTATTCATGCACCAAAAAATTCATACATGGGATAATCTTCAAAAAAATGGCTTCATAGGTCCATGTATCTACACTCTATGCAACTCCAACCCTGAAACGGCCAATCACATTCTCAACGAGTGTCTTTTTGCCTCCAATATCTGGAATTGGCTTTCCCTCATTTTCAAGGCCTCTGACCGTAATCCATCCTCCATACTCATTTCCCTTGACGGTTGGTGGCCCTCCTTCTCTTCCTAAGCCCTCATCAATCTGGCTTGGAACCTTCTCCCTAGAATCATATGTTGGGCTCTCTGGAAAGAAAGGAATTCTCGCATCTTCAAAAACATGGCTAAAAGGAAAGAACATCTTCTTAACCTCATCAATAAAACCCTACGTGAATCTATTTCCATAGCCAAGCTCCTGGACCCCTCCTCCCCCCCAACCAGGGAGGACAGCCGTATTCTTTCCCTTCTCAACCTCTCTTCCCTCTTCCATCTCCCTCATCCCGTTTTTTCCCCTGCTTCCACGCTAAAGACTGTTTGGCTTCCTCCTGATCCCAACTTTATCAAACTCAATTATGATGGCACTTCCAAGGACAATCCTGTAAATGCGGGTTTTGGAGGAGTATTTCACAACCACAAAGGCACAATTATATGGATCTACTATGGGAACATTGGCTACACCACTAAAAATTCTGCTAAACTCCAGGCGCTAGCTCACGGGCTTGACATTGCCAGACATCACAATTTATGGCCCCTCCTGGTAGAAGGAGACTCTACCGTCGCTACCCAAGATTGTCAGAAACTTCAGCAAGGGCACAGAATTCGGCAAGTCTCCAAATGCTAGCACATCAACAAAATCCTTCAAAAGATCAAGCTCAGCATTGACAATGCCAGAGGAATTTCCTTCTTGGCGGTCCAAAGAAAGGCCAACAAGTTGGTGGATTTCCTCGCTAACACCGGCGTTGGATATTCCATCAAACTCACCTCAACTGATTGGGATTCCATAATGGAGCCAACTGTCAAAACGGAATGTCTCCATATCAATGTTCAAGATTTGCAGCATGCCAAATCGACCTCCTCCTTGTTCCCTCCCCCCCAATCAATTCTGTCATCATGATCACACCACCAGCCTTCCTTCTCACGATTGATAACTCAGGCGACTCTATGTCTATCCACTCCCTGCAATATGATCCCACTCCAAACATTAATTCCCTGCATGATTTGGCCAACCCATCCAACACGCCTACCAGAGGCTTCCTCGGGCTTTCAATCCTCTCAGCCGCCTACTTAAACTACCTCCTCCCTGCTCACTCCTCACTCCTGACTATTATGCATGTGAACCCTGCAGAAACTTGGCCTCCCCAAAATATATCTCACAGCGCCGCTCCCCCTCATCTCATCGACTCAACCTCCACTCTTCTTCATTGCCTCGCCTCCATGGCCCCGCGCCACTCTCACCCGCCTCCCCCTGCACGTCATGGCTGCTAAGCCTTCTAGGCTAACCCTTCTCGCCCTCCTGTCACTCGGGATGAGACCTCTGCCAAAAATTCGGCCCGCACCTATGTGGACAACAGCGACCTGGACATGCAGAGGTGAATCGCTGACACGGATTCTGCAGCCCACATCCATCGCAGAGCAACACCTTTGGAGACGGTAGATGCTTCTCTCATATGGATCCCGGATCCTGGGCTAACCAGACCTCAAGAGAACTTGTATAGCAGAACTATTGACTTGCACTGACACACCAAGACACTCCTGGCCGTAGCCCTTCATGAGCAGAGGAACACCAGTAAGGAGCTTGAATAAAAAATAGATTCCCTAACTGAGAAGTTCGTCGCGTATGTGAAGGAAGTGCATTACATGCGTTTCATCGACCACAACTCACCTCACTATGCTATTCTGAAAAGGAGCTCTGCAGCGTGCCATCATCAGAGCCCCAAGATTGAAGAGGAGGCTCTTCGCTCCTCCAAAGCCGACTGCCAGGAAGCAGGCCCCTCCATGCTTCACCACCAGTTCTTCAGCTCAGAGGAAGGGACTCTGGACAAACCCATCGGTGTCGACGAATACTTGAATGATGACACGGATGTGCAGCACACCCCTAGCCCCTAGTTCTTTGGCTTTGGGTTTGTTTTCTTCTATCTCTCTATATTTCTCACTGTGTTCGAGGCCCAAAGGCATTTTTTCCAGAGCATCAAGATGCCTCTGTTTTTCTATTATTCTCCTGGTTTTTTATGCATCTCTCTCCCTGTATACTCCTTCTCGAAGGGTGAGATATATTAATATTTTCCTCTTGAGGCTACGATGTAAACTATGTTTATTTTATGAATGTGAATAGACCCACTTAGTTTACAAAAAAAAAAAAAAACTTACATTAAATTTTATTTTTATTTTAAATTATAGTTGTTATTTATCGAATGAAAAAAGGTTTTTTGTTGGTTTGTGAATAAAATTTGCGCTCAAATCTATGGCTGATTTCACTCCCGCCTGGATCAATGATGGGAGGACCATTTCAGACCCCCTTCTCACTATCAACAGTTAACAAGGAGAAGAGAGGTGGGGGCGGGGGCGTCGAAAAATGGTTGTGCTTTTACCGGCCAATGCAATGTGTCACCTCCATGTTTCTTTTGGGGGATCCTCTCCCAAAACCTGTTACCGCCAAGAACCCCCTCCCCTGGAAAACTACCTTTCGTCTCACTTGTGGCTAGCGCTTCTACCCACTCCCATGACTTGTTACCTCCTGCCAATTTTCCACTACCCTCCACTTCATCACCTCCCACGTTAGTCGACCGTTAGAAAATCAAAACTCCCGCCAACTGACCGTTCATTAATTAATATCTCCCGCTCCAAAAAATTATAATTTTTCATTTATTATTCCTCGCCATTGTAGTTATAAATTCACCACATGAGTTTGCAACTATTTTACTTCCAAATCCATTCATTCTTCCAGGTTATTGATGAGAGGATCAAGAAATCAAAATGCCAGTGTCAACTATTTCTCAGCAATTCAATCCAATTTCCCTCTTAGGTAACCTGTTTCTATTCTGCTCACCTTCAATTCAGAATGACAAAGAATAAGGGTAAGGGAAAGATGAATGATGAAGACCCCATGATTCCCCTATACCATACCTTGATAAAGCCCCTCTGATTGACACCCAATTTAAAGTTGTTGAGACCAACTGCCAATTCAACCTCTATGAACTTCACAATTGGGAAAAGTAAAAACATCTTGATCAAAGTGATGAATTGAATATATGGGAGTATATTCTCGCTCAATTCATTTTCCCTCAAACCTACTATTTCCCTGAATTTTTTTCCTGATGCCATTTTAGATATTTACCAAGCAAAAAGGCATTGATTTCTCCGAATAATGAAATTATATTTTCAATTTCCCCTAAAAGTGTTTGCCAAACCCTGCAGATAGATCCCCAAGATTCCCTCCATCCTTTTTCCCCTGGATCATTAATGGAATTGTATATTAATCTTACCTTTCCTCAAAGAACTCATATCTTTGAAACTTTTCTACCTGAAACCGCTGAATTCCCCCAAAACAACCCTCCCATATCATGTTTCAATTTTCCACGAAAATATAAAAGCAATTAATCTCCATGGTGGCTTTATTATTAGGACACTACACATATCAGTGGATTGATGAAGTAATCTCAAGATTCTTATCATTATTCACAGTTGGAAAAAAAACCTTCAAAATGTTTTAATTACATCCAATTTTTGTCTGATGTTGTGCATGAACAATTCATGGAATTTAATGTTGAAGGATTTTTTAAATATCAATGAGTGTTAGTATACTAAATGTTATATCATAAAGCGAAGAAGTTTAAGTTTAAATTTAATAAAATGGATGAGAAGGGTAACCCTTTGTCAGTGATCCATTTGACTTCATTGGTCGTGAGGAATTCAGAAGAATATACTTTCACAGATTTTGTAATTCATATCCTTCATACTTCCCTATGTTTATTATCTAGTGATGTTTTACCAAGAATATCTCCATAAATCAAAAATTTCATGCACATTTCAGAACAATCTAAGGTTGGATATTGGTATTTATACCAACTTTATACTATGGAAGTGAGCTCCCTCCTTATATATTACCATTTTTTTTTTCCAATTAGGATTTTTGCTTTATAATATGCTAGGAAAATGCTCAATAGGGATGAACTACATTTTGTGTCTAACAAGAAGAAAGCATAGTTCAAGTTAAATGCACAAATAGGCCCTTAAATCATAAATACCATAGTAGTTGCAAAAGATGTAGAAGTAGTCTTAAAGCAAATGAATTTCAAGCCTGGTTTTACATGGTCTTATAACCCTTTGGGATTAATCTCTAAGCTTATATTTGAGAAAAAAAACACTCCATATTCCCATACACCAAGACTAGAGATAGAAAAATATGCCAATCAGGAAGAATGGACAGAAGGAACATTACAGGAAGCAAAAGATCAGTTGGTGATTCAATATTTTCTATGTACTCCTATTTCCAAGGATAAATAAATCAAATTTCTAAGGGAAAGAATGTATCCTACAGAGTCGGAGAAACAAGATACTTTGTAGTTTTCAAGAGAAGAAATAAAAATCCACAAACCTCCACTCAAACTAGCACCAAAGAAAATCCTCAAGAAATTAACACTAATGAAGAATCTTCAAAAGAAATGGATGACCAAGAAAACACTACCTTGGTTTTGATAGGAAATCCTACTACCTCTCCTCCTTATGTAGGAGAGACTAGTGAATCTCATGTTTCATCTACTTCTCAAGCTCAACCATAGCCAAGTATTTTTGCAAGGTATAGAGAGATTAAGTCGAAGAATGAAGCTCTTAAAGCTTCTACATATTCATAATTTTGGAAGCAAACTTCCACCACTCAACACAGATTGTTATTATATTTTGATGCAAAAAAGGGGCAGTTTCAAATGGCCTTTTTAGAGCCTAAAGTTGCAGCTCCCAAAAGTGTTGAAGATTACAAGGAATCGATATTTTCATATGATACTAAACAATTTCTTTCAATCGACCAAATCAATTTGCATAAACAGGCAAGTGAAATTATTTATTCAACTCTAACCAGTTATGCCATGGTTTCTTCAAAACTATAGGTTTCTTTGAACAACATGCATTCACCGCTGAAAATTGAAAATATGTCCTCTATGGCCAAAGACACCAGAATCAGAACTTTATAAGAATTGGTTATCAAACTAGGATATGATCCTAGTGATGTCAAGGCAGCAAAGTAGGTACTAAAAATTAAAAATGCATACATTTAGGCCCTTAGAAATCAAATTAAACTCCCAACTACATAACACCCTCAAACTCAAGAACTTGCTAGTTTGGAGGTGGAAAAAGAGAATTTGTTTACATTAGTAGTGGAACAAAATGCTCAAATACAAAAAATGGAGCGAGAAATGGAAACACTACTAAAATAAAAGGAGAAATGGGAAAAAAGTGGAGCATCAGTAGCAGGAAATTAAGCACAGTGTACAAAACAAGCATTAGAGTCGGATTCTTCAAAAACACTAACTCAAGCCTTGGGAAATTGTCAAAGACAAATAATGAAGTTGAAAAATTGCCAGCAACCCTCACCAAAATGAAAGAAAGTAAGATAAAATCAGATAATTCAAATAAGATAAATCCATCATTATTCAAATGTTGGCAGAGGCAAAACTCAACATTTGGCATAATATAAATTAAAATGTTATATAATTATGGCCTTCTATTCAAATCATTTTTTAGAAAGAGAATTAGTACAAAGATTCAAAAGATTTGTAGAGCACACTAAAGTAGATATTGAGCATAGGCCAAAAGAAGCACAGAAGATCATTAGAATGTTGAATTCTAAAACTAAAGAAGATCTTGAAGATCTTAACATACAGGACAAAAATACAATGGTAATGGAATTCAAAAGAGTTTTTACTAAGAGAAATTTAATGGTGCAATTGAAGAACAACAACAAAGAGCTGGAGTTACAGGTTAAAATATTCAACAAAAATTTTTATGTGTTACAGGAGAAAGGACTTCCCACTCTTAGAAACTAGTGTAAAATTGATTCCATTCGAGAATTACCAGGAGAAATTATGCAACATATTTGCAGACACTTCAATATTTTTCAGGGCAAAAGGATTTATTAGTGGAGAATATTTTCTAGAAGGCTTACAATTGTATTTGAATATTCAACACAAGATTCATCGTTTATTTGTGAATAAGCCAACTTTTCAGACTTACACTGAGGTAGATAAAAGGTTTAGAAATATGGTGAACTTTTCTATCCCAAGTGAAGAAAGATGGGACAAATAATTGTAGTTGATAGAGTAAAAAACAAACAAAAGGAATATCATTTTGGCACAAAAACAGAAGCCAGCAGTTGGAGAATAGGCACAATCAGCATCAGATTTCCTTTGAATCTTCAACAGACTGTCAAATTTATCCAGGACTTCTATTTGAGTTTTGTTTCAGAAAATTTTGTAATTTTGTTAGAATACCTTTTTTAATGAATTCTCTTTTGGAATCTGAGATTAGTTTAGCAGAAAATCTATAAGTATGTTGTAATAATAACTGATAAGGGTTGAACCTTTGTGATAAACTACTAAGCATAATTGTAATATTTTGAGTTTTATATGATTAATATAAGAATTCTAGATTCATCTTGAAACAACTTGTGTTCCTGTGAGTGCTCCTTTGTTAATTTTGTTTTCATTTTTGTTTATCTCTACATATATTTGATATTAATGAGAAATCTGGGTAAGATAATATTGAATATCAATCTATCTGAAAGCCCTTGTGAAGTTATCATCAATTACAAATATTATTTAATTGGAACTGTTTGCTTTAATTAACTCCTCTACATCTTTAAATTGTCACTTCTCTTTAAGATTCAAATATATATTTTTTTTGGTGTAAAAGTATTTTACACACATCAAATCTATATGGTTAATTAAAATTTATGTTTGAAGATTTAATTAATCATAAATTTTCTTAAGTTACACATTACATATCATTTCTAAGCTAAAATTATGTTAAATTTGAAGAGTCATCCCTTTTTAATAAATCATAAATAATTAAGAGTATCCACCTGTTTAAAAAATTAAAGTATTGGTCATCCAAACCCAAAAAAAAAAAAAACTAAAACATTTTATATGCTCTGACACAATTCCTTAACCTATAATTGCCTACAAAGGTACAACAGGCATGTTGTTATCCCAATTCCTTTTGTACAAACAATGATTTGAACGTGTGATGGGGAACGATCACTTTCACATGATTCTTCAATATGTATGGCCTAAAATTTTCCATGGCTTTATACACTGGATATTCCTACTTATCAATGTCTATATAGTTTATCTTGAATCATTGCATTACTATAATAATGAAATATATGGACTGTTAATTTCCTAGATAATCATTTTCGTAAAAACGACCATGGAGACGAATATGATGCAAAGGTGTATAGCATAAAATCCTTGTTGAAATTAGGACTAAATAGGGAATATGCCTCAGCAATGGCTTGTTTAATTTTAGCAAAGGCTTCCTTCTTCTTTTGATTCCATTTCTAGTTGGCATCATTATTTATAATCTCTTGCAATGGCTTCATGATTTGGGAAAAATTAGATATAAACTTTTGAACGAAGTTTATCTTACCCAAGAAAGATTGCATGCCTTTCTTCCCATTAGGAAATGGAATCTACGTGACTTATCAAACTCGCTCTAGTATATTGTAATTTTAATTTTGGCTATGATATGTCCTAAGATATTTCCTTCATACATGGTGAAAATAATCTTCTTAGGATTGAGATAAATCCCACACTTTCTGTGTCATTCAAAAATCTACTTAAGGTGACGTAAATGGTTTGACCTCTTCTTAGATAATATTGTTACATCCTCTAAGTATGAAACCATGCTCTACCTAATTAATCCTTTGAATGAAATATCCATAGCTCTTTGAAATGTAGCTCCAACATTGATGGTCCCAAATACCATATGTTTGAATATAGAGTTCTCCCACTTGGTTTTGAACATTGTCTTTGGCCTATCTAGTTTTGATACGAGAACTTGGTTATATCAGAAAAAACCATCAAGCAAGTAAAACATCTCAAATACGGATACTATTTGTAATATTTATTCCATAACTGGAATAGGGTAACTGTATTTTTCTAATGCCCGGTTCAAATGGTGGAAGACTACACAAAGTCGTATTTCTCCATACATTTTTCTAACTGGCACCAGATTTGAGACCTAAGTAGAATTTCATACTTTAAAGGTGATTTTTTTATCCAATAACTTTTTTAGCTCTTTCTATATTAACAATTCCAAATTTTGGGGCACCTTTTGTAGCTTTATTTGAATGGTTTGACACCTCCTTTATTAGGATGATATGTTGAATAATTTTGGTGTCGTAGGCCTTGAGGTCGCCATACATCCAGGAAAATACATCCCAAAATCTAAGATCTATTGATCATCATTAAAGACATGAAAATTAGTAACATTTTTAGGTGTTGTGGGTCTATAAACAATTTCAATAAAGAAACCATCCCTAAGGGGAGTAAATTGGGTCGCTTCATTTGCTAAAGTGTTTGTTGCAGCGTTTTGATCCTAGGAATTAATATAATGTTAAAATATTTAATGGAGGAAAGGAGGTGCCATACCTCTTGTTGTTAGTTCTTCAAATGAGGTGATAGGAAATGAATTGAGTTTCATACCTGGCAGGTGACTATTTTTGAATCAATTATAACCTTGATACACTTTACCTACAATTCAATGGCTTTATTAAACCAAAGATCAATTATTTGTACTCTATTGGGTTATTGGTACATTAAAACTCCAAACGATATGAAATGAGTGTTTTGTTCCTGTTAGGGCCCACTATGATGCAACCTGCACCGACTCCATTTTCTATTTTAAATCCAACATAATAAAGAGTCCAAATAGTAGTATTTATAGTGTTATTAACTAAACTAAATTTATTTACATCTATAATACAATTTCTAATTGCACCAGTCAAATTGTAAGGAAGTATTTCTAGATTTTTATCTGATGGGATGCGTGATGGCTTCACATTATAGCATCCAAGTGTTGATTGCAAGAAACAATTCCCAAGAATATCTTGAGTGAATCTAATGGGTTCATTATGACCTTCCAATTTTGTCACTGTGTATTTCATATGTCGCTCACCATTTACATGTATCTGATTGTTCTTAACTTTATAAGGTAGCCACAAATGAGACCATTTAGAGACGAAATATCCTTGAAGTTTCTAAGACCAATATTTACTCAATAATATGCCATAAGCCTTTGGTATATCAATTACCACTATATCAAAAAATTGATGAACTCTAGGTTATGAAGATAATATAATGAGTACATTGTCAAGTTTTCCAACCACTTGTACTTCAATTTTGTCGATTTGTATAATCTTGGAAAAAAAATTCTTCAGAGTTGTGTTAATATTTTTACGCATTGACAGTGACATGACATTAGTTGATGCACTAGAATTTACCAAACAATTATGAAAATCATAATTAAAAATCTCAAAGGTGGGTATAAATGGTTAGGTTTGAGATCTTCCATTGTTAGCAGTGTTCATGGTATCCTTTTCACTTCCTATGAAATTCCCTTGATCTTTTGATGTGATCTTCTTGTAGCTGGAAGGGGTAGGATTAGACTAACTTTGAGTACCAAAACACCCAAATGTTTGGAATATAAGTTCTCTTTGTTGAGGAAGTTTCCACATATAAAACATCATCACATTAACCATTTTCTTCTTTAGGTCATCAATAATACTATATTCCTTTGATCCATCTTCATTTTTACCTATAATTGGGTGGTTTGAAGGTGTGGTTGATGAAGGCTTGTCATTTTCCTTAGCATTCTTAGTATTATTCTTAACATTCCTCATTGGTTCCTTTGATTTAGTTGTCCTGACTGAGCTTCAAACATTGACCTTAGGGGGAATTATTTAACTCAACAAAACTTTACGTTTATCTTTGGGGGTTGATTTAGCTAAAGGCCCTTTAATTTTCAAATTATAATATTTGGGGTCCTTAGCTAGTTTCTTTTCTCCAATAAACACTTCTCCAATTGGTTTGGAATCCTCATTAATTACTATATCCAGCAATAACATTGATGACCTTGTAGTGGAATCATCGTCTTCTAGGAGAGATTCTTCTTCTATTGTCTCTTCATATTTACCTTCGGTATATGGTTGATCAAACAGTTGGTTAATCGCGTTATTCATTGCATTAATCCACTATGGGAAAAAAATTCAGAATGATTTTCTTAGTGAAAAGTGAAAAAATTATCCATGCCCGATTCATCAACATTCGAATTCACATTGGAGCTTTGTGCTGACTTAGTTGGGGGATTATCATTGTGTTTAAATAATGGATTATAATACTTACTACTTGATAATATTTCTCCAACATTTTTCCTCAAATTAGTAAACTCATTATTTAACTTCTTCACCATATTAACTACACTCTCCAAATTAGTTGCATCTTTCTTTGAATATTTAATTTAGGTTGTTTAAGGCTTTTTTTTCCAACAACCTTGTATTCATCTTGAGGGTTGTGTGCACCAATAGAAATCATATATTTCTTAACTAATAAGGCTTCAATGAATTTCTATGTTAATGTTTCTTTCCCTTCCGTTTTCACAAACATTTTAATATTAGAGGGTAGGGTTGATGTATAATAATCAATTGCTATTGAGTCATGAGGGGGTACATTAGCAAGGAATTTATTCACAACAGTCGTGAAATATTGGTTGAAGTCTTTGACTTTCTCCTTTTTCTTTGTCTTTAATGCATTTAATTATTTTAATAGCATAGTGGGTGTCTTCTCTTTAGCAAACTTCTCCAAGAAAACCTTCCTAAATTTTTCCCAATTCGTAATGGAATTAGTTGTGAGACTAAAGTACCAAGTTGATGCCTTATTCTCAAATTTTTATGGGAAGAGTCTACATTCACATCCTCATATTGAACATTCAAAATCCTTATATCTAAGTATAAATATTTAATATGATCCTTTGTGGATGTAGCTATGTTTGGGTCGAACTTTGGGACAAAATGTTATGGTTGGCAGGGTATATTATGTAAATGACCATGGGTATTTAATTCACCTTCTGTCGTCCATGCTAATTGGTTACCTGCCATATAGTTTTTAAACTATTATTCTTCATTCTCAATATTAGTGTCTTCATTGTCCCCATCATTCAATGACTTTACCATCCATATTTTCCCCAATTGGTCGCCCTTCATCTTATTCATCTGAAGATCCAAACAAGTGCAGTATTTCCATTTATTTGGACAGATAAAATAGCAAAGCATCAACCAAATCTTCCATAGATTCCACTAACACACCATGATCAGTATTTTTTCTTATACTTCCATGCTTATGATGTAGAATACCAACGACAAGAAGGATTTCAGGCTTTCTTGCGTGTTCACAAGTAAATTGTTTAAGATTTTCTAACTATTCATGAGTTACCTCATACAATTGTTCCAACCTCTTGGGAGGAGGGTGCTCTTCAAACTCATGTTTTTTGAATAGTTGAGGGTTTCTTTGGGGTGACCCAAGTTTATTAATACCTTGTTCAAAAATCTTAATATGATGAGAGAATTAACCAACCATACAAGGGTAGCCCTCCTTATAGCACCAAAAAATATTCATGGACCGGAATACTATCCTAATTGTTAAGGGATATCTTTGATGAAAATTCCCAGTTAGACCATACACCATTTGGGATAGGAGTCTCATGAATATGTGGGCCTGGCTGCCAACATGTTTGTTTTGTTTCGGATAGAATGAGTGAGAAATAAGTAATTCTTGATAAATCTTCTGATAGACAACAAGTTAACATAGCTTTATGAAATTCATTCAAGTAAGATAAAAAAAGAATATATTAGTATATAATTAAGTTGACATAAATATTAAAGAAATAATGATAACAATATTTAATTATTACACATAGATGTAAGAGTATATTCATTATCAATCATGAATCAGTTCTTTATTAATAACAAAGTGTAAAAACAAGAATCAACAAACAATTCTTAAAAAGATGTTAGTCTTAAATTAACAAAAGAGTCCATTAATTCTTAACACATAAATAACAACCACATATCATTGAATCATCACAAGATTAATTTCACAATTCTCATTAACACATGATGGAGTTGCTTGTTGTGGCCCAAGTGAACTTCTCAAAATAACATGACATATTTGATGCACCATTACATAAAGCATTCATGAAATCCAAGAGTGGAAGTGCTAAGCTATTACCTTATCTCTCAAAGAATGCACAATATTTCCTCTACCTAGGTGCTCAAAAAGGTTCCAAAACTAAAATTCCCTTCTAACTAGCCATCAGGGTGTATTTATACAAAATGAGGTAACTCTTCACCTCCCATGACCTTTCAATTTCCCTCGTGACTATTCATTTTCTACAAGACTTTTCATCCTCCTCTATATTCTATTTCTATTTTATTTATAATTTCAACATTAATTTATTTACAAATTACATGAAAACTAAATATAATAAAGACATACTTTTCACGGAACCTTTTTCATGATGGCCATGTGAGGAGCTTCGAATTATGATTGTTATGTCAAGTAGTCATGCCATGCTTTGTACTCAGAGGAAATGGACCTGATTTTGTTTTATAATAATCTATTGACCTCATTTCAAACTCAATAGCATTAGGTAGAAAAAAATTTATGTATGTTTGCAATCAACCCAAAATAATCTAGAGTTTAGTATGCAATTGTGTTGGCTCCACAATATATTTGGAAATTTCTTCTTTTGTAGGTTCCAAATTATTTTGTACATCAACTTGCTTCATTGCATTTAACATTTATTATGCCTCTTGTTGGATTTATTTATGAGGCCTTAATACTCCTGGTGTGTCGATGGAGGGTATCTTGTGTGCCTTAACAAGTACTTCCAAATAGTTGAGAATCCATTGATATACACTCAACGTTATGGCCATATATATTCCCAATTTTTCATGTCATTACAATGACATTATAACTTTTACCTTATCCCTCTAAGTACCCATTTTATCTTTCCTTGATAATTCAACTAGTGCATATGAGTACTTTGTGCTCCATCCGGATATTCAATCTACTATTTTTATGGCATGTTTTACTAATGTTCCCTTTCCTCTAAGATCATCTTGAATTTATACTAAGGGAGATACTAATTTATGGAGGGGAATCATTTTATCATAGAATCTTCGCATCGCTTCTTCCTGTTATAGTTGAAAATTCACAGTTGCAAGGATTTTTGCATCGTGATACTTGCCTATGGATAACTAGACATATAAGTGTGTGCTAATATGTGATTCAAATATTTCCTTAGTTATGCAGACAAGAATTGAAAAAGAAGAGTAATATAAGTTACTTTACTTATCAATAAATCCTTGTCTATGTTGTTACAGCCAGCTTAAAATAAGATATAGCAATTATCCTAATTCCTACTCCTTTCATGGATCCTACACACAATAAAGGGAATAACCTCCTACTTTATTGCAATCATAAGATTAGTGCACAAAAAAATCCAACATGCAATATATCATAGAATTACATAGTGGAAATATGGAAGGGAATCACTTCCATTATAGTACCATGGAATATACATAAAAATTATACCTCCAATGCAATAATCACCTCTCCTTTATCCTAGCATTAGGATCTCATTAGTGTCCCACTCTGACTATAATGACAGCAAAACTCAGATGCTCACTTCAAAAGTATGTTAACCCTTTGATGAGAAACGTATATATAAACCTTTAGGCCTCCATGGGAGAATGAATTTGGACACTTAGGGGGAAGATAATTTAGGAAAATTACATAAATTCACCCATGACCAATTGATAAAGGTGATCCATTGATTAGATATCCATGGGAATGAGTGAATATAGAAGACCCAGCATCTGCACCAGCACAAAAGGGATATAGGGAACAATTTTCTCTGTCTATAAATTGAGACAAAGAGCAACTAAGTAGTCATGAAAAACCCTCATAGTGTAAATGCTATAATTGGTTCAAATGAAGGGTCAAATCCATGCATGAAAGTAAATAGTATAAATATACATATACTTGACTCATGTGTGGGTAAATAGGCTGATAACAGATTCCCCCCTGATGCATGAGGTCAAAAGAGTAACTATTGGACAGTTGGCATTGTATGAATGGTTTGTGGCACCTATTTTATTAGATAATTTCAATTGGACTATCATTAAATATAGAAGCAACATATGTTGGAATTTATGAGCATGTTTTTCAAGGGGATTCCCATGGTTGTTGTAGTGTTCTGTAGAGAACCATAATAGTATCAAGATCAGTGGAGAAGCCATAAAAATATGACTATGTTGTTTGGGGAGTCCCATACTTTGGAGGATATTATGTCTCAAGATATAAACTTGGTTCTTCCTGAAAGTGGTGTAGTTGGAAATTTCCTAGAAATATCTTCCCAACGATATGTGGAATCCTACAAATGGCCTTCTAGATCAAAAGTTATGATCAGTCAAAGTAAGGATCTTAATATCCTTAATAGCAGATCTCAGAACCCTAGAGGTGTATTTAAAAGAGAATTACGGGACTATAGTGGGAAGCTCAGAACCCCGAAGGTGTATTTAAAAATTTACTACGGGATTGTAGTGTGTTAGGCTAGTGGGAACCCTGGAACCACGAAAGGCTCAGAACCTCAGAGGTTTGTTTAAAAGGTGGATGGGGATGGTAAGGATTCGGTCCAGCAAGGGAAAACGGTTGAAATTCTGTCAATTGGCAGAACTTGTAACATAAATTTCTCGAAATTCAAAAACCCAGAAGCAATTTCAATGGAGCATTGGGTAAATAGTGCACAGAGACGAAAAGCTTGTTGGAAGTTGACAATTTCGTCAAATGACGTAAGGCGCATTTAAGTCTAAGGTTTGCAGTAGTTTCATGTGTTTTGTGACCAAGGTCCTTCGGGCTATTAATAAATCAAATCCACTATGAGAAATTATTTTAAAGGAGCGCAAGGAAAAATAAAAGGAAAGGCGCCAAGGATAGTGCACCCTGGTGGGATAGCACCCAAAAGCCCGGTAGCCTGTAACTCTTTCGAAATTGCATTTAATCAAATATATGGGTACCACGGCTTCTAGGATCCAACTCTATAGTGATGTATGTTTGAAGTATGAATGGGTCTATAGCTGATAGTAAATGTGCATATCACTTGCACGTCATTTAGAAATAAATAAAGAGAATGGCTCTAGGACACTATATCAGTAAATTTATGGGCTCTTACAGAATGTTGCAGCTACTACAGGAAGGAGAGCTACGCCTTTAGTACACTCATGTATCTAATAAGGAGTTAAGAAGCAATGGGGAGCCTTTCTATAGTGTGCAAGATGAAGAAGTGGTATGCATAGGTTGAACTCATTAAAGGTTCTTATTGAGTGTAACGGGAAGACTAAGATTCAATTCATGGTATGGAGAATCCAAATTTCATGGCCCATTCTTAGAATTTAATATGGGTGCAGTAGCTTGGCATTTTTCATTAGGGGAATCTTGAGGTCTAAAATGGGCCTCCTAAGAAAAATGTACAACCAAAATAAAATTTATGAGAACCAATAGAATTCAAGATGATGATGTCAACCATGGGGGATGATTCACCATTTTTGGAGTAAAAAAGTAAAAATAATAAAAATTAATAAAATAATAAAACCACTTTTTCAACTCGTATTTTGAACTTATCTCCCTAAGGGTTTACTCAAATTTCGAGCGGGAGTACTCATTGGATTAAAATTGTAATTCCTCATCCAAGCAGTACCCATGTTGCATACTTTTGATGGACCCTGCTACACGAAAAATGAGAAAGACGAGAAAAAATGTGATTGTAATCACGTTTTTCATGTATTTCTCATTTTGCGTGTAGCAGAGTCCATCAAAATTATGCAACATGGTTACTCCTTTGATGTGGAATTAAATTTTTCATCCAACAAGTATTCCTACTTGAAATTTGAGTAAAAAATTAGGGAGATAAGTTGAAAATACAAGTTGAAAAAGTACTTTTTCATTTTTTCCCTCTAAATTTTGATGATGTAATCAAATATTATTTTATTATTTCCACTATTATTTTATAATTTCCATAGGAGGCCCATTTTAGACCTTAAAATTCCCCTAATTATTATGTCTCAGCAACAGATATTACCATGTTGAAGCACACTATCAGGTACAGAGTATCAAAGACAGCATGAAGGACTGTAGAGACAACATTGTTCCTAGCGAAACTGACGAACAAAATTGTGGAGTGTAGTTGAGAAAACTGGGGGAATGTGGAATTGTCGTGGGCTAGAGAGGGAAGTGTTCTGAGAGAGTAAACGAAAGAGTATCTACGCCAAGTGTTAACTAAGATACAATGTAGTAAAGGGTTGAGATAAGAGCTTGTTGAGCAGCAAAGAGCACCATTCAAAGTAGAACTGCACAGCTGAAGGAAAGGAGTGATTATTGTAGTAGATCATATTTATATTTCTATGTATATGTATTTGCCTCTATTTTAAGTTTGAAAATTGTATGAAAAGTAGTGGCAGTGGCTAGAGCAGGTAGTGGCCTGCATTCATATCAGGTTGGTGCCTCTTGGCAAGTAGTGGCTTACTATTTGAATGGGGTTGGGGCCTCCTGTGAGTGGGTGCTCATAAACACAATGATGTAACTAAGTAGTTGCTTAATTTAAATCATAACAAAAAAGAGAATGGTGGTTTTCTCCCTTTTGGTTTGCACGTAAAATACATGTTTCAATATATGTGTGCCACTCATTTGATGGATTGTGTATACATGTGATTGGATTATCTGGTTGTTTACTTATATTGGATTATGAATGCACTCACATGTAACTAGAAGTAATAAAATAAATAAATATTTTTTCTTAAGGATTTTAAGAACCTCATTATCACTGATTCACCCACCCCCCCAGTAATTATTTATTCCAATGATAACTAATGGCTAAAATACATTACAATCAAACTCAAAGCTCAAAATGGGAGGAAGGAGTTAAGACTGCAAATTCAAACCAGAGGAACTCAAGTGCTAAAGTCTTAACCCTAATTTTAACACCCCCAAGGCAGGCATACCCATGCTTGGTTGTAAAGAGAAACGAAACAATGATGGAAACTATACATTATGGATCCATGACATGAAATAATAATACATGGCCACAAACAATACATGGTGGATCCATGCAACAGACTAGAAAGAGAATTTCTACCAGTAAATATAGTGTGGAACTATGTCACAATATAAATCAATAGGACTATGGACACATAAAGAGAGAGGTAACCCAAATTAGCACTTAAAGTACATAAATTATACATAACTCCAACACAACCTAGGAAGGGTGCCATATAAGAGTGAAATGATCCTAACCCTAGGTCTTATACACAACCCTAATGGTGAAAATATGCAGCATGTGAATAGATTTGTTGATTTCGAGCATGGTATAAATCGTCGGATTACCATTCAATGAAGTGTACCGATAACATACACGAGTGGACCCACCAATGATGAAAATGGACCCCAAGGTACCTAGCACAATCTGCTAAGTGTGAACAAAAGAGTTTAAGTCGAACACTTGTGGACTTGACTAATCAGGATTCAATGATTTACACCCATTGCTCATCATGACGAAGCCTGCCACTGAGAATTGCAAGCTCCAAGGTACTGCCAGTTCCTAGATCAATCCCTTGGGCAATGAGTTTAATTCGAAAGGATAATATCCATTGAAGGCGGGCCTTAACGTATCCCCCATCAATTGACATGGAATAAACTGTGAGATGATGTGAATGGATGAAGTCATGAAATTTTAAAGTACAACTGACATGTGGATGGTGTTAGCCCCCTATGAATTTTTTGACCATGCAAAAAGGGGGCTAAAATGTTTTTGAGCCTTCAAGGAATGCATCTCCTCGGAAAACACATCATCCTTGAAGCCTCTGATGCCCTTGCCTTTTGATAAATCCTCACTGCTATTTCTGGTTCAAAAGCCTCTCTGTTGTAAAGAAGATGCCCAAAGGCCTCCATTTTTCCTGACATCTCTGCCCAATTAAACCTCTATTTTCATCACATTTTCCCCCTTCTAATTCCCTTTAAACCTTTCAAATATACTTTGTTTGGTTTGATATCCCCTTATTCCATCTGTCGATTCCCTCTTTTAGCCTCTTTTAGCCTTTAAGCCCTCGTTTTTGGCTAAAAACCCATGTTTTACCCTATGACAGGCTTAGCCCCTTTCGGCCGATCCCTTAACCACTTCCCCCACCAGAAGCCCGGGCGCTAAGACCAAGTGCTAGTTCAAAGCGCAGATCACATTGGAGAATCGGAGTGGGACATGCTTTTCATTATAAAGCCCGAAGTTTCCCTGCGATGATGTTTTATTATGTTTTCTTTTGAGTTGTTTTCCACCGTCGATTGAAATAGATCTGACGGTCGTCGCAAGTCCCATCGCTCCCGCATCTCCCTTTCGTCATCCCTCTGATTACATGCCCACCGTCGATTCACCTTTAATCCAACGGCCCTCACACCATCGCTCTGATCACAATCACAAGTCTTAAACTATGCCATCCTTCGTCCCTCCTAATTTTGATTCTCTGACGCGATCCTGGACGTTGAATCCACAAGAACCAACAGCTGGGACCCACCCTCATTCTGCCATGTGTTCCCCGATTGGGCTCCTCCGATTCAATCACAGTCGTCGACCTCTCCTAGATCCGACGGTTCAATGCCAATTGCTCCATCGCCCATCGAATTTAGGTCCCCCTATCGCTCCCCTCCTATCATATCTCCCACGTCGATCGTTTCCTCCATACCTGGTCGGACGGTCCGCATGCATTCCTCCACCAAACCTCCTGTTCACTACATTGTTCCACCTGTCTTCCCTGCATCCACTGTCTCCACAGTTGTGCCACTATTCTTCCAGGCCTCACAGCATCCCTTCTGCCACCCCTGGGTTTTATAATTGGTTTATTTTACTGTGCAGGGTATACAGAGTGGTGAATTCACTCTATCGCAGTCACTGTGAATCGGAACACATAGAGGCCATTACAGCAATGGCTCAGCGAAACATCAGAGACGGATTAGGTGGATTAAAGCCAGTTAATTGAATATTCAACACCTAATCCCATGATCAAAGGATTAAGGTGCAATCCAAAGATTTGAATAGCACAAGAAACAAGCCATATCTACTCTCAGCATCAGCAAGACATTTGCTCAGAATAGTACGCCCTCCGACAGAAGTCTCCATGCCTCCCCGAGCTCCCAAAGGCCATCTCACTGACAGAAAACTTCCAAAGACTGTCAAGGCAACAATAATGGATGCATGGAAGCCCAGAAGACCTTCAGTCACCTTACTTGATTCAGAAGACAAAACAGAGAGCTTTACAGCCATAAGATAACTTCAAAGAAACATCAGAGGTCAATCTGACCTGACAAAGACTCCAAACCGGACCACCAAGTATAGCGCAGAGCTATTAAGCGGAGTGGCGTGAAACGCCTCCTCCACTCTGTCTAAATATATCGACTTAATGTGTATCACCTACTCTTACTATCCTTTTTTCCTATAAAGAATCCCAGAGAACACATTTTAAGGGGTTGGATTGCGTCATCACTGTGGTAGTTGTAGGGATTCATTTTTTACTGTTAGAAACAGTTTTGGGAAAGAGTAGCACAGTAGTTTGTAATGTAGTAGGTTGGGAGGATAAATTTGAGTCTGTAATCAGCTATTGAGCTCAGTGTATGTGACTGGTTTTGCATCAAATAATCAAGCAATTTCACAGGATCCTGGTATATTACTATGGGTGATGTTTTCTCTTTACATCGTTTTATTACATTTTTTTCATGTTTTTCATGTCTTCTGGTATGCATCAAAAATCTGGCATAGGATTTACCCTCGCATGGTACCCTATGTTTCTGCTCTCCCTACCTTTAATGTTTTCTGCTAATAGTGAAATCTGAGGACGGGCTCTCGTGGTTTAACCAGTGTAGCAGTTGTTATTCCTTGCTATCTGATGTGTGAACTCAGAGTTGGTTGCTCAGTTGTTATTTTTTGGGTTCAAGAGAAAGGATTTGGGATACCGGGGATTTATTGTAAGCCTTGTCCATTGGGATCCTTGTTCGACAGATTGACCTTTCCAAGATCCCGTGATCTGGTGTCGAAGCATTGAAGTTTAAAATCCCTTCTCTGATCTTAGGCCCGGTTTTGTGTTTAAATCTTACTATTTCTCCTTCGAGGATACGCCAAAGAAAATCTGGAGTTAAATAACCTCTGGTCTGATCTTAGGTTGTCCTTTGTTTTTTACCTTTCTCTCCTTATTGTTCCATTCCATCATCTATCTCAAAGATCCTTTAGTATAGATGACGTGCCCTATGAAAGCCTTGGCTAGTTGTCTGCAAGTAATCTCCTCTCATGACTCCATATCCCAATGGATGGCAAAGCCCTGACCCATCCTCTTTTCCCGAAACATCCTACTACTCTGCTCCTTTCTTCCCATTACCTTCTCAGTCTATGATCTTATGACCCAACCAATAACCGACCCAATCACTTGAAACCCCCCTTTGCGCTTCATACCTAGCCTAACATCTCATTTTGAGCCTCAAGGATATATCATTCTTTGTCTTATTGGAGAGATCCCTCTCTGGGTTCAAGAGGGCTAGATCCTACAGCCCCAAAGTGTTTTTGGTGTTGTCTCATCTTTGGTCTTGCCAATCTGGCCAAACATGGGAGCTCCAACATAATGGCGACACTACTGGGGAAAAATCTGAGAGTCCTTAACCGCTAACATTGGTCTGCTCAGACCAATGCCTTTAGATTGGTTTCAATGCTGATGGTGGACAGTAGCCTGTTACAAATATCCAAATTCATCCACCTGGCGACTCCACACCCTATAATCCAAAAAAGACCAAATGACTCCACTGGTGGAGAAATTTGAACTATTTGAGAAGCTGTAGTGACCTTCTTTGCAGAAAACATGGATCTAGACATGGACAGAGATGCAAAGCTTGACGCTTTGGCAAATCAATTAAATAGAATGGTTATCATGTTTGGTAAAGTGCTGGAAATGCATATGGCTAACTTGAATGCAAATAATGATTATTCAGAGTAGCCCATGCATTTTTCCGTGCAAGAGCCAACTCCAGACCTGGACGATGAGCAAGACATCTATGATGATCTTGGTTTGGAGTTTGCTCTTGCTCGGGAAAATTTTGAAGATGAGGCTCAAGAGGATATCCCGCCTCAGGATCAGTTCGTATGAGAAAAAGTGGACTGCGGCTCTTCTATCTATGTTAAAAAATAAATTCCTATGTTGATAGAAGAAGAGATGGGCCGATCATCAAACACGCAGTCTACCTCCGCAGCCTTCTACAGAACTGATGCAGATCCAGAAAACTCCTCTGTGGAGATGAACGAAGAAAGTGTTGTTGAACATCTAGGATGGTTGACATGGTTCAGTCAGCCTGTTTATGACACTGATGAAGAAAGCTACGAGAGTTTAGTAGCAGATGAAGATTCTTCGAATGTTCATTCTGCTTTTCCCCATAACATCAGTGACAACTTCCATGAGACTGGAAGTCAGCAGCCTATCATTTTAGAGGATGACAAGAAAAACAAAGAAGACACAGCTGCAATATACGATGAGTCCTCCAGTTCAGAGAATGAAGGAGACCCTCTACCCCAAGAGAGTATTTTTCTCAACCCAGTGGAAGAAGAAGAGACCCTGGTTGAAGCCTGCCTGCCAAATATTCACAACCAGGTATCTTTTCATGATCCTTATGTTCATTTTTTGCAAACATCTGAAGAAGGATCAAAGGTATTTTCAAGCAGCGTGATGCAGACAACAAGAAAATTTTTGGAAGCTATTGTTGAGGAACAAAGAGAATGGGAGTGGCCCTGCCTATCCAGCCTGCTCAAGGAGCGGAGCAGAAAAGACTAGACATGGGATCACTTGATGGACTGGTTGCATTGGAAGACAATGTTTGTAAGCTAGACTTGCAAATATTCCAGTTAGAGTAGGGTAGGTAGGAAAATCTCAATAAATCTCAATATGTGAGAATGTGGTTAGTTATTTTCAATTCCTGCAAAGTCCAGCAAGCCAGACAATCTAATCCTGGCTTGACTGTTTTTCAATTTCTGTCTTAGAATGTAGAGAAGAAGCTGCTAGACAATTTAATCCTAGAAGATAGTAGTTTTAGGTAGAGAAAATTATGAGACCAACAGTCTAATCTGGTCTCATGGAGCAATAAGGGTAGAATAGAGTATGTTTATTTTTCTGTTTGGAATAATTGATGATGTAAAAGGGTCTGCTAGTCCAAATGCACCCAAAATAAATGTTAGGATTTAATCTGGGTAGGTAGCTGTTTGAGTAATGTTGCTGCTGATATGTGTCTCCATGGTTTGTGGCAGCTGAAATCAAAGAAAAAGGGTGGTTCAAGCGTCAGACATCTGGCCTACACCAAAGATCATTCTCTGAATTCTTGACTCCTTCAAGAAGAAGCCATCCCCATGTGGAGCCACTGTTAGTCCCCTATGAATTTTTTGACCATGCAAATAGGGGGCTAAAATGCTTTTGAGCCTTCAAGGAATGCATCTCCTCGGAAAACACATCATCCTTGAAGCCTCTGGTGCCCTTGCCTTTTGATAAATCCTCACTGTTATTTCTGGTTCAAAATCCTCTCTGTTGTAAAGAAGATTCCCAAAGGCCTCCATTTTTCCTGACATCTCTGCCCAATTAAACCTATGTTTTCATCACCTTTTCCCCCTTCTAATTCCCTTTAAACCTTTCAAATATCCTTTGTTTGGTTTGATATCCCCTTATTCCATCTGCCGATTCCCTCTTTTAGCCTCTTTTAGCCGAACCCTCTTTTTTGGCTAAAAACCCATGTTTTACCCTATGACAGGCTTAGCCCCTTTCGGCTGATCCCTTAACCACTTCCCCCACCAGAATCCCGGGCGCTAAGACCAAGCGCTAGTTCAAAGCGTAGATCACATCGGAGAATCGGAGCAGGACACACTTTCCATTATAAAGCCCGAAGTTCCGATGCGATGATGTTTTATTATGTTTGCTTTTGAGTTTTTTTCCACCGTCGATTGAAATAGATCCGACGGTCGTCACAAGTCCCATCACTCCCGCATCTCCCTTTCATCATCCCTCCGATTACATGCCCATCGTCGATTCACCTTTAATCCAACGGCCCTCACACCATCGCTCTGATCACAATCACAAGTATTAAACTATGCCATCCTCCGTCCCTCTTGATTTTGATTCTCTGACGCGATCCTGGACGTTGAATCCACAAGAACCAACAGTCGGGACCCACCCTCATTCTGCCATGTGTTCCCTGATTGGGCTCCTCCGATTCAATCACAGTCGTCGATCTCTCCTAGATCCGATGGTTCAATGCCAATCACTCCATCGCCCATCGAATTTAGGTCCCCCTATCACTCCCCTCCTATCATATCTCCCCCGTCGATCGTTGCCTCCAGACCTGATCGGACGGTCCGCATGCATTCCTCCACCAAGCCTCTTGTTCACTACATTGTTCCACCTGTCTTCCCTGCAGCCACTATCTCCACAGTTGTGCCACTATTCTTCCAGGCCTCACAGCATCCCTTCTGCCACCCCTGGGTTTTATAATTGGTTTATTTTACTGTGCAGGGTATACAGAGTGGTGAATTCACTCTATCGCAGTCACTGTGAATCGGAACACAAAGAGGCCATTACAGCAATGGCTCAGCGAAACATCAGAGACGGATTAGGTGGATTAAAGCCAGTTAATTGAATATTCAACACCTAATCCATGATCAAAGGATTAAGGTGCAATCCAAATATTTGAAGAGCACAAGAAACGAACTATATCTTCTCTCAGCATCAGCAAGACATTTTCTTAGAATAGCACTCCCTCCAACAGAAGTCTCCATGCCTCCCCGAGCTCCCAAAGGACATCTCACTTACAGAAAACTTCCAAAGACTTTCAGGGCAACAATAATGGAGGTATGGAATCCTAGAAGACCTTAAGTCACCTTACTTGCTTCAGAAGACAAAACAGAGAGCTTTACATCCATAAGAGAACTTCAAAGAAACATCAGAGGTCAATCCGACCTGACAAAGACTCCAAACCGGACCACCAAGTATAGCGCAGAGCTATTAAGTGGAGTGGTGTGAAACGCCTCCTCCACTCTGTCTTAATAAATCAACTTAATGTGTATCACCTACTCTTGCTATCCTTTTTTCCTATAAATAATCCCAGAGAACACATTGTAAGGGGTTGGATTGAGTCATCACTGTGGTAGTTGTAGGGATTCATTTTTTACTGTTAGAAACAATTTTGGGAAAGAGTAGCACAGTAGTTTGTAATGTAGTATGCTGGGAGGAGAAATTTGAGTCTGTAATCAGCTATTGAGCTCAGTGTATGTGACTGGTTTTGCATCAAATAATCAAGAAATTTCACAGGATCCTGGTCTATTACTACGGGTGATGTTTTCTCTTTACATAATTTTATTACATTTTTTTCATGCTGTTCATTTCTTCTGGTATGCATCAGAAATCTGGCATAGGATTTACCCTCGCATGGTACCCTATGTTTCTTCTCTCCCTACCTTTAATGTTTTCTGCTAATAGTGAAATCTGAGGACGGGCTCTCATGGTTTAACCAGTCTAGAAGTTGTTATTCCCTACTAGCTAATGTGTGAACTTGGATTTGGCTGCTCAGTTGTTCTTGTTTGGGTTCAAGACAAAGGATTTTGGATACCAGGGATTTAGTGTAAGCCCTGTCCACTGGGGTCGTTGTTCGACAGATTGACCTTTCCAAGATCTCGTGATCTGGTGTCGAAGCATTGAAGGTTAAAAGCCCTTCTCTGATCTCAAGCCCGGTTTTGTGTTTAAATCTTATTGTTTCTCCTTCGAGGATACGCCAAAGAAGATCTGGAGTTAAATGACCTCTGGTCTGATCTCAGGCTGTCCTTTGTGTTTTACCTTTCTCTCCTTATTGTTCCATTCCATCATCTATCTCAAAGATCCTTTAGTATAGATGAAATGCACTATGAAAGCCTTGGCTAGTTGTCTGCAAGTAATCTCCTCTCATGACTCCATAGCCCAATGGATGGCACAGCCCTGACCCATCCTCTTTTGCCAAAACATCCTACTACTCTGCTCCTTTCTTCCCATTACCTTCTCAGTCTATGATCTTATGACCCAACCGATAACCGACCCAATCACTTGAAACCCCCCTTTGTGCTTCATACCTAGCCTAACATCTCGTTTTGAGCCTCAAAGATATATCATTCTTTGCCTTATTGGAGAGATCCCTCTCCGGGTCCAGGAGGGCTAGATCCTAGGGCCCCAAAGTGGTTCTGATGTTGTCTCATCTTTGGTCTTGCCAATCTGGCCAAACAATGGAGCTCCAACAAATGGATGACATAAAAATATCAACAAGGACTATAGATAGCCAACTTAGTTGAGACTTCCTGTAAACACATAATGGCATGAAATAAAAGTGACTTGGAAATATTGAAAAATGAGAATAATGTGAAATCATTAAATAACACAGGAAATATCAAAGCACACTCCATAGTGATTGGAATATTAACTAGAAGGAGGAGTAGACTGACTCATATATATGGTACATCTCTTAGGCAAGCTAAAACCTAGTTGTGGGATAATGACTCAGACATGTGACATGTTCAAGGGTGACACGATTTATGATGTCATTGTGAATTATAAAAAAAATAATTGATTCCATTTACCTTTTCTATTTTTATTCTCCTTTATGGTTTAATGATCACAAAAGAGAATACAAGTGAGCTCAATAGTTCTTTTTCATCCATTTTTAACGATCCTGAAAAAGAGATAAAATGATATTATTTGCCTTTCAAGATTTAATGAGCATAATAAGGACACAAAGGTAGCCCATCCTAGAGGAACGAATTGTATAAAGGGTAGAAAATAGTTCTAAGTTGACAGAATTTCCCTAATCATAATGAGGTAAGAGGCTGTAAAATAAGAACACTCATCCTAGTAGTCCCTCCAATAAAGGGTAAAAATGCTAAGCGAAAGAAAGCGGTAGGCCAAGAAATATATCACAGCAATGGAGAAAAGAAACTAAGGCTTATCTGCATGCATAAGTAAGGCTAAAAATTCATAGTAATCACAAGGTATAAAGTGTGGAATCCTCTCAGGGTAAGGCCAAAAACTAACAAAGAAGAGAAAAATGAGGCTCAAATTCTAAGTCATCGTAGTTAAGAAGGAGGAATTTCAAAAAGAGATAAAATCAACACTGTATGGAAACCACTACTTCATAGATTTGTTAATCTAGGGCATACATGTATAATTAATCTCTACTACCAAGTTACGGCATGCATAATAGAAAGGCTAATATCGCAACTTGATTGTGTCGAACCTAAGGCACGATGAAGATGGAAATGACGATAAATAATGTAATAATAAGTTCTAGTATATTTCGCAATAAAATACCCCCCTATCCTATAAAAATCATCCAAAAATACTAGACCCATGGTTAAATGACATAATGAAAGAAACAAAACATGGATTAGGCAAAAAAATACCATATCAATTTTTTTTTTGGTTTTTATAATTTTCTTTTTTATTTCTTAGAATATATGATGTACTATAAAAATTCTCACACCACACACCAAATCAAAACTAAAATGCATATGTACAACGCGCAATGTAGCCTAATAGGTCACATCAAGTTGTGCCCATTATTAGGCACAGGCCGAGGAGTCCCATACATTAACTCATTATTTTTTTTGGGAACCATAGGGCACACCATGATGGGGCCATGCCATAGAATTTGAAATTCCTAATGCCTAAAGTTCGATGATACCAAGGAAAACCTAGAACCATAGTGTTATCAGGATTGGTCGAAGGACATAAAAGTGAGTGGTCTCGTGAGTTAATTCGGCTCCTAGAGAAGGACTATAAGGACATACATAGGGTACAAGGCACACATCGATAGATGGAGATGACTTGAAAAATTCATTGGAAAATTAAATATTATAAACCCAAGACTTGACTTGGTCCATGGGTGGAACTTCCAGGGATGGTCGAAGAGAACCTTCTGGGTTGATTCAATATTTTTTTTCCAAACTCTACCTTTTCCAACTCATGGAGAAGGCATAATTTTCCTAGGATTTTCAGTAGGTGAATCCATGAACTCCAATATGACTTATCAAGAAGGAGAATTTTACTCTAGGGATTCATGTGGAAGAATTGGAGTGACGACCCATGTGGGAAAAGGATCTTGGCCATTTTCCATATTGGGATGGAGTTTTTTACTAGCATAGGGAGGTATTGATGGGACTACCAAAGAGGAAATATCATTCGCTAAGGCAACGTATTCCCACTATATTAATCTACATCCGATGGAAAAGACACCACCCAAGGGTCAGGAGATAGATGGGGTCCACATGTGACAAAATATATCATATGCATAGGATAAATTGTAGAAGAAGAAAGAATGTCAGGTAGGAGTAAAGGAAAGACATTGATAAGAGATGATATTTTAAAAAATTCCACACTAACACTATAATAAGTGTTAGGGTTATCACCAGCGAGTGGAGCATAAGTACCCATAGTGGTATTCATGGTCGACAATATACAATAGTATAACTTATTGATCGTGGCAGTATTTCCTTCATGGGGAAAGAAAAGAACATGAAACAATGAATACATGACAACATACATGGCATAAGACCAACTATGACCAAGGAAAAAACTATATTATAAGGGATCATCCACAACTTAAACATCAACATAGGCAGTCATGCCCCCTATCTTGTTGGAAAACTTTGGAAGAAATCCCTAAGGTATAAAATGGTGTCTATCAAAGGCATGTAAAATAGTATTTGATGTCACGAGTGATGGAGAACTAATAGCTTTCCATAATGATGTTGACATCACACAGGTAGAAGCCCCTTCATCAACTAAAGTGTGGCATGTGTCCTTATTAAGCTGCGGACTCTAATCTAAAAAGCAATTTGATGAGAGAGTTTATAATGAGGGGAGTCAACATCAAATGTTATCAAACTATATGTTGAGGGATTCATCCCTATGATAGTAGTCAACAAGGATTTTTTTTGCATAGAAAAACTCTGCAAAACATCTAGAGAAGACATATAACAAGGTGTCTAGGCTAGGTCCTCAAAAATACCGTAATGTTGGCTAGCCTGCACATTTGGATTCTTTGTGGGATATATAATAGTTGCATAGGCTTATCTAGCATGAGAATTCCAGTGGAAGAAGCAAGGATGTTCAAGTCCTTATAGGTAGAACTCGACTCAGGAGGTTCATATTATTTGGCTCTTGTGGTCAAGTAAATTTGTGAGTGTATCATAAGAATAGGTGCATTGTTTCTAGGACCAAAATATTTTTTCCCCCATTGTCCGCAAGTGGAGGTCGAGGAGCTTGAGAAACCATTTGTTTTTGTGGATGGGTGGGGAACGGATGAGTTAAAACTACCAACTACTGGGTGGTTTTTGGTGTCTTAAGAATAAAATGGACCTCATCCATACGAGAAAAAAAACTCATGAGTTAAGTGTTCTCCTTGACAATTATTCAAAGAAACTTAATCTTTCGATGATGCTCACTGCTTCCCCCACTTTTATTGGGATGGTTTTGTGTATTATCATAAACATATTTATTATTTTTTTATTATTTTTTTTCTTTTTATAGCTAGGTTGGTAAGTATTCTTTTGCATTGTGTACTTAACCATAAGAACCTTGACATAATTCTCCAAAAAACGTGTTTGTTCAAAACTAGGCGCACTTTCTGGGGCTTGGGATGTGAAAATCAGTTGCCCTAGCTAAGTAGCTAACTATCTCATAGGATCAAAGGAAATAGAACCAATAACACCATCAGAGTGTGGTCCCGACTTGGGTCATTTTGGGTATGTGGAAGGTCAACGAGACTTAGTTATAACCTCATACAATTTGTTTGACTAAGAGTAAATAAATTCAAGATGTTAGGCACATAAGATATCTTTCCCTTCTGTAGCCACCCCAAACATAGTGACATCCTTGGAAATATGAGGAAAAAGGGATCAAGTGAACCAATATCTAAGAACATCATCAGGGAGTCTAGTTCATACTAACCTCTTATGTATGTGCCACTCATGAATATGATTAGAAATGTGAGTAGCATTATCTTGTTTAAATTATGACAAAAGGTTAGACCCAAGATCATTCCCAGTAGGTAATTGGAAATTATTCACGAAAGCACGAGCCAAAGAATAAAATTTACTATAGGATTCCTTATAGAGTTTGATATGCCATTTTTTGGCATCCCCAGATAGGGTTCTTTGGAAAATTCTTAACCTCACATAATCATCCATCAAAGAGTTATAATAACACCATCGATGATAGGCGGTAATATGTGTGGAAGGATTCTCGCTTGGCTTCCATTCAAAATTAGGAATATAAAATGTTAATTTGGCTAGAATAGGTTTCCACCAAGGGTCACAATAGATGGGGTCATTTTTTAGCTTATCCAATTTTGATAAATCAAGAGGTGTCAGAAAAGGGATTTGTTGTTGGCCAAATGGTTCATAAGGTAAAAACCCCCTTGATGGACCATATTGTCCCCCCATACCATAGTTGAAGGCAGAAAAGTTTGAACCAATGTTATAATTCATATAAGTATATTGATGCCCTATACCAATAGAGGAGGTGTAAGGATTATGATCCCCAAGGTAAGTGACCCCAAAGAAAAAAGGACTCCTAAAGGTTTGGCTGCCAAAAGGATTGTACCCAACACTAGAGGAAGAACCTCCATGTGTAGAAGCATAATCGTAAGGATTGGAACTCACATGCATAGTGGTACTAATGGGTAAGTTTCACCATGTATATTATCCCTGCCAAAGGAAAACGAACCTCCAGAGTAAGGTTTCCCTCAAAACATAGAATGGGACTAAGGTTGATAATTATTGCCAAAAATAAAGTTTCTGTCAGCACGCCTAGGAGTAACAGATGACCCCCAACATGTTCTCAGAAGTAAATATGCTTGTTCTAAGTGTATGAATCATATTTTGATATGAGCTAGGAATTAAATATTGACGAGGGCTTTCTCCTACTCCATACACAAATCTAGAGGAAGGCATGGACACAAACAAAGTTGGAAAATGTGATGGGGTCATAGATGTAATTGGTGGAATGCCCCAAGAAGAAGTGAGAGGTGTTGAAGGAGGTATGGATCTCACCACATTGATTAGTGGAAAATATGACATGGAAGCAAAGAGTGTTGATGTAGATGGTAACGAGGAACCCATATCCATGACAGAAGGAGTAGTACTTTTGCTAGCCATATGGTAATAAAATTATGAAAAGGCTTCACTACACTCAAGATTTAACTGCTCTAAAACAAGGCCAAGAGGGTTAGTAAAAGGTGGGTTATAATGTGGTGTAGGAATTTCGTTTATTACCTCAACGGTTATAAGGTATTCCTCCCGAGGACCAATATTATTTCCCTCAAGCTAAGTATTGTTTAAGTTTTTTGTTACTAGAGTTAACCAATGTCTACGAGGTGGTAGGCCTTCCTCTTTAGGAGAAAGGCTTAACAGTCTATGAGAACATTGGTTATTTTGTTTAGCCACAATGAATGTATATTTATTATTAAATTAAGACAATTAATACACCCCTATGGCCAAACTATGGCTCAAACGAAACGGCACTCTCAAAAAGAGACCTAAGAGATAAGCACACATAAACCAGAGATATAGAGAAGGGATCCTCTAATTTTTGAATCTTGGTTGATAAGTGATCACACTCAAATACCAATAGTGGTCCACCAACCAAGAGAACTGAGTGAGTTTGGTTGAAATATGCCCCAAGTACAGTAAGGATGACCCCTTCATCATCACCCATTTAAGCTTCCTAGGAAAGGGCACTAAGGCTACCACCTACAACATACACTCTGGGAGAATATAACTAAGTCATATTCACACATAAGGGCAGGAAAACTAATCTTGAAACCCCCCTGAAATATTCCTCAAATCAAGGTGTACTCCTCCTAGGTGGTCCCCCAGTGTTATAGCTAAAGATGTTAATAACATCATTTGTAATATGTGTAAACCATGCCACCAAGACCAACGAAGTGGGTATGTCACTATGTTGGCCTCAATGTGACCTCATGCTAGACCTCTCATTAGAAAGGATTCCCATGAAACACGCAATAGCAAGTGGATTTTCCATCCCTAACGCAAGATGTTAGAGTTTTTTTGTGGTCTTGGAGTAGTTAACCTCACACCCTTATTCTAAGACCCTAGATTAAGCTACTCTTGGTGTGATATTAGTGAAAATTAAAAAGTATCGAATAGATGTTATTGAGCATTAATTTTAAGGGTTATTTTTTACTCAATAGGGTAGTTGCATGCAACTAAGATGATGTGAATATACTCAAGACCAAATCCCTAATGCACACTATATGAAAATGAAAAATTATTTTTTCATCCGATGAATTATAACTAGAGAAAGGAAGAGAGTATTTTCCTTTTCAAAATGAAAGAAATATATCTCACATACTCTCAATAATCACTCTTTTGAAATTCACGGAGCTTATATAAAAACATACACAAAAAATAATCCTAGAAAATCACTCAAAAAGAGGGCAAAAAGAACACAAAGCACTCAAAATCTCTAAACTTGCCTTGCAAACAAGAGATCACTCAAACTATATATATATATATATATATATATATATATATATATATATATATATATATATATATATATATATATATATATATAATAGACATAAAAGAGAGATTGCAAATCAAGTATTGGAATTATAGTTCAATGAATATCCAAAAGGAAGCATAAACAATGATCTATAATGGACAAAACCAAAATCCTAATGCAAGGTAAAAACAAGAAAGCAACGGAAATAAAAGAGAAGCCTCTAAATTTGTTACAATGAGCATATCCAAATCACCTAATCAAGCCTAAGTTGATATTTTCGTAGCCACAACTATAAAAAAGAAAAAACACCATTGAAAGCAATCAAATGCAAGCACACAACCCTCAATTGAACACCCAGAAATGAAAAAATTATTAGATCCAACAAGAGACAAGAGTTATAATGCAGATCTAAACTAGATATGAATTGTAAGAAACATCATAAATATAGATCTGAAAAGCAAGAGAAAGATATTTAGGATAGATGCCCTAAAAGCAAGAAAAAGAAGTTTCAAGGAAACCCTAAAACTAATAAACCAATACATCCAATTCAAGATAAGAGTAATAAATCAAATATGGCGTAGATCTGAATTGTAACAAATATTAAGAACACATATCCAAAAGGTGGAAACAATATCTTGAAGATAGCCCCAAAATAAAACGAAGCAAAACATGCTCAAAAGAAACCCTAAAATAGAAAAGCAAACAAATCTAACTCAAAATGAAAGATTCAAACCACATATTAAGCAAATTTGAACTGCAATAGAGAGCACAAGAGAAAACTTAAAACAAAAGGTTAAATTTTGATGTAGAAGCCCTCAAGCGCCCTAATTTTCAGGATTATGTGAAGGCGCAGTAACAACCATCTAGAGAAAGTCATACCGACAAACATGTAAAGATAGCACATATGCACTCTGTATTGAGCTCAATGCTCAATCAAATGGAGAAAAACAATTTGGAATTACAATATAAAGTGAGATTTTATTATATCTACAGTTAATCAGACAAGCAAAGACCCAAATAAGTTTATATATCCATAGAGAATAGCTAGAAGCAAACCAAAACCAAAAGCACAAAGAGAAGGAGAGATTTAAATAAAACTAGGGCTAAGTCCCCAGTGGAGTCACCAATTATGTAATAGTTAAAAACTCACAAATACAAGGAGTTTTTGCTCTGTGATCCTTGCCCAGGGATCACTAGACATATAACTGTGTGTCAAGATGTGAATCAAATAGTGCCTTATTTATGTAGACAATAATTGGAAAATAAGAGTGATAGGAGTTAACAGACTTATCATTAAATCCTTGTCTTTGTTGTTGAAGCCAGCTTGAAACAAGATCTAAGAAAGATCTTAGCTCCTACTCCTTTCCTATAACTTTCACAAAAGAAAGAGCACAAACTCCTACTTCCCTGCAATCACAAGACTAGTGCACAATAAAATCTAATTTGCAATATATCACAGAATTACATAATGGAAATATGGAAGGGAATCACTTTCATTATAGTAACATGGCATACACATAGAAACTATACCTACAACACAATAATCATCTCTCTTTCACCCTATAAGTATGATATCCTTAGCATCTCACTCTAACTATATTGACAATAGAAATCATATGCTCACTCCAAAACTAGCCTGACCTTTTGATGAGACAAGTATATATAGGCCTTTGGGCCTCCCTAGGAGAATGAATTTGGACACTTGGGGAGAAGAGAAGTTAGGAAAATCCATAACAATTTTCCCCTAGCCAAGTCATAAAGGAAATCCAGATCAGATCTCCTCAGGAATGATAAAATATGGAATTTTTGCAACATCTGTGCTCGCACAAAAGGGCAACAGGGCATAATTTTCTTTAGCTCTAAACTAAGACAGAGAGAAAGTTCACATGCATGAAAAATCCTCATAGCGCAAAGTCTAGAATTAGGTCAAAATGAAGGGTCAAAGCCATGCATGAAGGTCAAAATTATAAAGGTACATATGGTTGACTCGTGTGTGGGTAAATAGGTTGATAACACTTCAACACTTTTATCTCCTCTAAGGTTGTTGCCCAAAAACCCTCCTTGTGGATACTTATATCTGGCAAAGTCTGGTTCTTTGCACGTAACTTGTCATTCTCTTATTTTGTAGTGACCAATTTTTATTTCAACTCTTTTACTTCATTCACCAAATTTTCCACGTTATTCTCAATAGAAACAGAGAATCCAGATAATACGAAAGTTATTGTTATGGGATTAGTTGTGGTGTCCATCTCTATGTGCTTATCTGTAGTGACTGATATTGACTTTCCCGATTGTCTTGTTAGGTACTTTTTCTTGAGATACTTGGTCTTATTTTTCAAATATGACTCCCATTTCTTCAAGTGGGAAATACCCACCAGTGATAGATGTGTGAGGAGTGACGTCTACATTAGGTAGTAGGACTCATGTTTCATTTTGTGCTAGCTCGTTGATTATGGCTTCCTATACTTCCTTTCCAAGTAATTATTTGGTAGTCCTTTCTTCTTCAAGTTTTTTGGCCATTTATTCGTGTTTTTTATTCTTCACTTCCTCTTCTTGTTTCTTTTTCATTTCCTCTTCATGTTTTCTCTTTGGTTCATCCTCTCTCTCCTTCCTTATTGCTTATTACTTTTGTTTTCTTGATGTTTCTTGATTCTTATTTTCTTCTTATTATTTCCTTTTGTTTGCCTCTTCTTCCTACCTTTTCTTGTTCTCTTCCTTTGCTTGATTTTTTTCTTCTCATTCAGCTTTCTATTTCTTTAGCCTTTCCTTCTTTGCAGGTTCTTTCCCTCGCTTCTTTTTCAATTCATATTTCTTCTCTCTTGTATATATACTTTGTGGAGATTCTTGTTGACATTTTAGTGTTGGCATTGATGTCAAAAAGGTCTTGGTATTTTTCGTTATATTCCTCATGTCAATCTGATGATGTTAGTAGTCCTCTTGATGTGTGATGAGTGTTTGGCTTATTATTCTTGTTGGTTGGTATTGATGCCAACGTGGTTATGACATGACCTAGTGCACAATTCAGTGTAGGGTTTGGAGGTTGAGTAGAGATGTTTGTAGGGTATGTTATGATGGATTTGTATATTTTTATGTTTCCTCTAGGTGTTGGAAGCATTGGATTTTCTGCTAATTGTGTTGGAGGTGCCTCTA
Organism: Pinus albicaulis; assembly: GCA_034641835.2. Lineage (NCBI taxonomy): Eukaryota > Viridiplantae > Streptophyta > Pinopsida > Pinales > Pinaceae > Pinus > Pinus albicaulis. The sequence goes on along the minus strand of CM076575.1, from coordinate 2,020,218,204 downwards.
TAGGTGCTAGAGGTAGTTGGATGACTAGATATTATTGTTGCAAGTGTTGGAGATGCCGCTACAGGTGCTAGAGATGTCACTATAGGTGCTAGATGTTAGAAAATTAAATATTATGGAGCAATGCAACACATAAAATATGCGGAAAAATACAAGCACACAAAACACATAAAACCAGAGAGACACAGATATACGTGGTTCACCCAGTTTGGGCTACGTCCACCTCGAACAACCCGTCCTTCCTTTCTATTATCCAGCAAAAATGAAGAGACAAAACCTACAAAGAGATCCGTTGTAATATCCTTCCATTTCTCTCACCTCCTCTCTATTTCTGCCTGAATACAGAAGACACTTGGAATATGATAAGAAAGGTTGTCCTCGATGGCAACCCACTTGATGAAGATAATGGAAATCTGCTTAATGAAGTTGTCCTTGATGGAAACCTACTTGATGAGTTGCCTATGATAAGCAAACTATGTGCTAAAGATGTAAGAATGATGTATCTATAGATCAGTTCAGATGTGACAGAGAAAACATTTCCAGTAAGTGCTAGAAAAATGATAAATATAATATGTCACAATGTATACACTACTTTTGTGAAGGAAACCCGCATATATACTCTACTTTTGTGAAGGGAACCCGCGTATACATTCAGGGTTAGCATATACGCAGTTTCTATGAGGCAAAGTTGCGTATACACACGAATACGCACGCTCAAAGTCGTGTATGCCTTTTGCGCTCTAAAAACTATGATACCTAGGGGAATTACCATGGTATTGACCCATTGTATTGAGCGCTGGATTATCTATTTGATCCCGTCCAGGAATACCATCGGAAGTTCTGTGGTTTTGGCTCATGGTATTGATAAAGGCCAAATCTATTTAAGGAGAAGAAAATCATAGTTCAAGGGTGTGAATGAGTAAGGGTTGTGAATGAATAAATCTCTCTAAGGAATATCTGCATGGATGAACTCTGTTCTTGATTGATAGATCTGAATCTATGATGCACCTATGAAGAAAATGATGAAGAGGGATCTCTAGATCTGAAATGTATATGTATTTTCTAGATCTGATTATGGATTGTTTAGATCTGAGATGAGGCGAAATACTCTCTGAAGTAAGGGATGAAATCTGAGTTGTTTATCTGATCTGAAGAGCTGCACAGTCATGAAAAGTTACAGATGTATACGCAGGTTCGCTTCAACAAAAGCGCGTGTATACGCGGGTCTGCTTAAGGAAAAGCGCGTATGGGCAGAAAGGATTTTCTGAAGAATGCATTGAAGTATACATGGGTTGGTCTATATGAAAGCACGTACATATGCAGGTTCAGTGAAGTAAAAGCACGTATGGAATCTAGGGTTTTACTGAAGTATGTGGTATGATAATATCTGATCTGTTCTGCTGTTTTACTTCTCTCTGTCAATGATGTATTCATACAGAACTGGGTTGTTTGAATGATGAATATGCTGCTGATTATGTTAATTGAAGATAAAGTTGTTGGTTGATTGGTTGATGATTCGATGAATGAATTGATGGGGTTATAAGTTTCAGTTTGATGAATGTTGAGCTTAAATGTGTGGAGTGGGTCCAATCTGAAAATCTGATGAAAAGTGGCCTACAAGATATGTTGTATGGAAGCTGTTGGATCCAGTGTGAAAATTGATGAAACGTGGTCCATGGTGGTGCTGAGGGTTGTAGCCTTCAGTCAGGGGGTTGTGTCTCCTCTGTGGAGGTCGGCAACCAGAGGGGTCGAGTTCTCCCAGGAGAGGCCGGCAACGAGAGCAAGGTAGCTCCCTTCCGTGGAGAGGTCGGTAAACGAGAGAAGGTTGTAGCCTTCTGGGCAGTGGAAATGCTATCTTTGTATGAGTCTGCACCAGTACATGGTTGTAAGATGTTTTCTCTATAATAAAATATTGAAGGCTGAGACAACGGCAGCGGTGGTTTTCCCCCGACTTGGGTTTCCACCTAAAATCCTGGTGTTCATGTGTGTTGCTTATGTGTGATGGTTTGTTCTGTTATTACTGCTCATGCTTATTGTTTATTGAACATCTAATGAATGAATGACGGAATGATATAAGTGAAGAATTATCTTCATAATAAGATTGCTGGACATACGCATGTTTTATTAAGTATATCCGCGTGTATACGCAAGTTGGCTACTTGAAAGTCGCGTATGTGTTTTCAAGTAAGAAAAAGTAAAAAGTCTTGAGTATGCCCTAAATACTGATTCACCCCCCCCCCTCTCAGTATTTTTCCCAACACATACAATGCACAGCCACAATACAATGCCCTCATAAAAGCGAGGGGTTTCCTTATAGGGCAAAAAACCCTAAACCAAACATAACTTCTACCGTCAGATCATTTGCCTAATGAACAACCCAGATTGACTAGAAATTAATATACTTTTACAAGGCAATTTTACATCTATTTTTAGCTTCGGGTGCGCTGCCCCCGAAAACCCCCGCCAAGGGGGGGCTCCGAAAAGCGGTGTCGCCCCCCCCCCCCCGGACCCCCCACGACAACGATTAATTACGGGTGACGTTGCCGCCCCTTTTAAGGTACAGGGATCCAATGTTGTGATACAAAGTAAACAAGATAATCAGACTCCACACCCAACAATCTCCCACTTGGAGACTGATTGTAGCAATTCCACCGCTGCTTCATTTGATAGACAATGACTCCTCTTTGGACCTGGTTGTTTCTCATCTTCATCGTCATCCTTGAAGACCAATTGAAACTGAGCACATTCTCATTTTCTCCCTGGTTACAACTTTTGTTAGCATATCTGCAGGATTCTGGCTAGTGTGTATATTTTCCAGCTTCAACTCTCCATCTTCCAATACTGACCGTATGAAATGGTACTTGAGATGTATGTGTTTAGTCCTGGAATGAAATGTTGAGTTCTTTGCAAGATGAATAGCACTTTGGCTATCACTGTATAGTGTGCCCATATTATGCTTCTTACCCAATTCATCCATAAACCTTTGTAACCAAATCATTTCTTTACTAGCCTCTGTAGCAGCAACATACTCGGCTTCTGTTGTTGAAAGTGCAACAACACTTTGGATTTTTGAAACCCAACTGACAGTTGTTCCACCTACAGTAAATACATATCCTGTAGTGCTCCTCCTGTTATCTCTGTCACCTGCCATATCCGCATCAACATATCCCTGTAGAGCAATGTTTGAACCACCAAAGCATAATGCTTGATTTGTGGTACCTCTCAAATATCTGAGAATCCATTTTACTGCCATCCAATGTTCTTTTCCTGGATTATTCATGTACCTGCTTACAACTCCCACTGCATGTGCAATATCAGGCCTTGTGCAGACCATTGCATACATCAAGCTTCCAACTGCTGATGCATATGGAACTTTAGACATATAATCCATGTCTTCTTGGGTCTTTGGGCACATCTCCTTACTAAGTTTGAAATGGATAGAAAAAGGTGTACTAACTGGTTTTGCATTCTGCATATTAAATCTTTTCAACACCTTCTCTATGTACTCATTCTGAGACAATTTTAATTTGATATTTTTCCTGTCTCTAGTTATCCTCATACCAAGGATTTGTTTTGCAGCTCCCAAATCCTTCATTGCAAATGAATTTGCCAATTTTCTTTTGAGCACATTTATTTCCTGCATGTTAGACCCTGCAACAAGCATGTCATCTACATACAATAACAATATAATATAGCTTCCATCATTTTTCCTTTTTAGATAAAGACAATGATCAGAGTGACATCTAGTATAACCTTGTTCAGACATAAACTTGTCAAATTTTAGATACCACTGCCTTGGAGCCTGTTTTAAGCCATATAAGCTCTTCTTTAACCTACACACCAATTTTTCTTTCCCTTTTACCTCATATCCTTCTGGTTGCTGCATGTATATCTCTTCCTCCAAATCTCCATGGAGAAATGTTGTCTTTACATCTAACTGTTCAAGATGTAAATCTTCCGCCGCTACAAGACTTAAGATAGTTCTGATTGAATTCATCTTAACAACAGGAGAAAATATTTCATCAAAATCAATACCTTTCTTTTGTGCAAACCCCTTCACCACAAGTCTATCTTTGTACCTTTGTTTTCCTCCATCTTCTTCCTTCAGCCTGTAAACCCATTTATTCTGCAATGTAGTTTTACCTGTAGGCAACCTGACTAAGTCCCAAGTCTGGTTATGCATTAAGGAGTCCATCTCTTCTTCCATGGCTAGCTCCCACTTCTTCCTACTTTCAACTTGCATTGCTTCTTCATAACATTCAGGTTCACCAGAATCAGTCAACAATAAATAATATAATGAAGGAGAGTATCGTTCAGGGGGTCTACTTATCCTAGTAGATCTTCTAACACCACTTTCAGGTGTTTGAGGTGCTTGTTGCTGTTGTGGTGGTTTTTGTTGTTGTGGTTGTTGATTATTATTATTTTCAGGCACCTTTACTTTTTCAGATATCTCATCAAGAACCGCGTATTCCTTGCTTTCTTTTTCCTGTTTCTTTTCCTGCAACTGATTCTTATATAAGACCTTTTCATTGAATATTACGTCTCTCCTCCTAATGATTTTGTGATTTTCATAATCATATAAGCGATAACCAAAATCATTAGCACCATATCCAATAAAGGTAAATTTCTTTGATTTTGCCTCAAGCTTTGTTCTATTTTCTTTATTGATATGGACAAAGGCCTCACAACCAAAAGGCTTTAAAAAGGATTAGTTTGCCTTTTTACCTGTCCATGCTTCCTCTGGAATACCACCATCCAAGGAACTGGAAGGCCCTCTGTTTATTAGATAAACAGCAGTATCTACAGCATCTGCCCAAAATTGTAAAGGCAATCCTGCATGCAATCTCATGCACCTTGCATGCTCCATGATTGTTCTGTTCATCCTTTTTGACACACCATTTTCTTGTGGTGTTCTTGGAACTTTCTTCTCTCTACGAATTCCATGCTCTGAACAGTACCTATCAAACTCTTTGCTGCAATACTCACCTCCATTGTCTGATCTGAGACACTTCAACTTCTTTCCTGTCTCAATCTCAACCAAATCTTTCCATTTCTTGAAAGTATCAAATACATCAGATTTATTCTGAATACAATAAATCCATGTTTTTCTAGTTGCATCATCAATAAAAGTAACATAATAATGAGAGCCACTGAGAGATGATACCTGAGCAGGTCCCCATAAATTTGTATGCACAAGCTCCAATTTTTCGCTCTTCTTTTCTTTCCCAACTCTGAGAAATCTGACTCTCTTATGTTTTCCATAAATGCAATTCTCACAGAAATCCAAATCAACATTCTTAAATCCTGTCAACAAATTTCTTGAGTGAATAATCTTCATTCCCTTATCACTCATGTGTCCGAGCCTATGATGCCATAATGTTGCATCTGCTCCTTTTGAAGTTAAAGCATTAACAGAGTTAGAAATACCATTGCATAAATACAATGTACCAACCTTTTCACCTTTTGCTATTACCAGGGCTCCTTTCGTGACCTTCCAAGTTTTATCTGTAAAAGTTGTCACACAACCTTCACCACCTAACTTCCCTGTTGAAATCAGTTTTTTCTTCAGATATGGAACATGCCTTACCTCCTTTAATAGCCACTGGTTTCCATTCTGTTTTTTTACAAGAACTTTACCCATTCCAACAATTTTACAGGGTTTATCATCACCCAGACGAACTTGTCCAAAATCTCCTTGAACATAGTCATGAAAATATTTCTTATCAGGTGTGGCATGGAATGAAGCCCCTGAATCTACAACCCAAGAATCAGTAACATTTTCAAAAGAAAGAATCAAAGCATCTTGTAACACATCACCTGTCACATTTTCTTCATGATTGTTTTCTTCATGTGTGCCTCCTTCTTTTCCCTTCCGAGATCTACAGTATTTATTTAAGTGTCCTTTCTTTCCGCAATTCCAGCACACTATTCCTGATCTGGACTTGGATCTGCCTTTCCTTGATTTACTGCGATATCCCGAGCTCTTTCCTCTTTCCATTCTTATTCCCCTAGACTCTGCACTCAAAGCATTACCTGATGTCTCACCGGAGCTTTTCCGTCGCATTTCCTCGCTAAGGATAGCATCAACAACATCATCAAACTTTAAAGTACTAGATCCAGAGACAAAGTTACTAATGGCCATAACTAAACCATTCCAGCTTTCTGGTAATGAGCACAAGAATAACATAGCTCTAACTTCATCATCAAAGTTTACCCCTACAGAACTTAACTGACTGGTAACTGTATTAAATTCATTTAAATGGTCTGCAACAGATCCACCTTTCGACATCTTCATATTAAATAGTTGTTTCATAAGAAATACCTTGTTTGAGGCCGAGGGTTTTTCATATAGTTTCGCCAACTTCTGCATCAAACCCTCTGTTGTTGTTTCCTTCGAAATATTGAAGGCGACTAATGCTGCAAGGCACAACCGTACTGTTCCGAGTGCCTTTCTATCAAGAATGTTCCATTCCGCGTCTGTCATGGCCGTCGGCTCCTTTGTTTTTCCGCTCAATGGTAGGTATAGATCTTTCTGATACATATAATCTTCCATCTGCATCTTCCACAGTGGGAAGTTTTGGCCGTTAAATTTCTCGACCCTAAACTTTCCATCATCCGCCATTTCTCCCACACGAACCAGGAACCCTTCTTTCCTGCGAGTTTATCAACCAAATATACCTTTGGCTCTGATACCAGTTGTTAGAAAATTAAATATTATGGAGCAATGAAACACATAAAATATGCGGAAAAATACAAGCACACAAAACACATAAAACCAGAGAGACACAGATATACGTGGTTCGCCCAGTTTGGACTACGTCCACCCCGAACAGCCAATCCTTCCTTTCTATTATCCAGCAAAATGAAAATACAAAACCTACAGCAGATCCGTTGTAATATCCTCTATTCTCTCTCACAGTCTCCCTCTCTGTTTCTCGCTCCGAGAATACACATACAATGCACAGCCACAATACAATGCCCTCATAAAAGCGAGGGGTTGCCTTCTAGGGCAAAAAACCCTAATCTAAACACATAACTTCTACGTCGGATCATTTGCCTAATGGAACGGCGGATTTACTAGAAACTGCATGCTTTTACAAGGCAATTTTACATGTTTTTAAAAACCGGGGCGCTGCCCCGAGCCCGCGAGAGGGGGCTCCAAGCGTTGTCGCCCCCTACGGGACCCCCACAGCAGCGATTAATTATGGGCAGCGTTGCCGCCCCTTTTAAGGTACAAGGGTCCAGTGTTGTGATACAAAGTAAACAAGATAATCGGGCTCCACACCCAACAATCTCCCACTTGGAGACTGATTGTAGCAACTCCACCGCTGCTTCATTTTCTAGACAATGACTCCTCTTTGGACCTGGCTGTTCCTCATCTTCATCGTCATCCTTGAAGACCAATTGAAACTGAGCACATTCTCAGTTTCTCCCTGGTTACAACTTTTGTTAGCATATCTGCAGGATTCTGGCTAGTGTGTATCTTTTCCAGCTTCAACTCTCCATCTTCTAATACTGACCGTATGAAATGGTACTTGAGATGTATGTGTTTAGTCCTGGAATGAAATGCTGAGTTTTTTGCAAGATGAATGGCACTTTGGCTATCACTGTATAGCGTGCCCATATCATGCTTCTTACCCAATTCACCCATAAACCTTTGTAACCAAATCATTTCTTTACTAGCCTCTGTAGCAGCAACATACTCTGCTTCTGTTGTTGAAAGTGCAACAACACTTTGAATTTTTGAAACCCAACTAACAATTGTTCCACCTACAGTAAATACATATCCTGTAGTGCTCCTCCTGTTATCTCTGTCACCTGCCATATCTGCATCAACATATCCCTGTAAAGCAATGTTTGAACCACCAAAGCGTAATGCTTGATTTTTGGTACCTCTCAAATATCTGAGAATCCATTTTACTGCCATCCAATGTTCTTTTTATGTATTTTTCATGTACCTACTTACAACTCCCACTGCATGTGCAATATTAGGCCTTGTGCAGACCATTGCATGCATTAAGCTTCCAACTGCTGATGCATATGGAACTTTAGACATATAATCCATGTCTTCTTGGGTCTTTGGGCACATCTCCTTATTAAGTTTGAAATGCCTAGCAAAAGGTGTACTAACTGGTTTTGCATTCTGCATATTAAATCTTTTCAACACCTTCTCTATGTACTCATTCTGAGACAGTGTTAATTTTCGATTTTTCCTGTCTCTAGTTATCCTCATACCAAGGATTTGTTTTGCAGCTCCCAAATCCTTCATTTCAAATGAATTTTCCAATTTTCTTTTGAGCACATTTATTTCCTGCATGTTAGACCCTGCAACAAGCATGTCATCTACATAGAATAACAATATAATATAGCTGCCATCATTTTGCCTTTTTAGATAAACACAATGATCAGAGTGACATCTAGTATAACCTTGTTCAGACATGAACTTGTCAAATTTTAGATACCACTGCCTTAGAGCCTGTTTTAAGCCATACAAGCTCTTCTTTAACCTGCACACCAATTTTTCTTTCCCTTTTACCTCATATCCTTCTGGTTTTTGCATGTATATCTCGTCCTCCAAATATCCATGGAGAAATTTTGTCTTTACATCTAACTATTCAAGATAAAAATCTTCCGCTGCTACAAGACTTAAAATAGTTCTGATTGAATTCATTTTAACAACAGGAGAAAATATTTCATCAAAATCAATACCTTTCTTCTGTGCAAACCCCTTCACCACAAGTCTAGCTTTGTACCTCTGTTTTCCTCCATCTTCTTCCTTCAGCCTGTAAACCCATTTATTCTACAATGCAGTTTTACCTGCAGGCAACCTGACTAAGTCCCAAGTCTGGTTATGCATTAAGGAGTCCATCTCTTCTTCCATGGCTAGCTCCCACTTCTTCCTGCTTTCAACCTGCATTTCTTCTTCATAACATTCAGGTTCACCAGAATCAGTCAACAATAAATAATATAATGAAGGAGAGTATCTTTCAGGGGGTCTACTTATCCTGGTAGATCTTCTAACACCATTTTCAGGTGTTTGAGGTGCCTGTTGTTGTTGTGGTGGTTGTTGTTGCTGTGGTTGTTGATTATTATTATTTTCAGGCACCTTTACTTTTTAATATATCTCATCAAGAACCGCGTATTCCTTGCTTTCTTGTTAGGTCCCTATATTACTAGTATAGTCCCTTATTTTTGTTAGTGTAACCCCCTTATTGTTATTATTGTACCCTTGTAACCCCCATTTTTTTATTATTGTGCCCTTAAATTATTATTGTTAGGTCGGCTAGGATTACATTGTGGCCCACTAGGATTACATTATGGCCACATGGACTCCTATATAAAGAAAGGAGGTTTTGTAAATTGTATCATCCAAGAATTGTTCATTTATGTAATGTATTGGAGGTTGCCCCCTCGAAGTGGCTTATTTCTAAGGCGTTGATATCTCTTTTCTTCTATTTTTGAAGCTGGTTACACAACATTTGGTATCAGAGATTTGGGATTCTAGGGTTTCGCTGCTCCAAACAGGTCATCGTGGCATTTTCGCTATAACTTTTTTTCTACGAAGCTTCAGAAGCTGAAATTTCAAGGGTGCGAAGCTGAAATCTTGAGGAAGGTTTTCTAAAAATTTCAGATCTTGGTTCACAATATTTGAGGAGATATCATCTGTGGAAGTTAGGTATTTTTTCAGGCTCATAAACAGGTCATCGTGGCATTTGCGCTATAAAGTTTTTTGTACGAAGGGTCAGAGTCTGAAATTCATATGGTGCGAAGCTGAAATCCTGAGGAAATTCGTCAAAACATTTCAGAACTTGGTTCACAATATTTTTGGAGATATGATCTGTGGAAGGTAGTGCTTTTTCAGGCTCCTGAATTGCATCTCAAAGAGGTGATCGTGGGAAAACTTCAATAACTCTCTCTCTGGGCCTCAGATTGAAGTGCCGTAAAAAGTGGTTGCAAGTACACAGACTGAAGTTTCTGGGCTATAAATTTCAGAGACAAAGGACAAAGCAGTGACACGTGGCAAGTCATACAAGTTCGCTCTACTGAACCAGTCCAGAATTAGGTCATTGTGGGAGATTGGACACACATTTGTCTTGGAGAATCCAAATCAGGTCAGACCTGTGGCATTCAAAAGATAATTCAGAGGGCTACTTCAGTGCTGAATTTCAGATATTGAAAATCTGAAATAACAGAGATAATACAATTTCAATATCGAGCTCCTCAAAGCTAGTAAAAGGTGTGTATTTTTTTCCCGAATTGCATAAGTCTTGTTTGAAGAATCAAGTTGAATTGATTCCAAGGGCATCTTGTAGAATAGATATCAATATTGGATTCTAAAATGGCCCTTAAAAAGAATTCAACACCCATCAAGCCTTCAGAAGGCTCTACCATGACTCATGAAGATGAAGAATTGCAACATGATCTATCAAAATTACAAGAACAAGTGCAACAAATTTCACTCTTGCAAAGAGCAGCAAAAAATGAAATGGAAGTTTTGAAGAAAGGTGTGGAAGTGAAGATGGATGGTTTGAAGAAAGGCACGGAAGCTAAGATGGATGGCGTGGAAGTGAAGATGGAAGGTTTGAAGAAAGGCGTGGAAGATAAGATGGATGGCATGGAGGTGGGCATGGAAGCTAAGATGGATGACATGAAAGACAACATAGAAAACATGAAGAATGATCTAAAAGCATACATGGAAGGCTTGATGACAAGCTTAAAACCAGAAATGATTCCTAATGGCGGAAATATAGGAGAAGAACCTCATGATGAGAACAAAATAAATGTTAATCGTGATTTCATAAACTCGAATGTTGGTGGGAAGAACCACCATATTCCAAAAATGGATATGAGGAAGTTTGATGGAAAGGATCCTGTAACATGGATACTACGGATGGAGCAATATTTTGATCTCCATAACGTGCAAAACACACAAAAGGTACGCATTGCAACTTTACATTTAGAACAAAATACATTTGTATGGTATCGATGGCTTTGCTCCCATAAAAAAATTGTCACTTGGTCGATTTTTACGGAGGAAATGATAGCACATTATGAGGATACAAAGAGCAACACCTTCTTTAGCCAATTGATAAATCTCAAACAAAAGGGTTTAGTGGGGCAGTACATTGAGGACTTCCAAAAATTGAATATAAGGGTAACTGATATTCCAGAGGAACACAGGATCGATCTCTTCATAGGCACTTTAAAGGATAACATCCAACATGAAGTTCGCGTTTTGGAACCGGATTCATTGGAGAAGGCATTCAAGTTGGCAAGAAAAGTTGAATGTAAAATAATGGCGACAAGGAAGCCTACCACTCAATTCTATAAAGAAGGAAGTGTTGCTACGCCTAGATTTCCACAACCTACAAGGTTGACACCATAGCAATTGGAAGAAAAAAGAGAAAAAGGGCTTTGCTACAGTTGTGATAGCAAATACACTAAAGGTCATAAGTGTGCTGAGAAGAAATTATTTTACATAGATTGTGAAGAGGAAGAAGAAAATGAACAAGAGGATATACACCAGGAACCAACCCTAGAAGAGGAAGAAATGAATCCGACCATATCGTGTAATGCACTGGCAGGAATTACCACTCCTCAAACTCTCAAGATACAAGGACAAATCAAGAAGAAAAAGGTAATAGTGTTGATTGATTCGGGTAGCACCCATAATTTTATTCATTGTAAGGTAGCCAAGGAATTAAATTGTTTCCTATACCCAACACCAGAATGTCAAGTGATGGTTGCAAATGGAGGAACTATAAATTGCTCTGGAAAATGCAATAACATCAAGCTAACCATGGGGGAATATGTATTGACTAGTCCAATGCTTTCCATTCCTATGGGAGGTGCTGATGTTGTACTAGGAGTACAATGGTTACAATCTTTGGGGACGGTAGCTTTTAATTTCAAGAACTTTTCTTGAAATTTTTTTCAGAAGGAAAGGAAGTTGAATTACGGGGTATTGCGGGGAAGCCAGGAAGGATAATAAGCTCTAATGTCATGACAAAGCTTCTAAAGAAAGAACAGCGAGGCGTAATTGCACAATAATGCTCACTAGAAGTTCCAACATCAAAATCATCTATTTCTGCAGATCTCCAACAAGTCTTGGACAATCATTCCAAGGTGTTTGAAACTCCCAAAGGACTCCCACCTATTCGTGATCATGATCATGCTATTCATTTGATTCCAGGAAGTGTTCCTCCAAACATCGGCCTTATAGATATCCTTACTTCCAAAAGAGCGAAATTGAACGTATGATTGCAGAAATGTTAGAGGCGGGTATAATTCAACCCAGTCAAAGTTCTTTCTCTGCTCCTGTAGTATTGGTACACAAGAAGGATGGATCATGGCGAATGTGTCCGGATTATAGGGAGCTCAATAGGCTCACCATTAAAGATAAATTTCCCATTCCTGTGATTGATGAATTATTGGATGAATTACATGGAGCAATTTATTTTACCAAGTTGGATCTTCGTTCGGGATATCATCAAATTAGAATGAAGACTGAAGATATTCCAAAAACAGCATTTCGAACTCATGAGGGTCATTATGAATTTTTGGTCATGCCTTTGGCCTTACCAATGCACCTTCTACATTTCAAGGGTTGATGAATTCCATTTTCAAACCCTTCCTTAGAAAATTTGTGCTAGTATTTTTGATGATATACTAATCTATAGCAGGTCTTGGAAGGATCATGTTGAACATGTTGACAGGGTGCTCAAACTATTGCAGGAGAAACAATTATATGCAAAAACATCCAAATGTTTCTTTGGAGTACAAGAGGTGGAATATCAGGGTCATATTGTATCTCACGAGGGTGTTAAAGTAGACCCTAACAAAATTAAAGCCATTAAGGAATGGAAAGTCCCCACAACCATAAAGCAGTTGCGAGGATTTCTCGGGTTAACAGGGTATTATTGCAAGTTTGTTAAGAATTATGGGAGAATAGCGGCACCTCTAACAACATTACTGAAGAAAGATGCATTTTCATGGACTCCTGAAGCAACTAAGGCCTTTGAACATCTTAAAGAGGCAATGTGCCTAGCACCGGTCTTAGCTACGCCAGACTTCACAAAACCTTTATTGTGGAATGTGATGCCTCAGGAAATGGAATTGGTGCAGTTTTAATGCAGGAAGGAAGACCCATTGCTTTTGAAAGTCGTCCAATCAAAGGAAAGTATTTACAGAAACCTATTTATGAGAAGGAAATGTTAGCAATACTGCATGCACTAAAGAAATGGCGAACTTACCTAATGGGAAGACACTTGAAGGTAAAAACTGATCATGATAGTCTTAAACACTTTTTGGAACAAAGACTATCATCAGGAGAGCAGCAAAAATGGGTCACAAAGATGTCGGGTTATGAATTTGAAATAATATACAAAAAAGGAAAGCTTAATGTTGTTGCGGATGCACTCTCAAGAAAGAATGAAGAGGAGGAAGCATTTCTTTGTGCCATTTCTATTATCCAACCAGATTGGATAACCGAAGCAAGAGATGAATGGAAGAAGGACAAAGATGTATGGACACTCATTCAAAAGTTGCAGCAAGATCCTAGTACATCTGATACATTTAGTTGGAAAAATGATTCCTTATGGTACAAAGATGGCTTATATCTTTGTAAGAATTCCCAACTAAAACAAAAGATTCTTCTGGAATTGCACACTTCTCCTTTAGGAGGACACTCAGGATTTTTAAAAACTTACCACAGGGTGAAGAAAGAATTTTTTTGGGATGGCCTTAAATCTGATATTCAAAAGTTTGTGGCGGGATGTTTGGTTTGCCAGCAGAATAAAGTGGAAACAATTAAGACCCCAGGACTTCTACAACCTTTATCCATTCCAAGTCAACGTTGGGAGGAGATTTCAATGGATTTTATCACGGGTTTACCTAAGTCCGAAGGAAAGAGTGTCATCATGGTGGTAGTTGATAGACTTACCAAGTATGCACACTTTTGTGCATTATCTCATCCATTTAAAGCAAGTACAGTTGCTACTACATTTATGGACAGAATTCAAAGCTACATGGAAGCCCAAGGGTTATTGTGAGCGACAGAGATCCCATTTTTACTGGAAATTTTTGGACGGAGTTATTTTCTTGTTTGGGTACTCAATTAGCTCATAGCTCATCTTATCATCCTCAATCTGATGGTCAAGCTGAGATAGTAAATAAATGTTTGGAAGGATATCTTCGTTGTTTTGTATCTGATAAACAAACACAATGGGTCAAGTGGTTACCTCTCGCTGAATGGTGGTATAACACTTCCTTCCATACTGCGGCAAAAATGACCCCATTTATGGCACTTTATGGATATCATCCACCATCCATCACATCATATTTAAGAGAAAATTCGAAGGTTCAAACAGTGGAAGATCACATCGAGCATCAGCAAGAAGTTCTCCAACTCTTAAAGGATAACCTAAATTTGGCACAAAATCGAATGAAACAACAGGCAGATCAACATCGCAGCGAGAGAAGTTTTGGTATAGGAGATTGGGTATTTTTACGGCTACAACCATATAAACAAATGTCCCTCAAACAAGCTAAGAAGGATAATAAATTATCGCCAAAGTACTATGGTCCTTACAAGGTGTTGCAAAAGATTGGTACTATGGCATACAAATTGGAGCTTCCTGCTTCTTCGCGAGTACATCCGGTTTTCCATGTTTCATGCTTAAAGAAGGTTATAGGTGAAAATATTCCAGTTCAAACAATATTGCCAGAACTTGATGAGGAAGGAAAAATCATATTGGAACCAGAAGCGGTCACAGAAACAAGAACTCGACAACTACGGAATCGATCAATTTCATAATATCTCATCAAGTGGAAGAACTTACCCACTGAAGATTCTACATGGGAGATGAGAATTTTATACAAAAGCACCCAGAGCTACTCAAGCGTTGAGGACAACACTTTTTTTGAAGGAGAGGGGCATGTTAGGTCCCTATATTACTAGTATAGTCCCTTATTATTGTTAGTGTAACCCCCTTATTGTTATTATTGTACCTTGTAACCCCCATTTTGTTATTATTGTGCCCTTAAATTATTATTGTTAGGTCGGCTAGAAGTCTCATTATGGCCCCATGGACTCCTATATATAGAAAGGAGGTTTTGTAAATTGTATCATCCAAGAATTGTTCATTCATGTAATGTATTGGAGGTTGCCCCCTCGAAGTGGCTCATTTCTAAGGCGTGAATATCTCTTTTCTTCTCTCTTTAGAGCTGGTTACACAACATTTCTTTTTCCTGTTTCTTTTCCTGCAACGGATTCTTATACAAGACCTTTTCATTGAATATTACGTCTCTGCTCCTAATGATTTTTTGATTTTCATAATCATATAAGCGATAACCAAAATCATTAGCACCATATCCAATAAAGGTACATTTCTTTGATTTTGCCTCAAGCTTTGTTCTATTTTCTTTATTAATATGGGCAAAGGCCTCACAACCAAAAGGCTTTAAAAAAGAGTAGTTTACCTTTTTACCTGTCCATGCTTCCTCTGGAATACCACCATCCAAGGAACTTGAAGGCCCTATGTTTATTAGATAAACAACAGTATCTATAGCATCTGCCCAAAATTGTAAAGGCAATCCTGCATGCAATCTCATGCACCTTGCACGCTCCATGATTGTTCTGTTCATCCTTTCTGACACACCATTTTCTTGTGGTGTTCTTGGAACTGTCTTCTCTCTACGAATTCCATGCTCTGAATAGTACCTATCAAACTCTTTGTTGCAATACTCACCTCCATTGTCTGATCTGAGACACTTCAACTTCTTTCCTGTCTAAATCTCAACCAAAGCTTTCCATTTCTTGAAAGTATCAAATACCTCAGATTTATTATGAATACAATAAATCCATGTTTTTCTAGTTGCATCATCAATAAAAGTAACATAATAACGAGAGCCACCGAGAGATGATACCTGAGTAGGCCCCCATACATCTGTATGCACAAGCTCCAATTTTTTGCTCTTCTTTTCTTTCCCAACTCTGAGAAATCTGACTCTCTTCTGTTTTCCATATATGAAATTCTCATAGAAATCCAAATCAACATTCTTCAATCCTGGCAACAAATTTCTTGAGTGAAGAATCTTCATTCCCTTCTCACTCATGTGTCTGAGCCTATGATTCCATAATGTTGCATCTGCTCCTTTGGACTTTAAAGTATTAACAGACTTAGAAATACCATTGCATAAATACAATGTACCAAACTTTTCGCCTTTTGCTATTACCAGGGCTCCTTTGGTGACCTTCCAAGTTTTATCTGTGAAAGTTGTCACACAACCTTCACCGCCTAACTGCCCTGTTGAAATCAGATTTCTCTTCAAATCTGGAACATGCCTTACCTCCTTTAGTATCCATTGGTTTCCATTCTGTTGTTTTACAAGAACTTTACCCATTCCAACAATTTTACAGGGTTTATCATCACCCAAACGAACTTGTCCAAAATCTCCTTGAACATAGTCATGAAAATATTTCTTATCGGGTGTGGCATGGAATGAAGCCCCTGAATCTACAACCCAAGAATCAGTAACATTTTCAAAAGAAAGAATCAAAGCATCTTGTAACACATCACCTGTCACATTTGCTTCATGATTGTTTTCTTGCTGTGTGTCTCCTTCTTTTCCCTTCCGAGATCTATAGTCTTTCTTTAGGTGTCCTTTCTTTCCGCAATTCCAGCACACTATTCCTGATCTGGACTTGGATCTGCCTTTCCTTGATTTACTTCGATATCCCGAGCTCTTTCCTCTTTCCATTATTCTTCCCCTAGACTCTGCACTCAAAGCATTACCTGATGTCTCACCGGAGTTTTTCCTTCGCATTTCCTCGCTAAGGATAGCACCAACAACATCATCAAACTTTAAAGTACTAGATCCAGAGACAAAGTTACTAATGGCCATAACTAAACCATTCCAGCTTTCTGGTAATGAGCACAAGAATAACAGAGCTCTAACTTCATCATCAAAGTTTACCCCTACAGAACTTAACTGACTGGTAACTGTATTAAATTCATTTAAATGGTCTGCAACAGATCCACCTTCCGACATATTCATATTAAATAGTCGTTTCATAAGAAATACCTTGTTTGAGGCCGAGGTTTTTTCATATAGTTTCGCCAACTTCTACATCAAACCCTCTGTTGTTATTTCCTTCGAAATATTGAAGGCCACTGATGCTGCAAGGCACAACCATACTGTTCCGAGTGCCTTTCTATCAAGAATGTTCCATTGTGTGTCTGTCATGGCCGTCAGCTTCTTTGTTTTTCCAATCAATGGTAGGTATAGATCTTTCTGATACAAATAATCTTCCATCTGCATCTTCCACAGCGGGAAGTTTTGGCTGTTAAATTTCTCGACCCTAAACTTACCATCGTCCGCCATTGCTCCCACTCGAACCAGGAACCCTTCTTTCCTGCGAGTTTATCAGCCAAATATACCTTTGGCTCTGATACCAGTTGTTAGAAAATTAAATATTATGGAGCAATGCAACACATAAAATATGCGGAAAAATACAAGCACACAAAACACATAAAACCAGAGAGACACAGATATACGTGGTTCACCCAGTTTGGGCTACGTCCACCCCAAACAGCAAGTCCTTCCTTTCTATTATCCAGCAAAATGAAAAGACAAAACCTACAGCAGATCCGCTGTAATATCCTTTGTTCTCTCTCACAGTCTCCCTCTTTGTTTCTCGCTCCGAGAATACACATACAATGCACAGCCACAATACAACGCCCTCATAAAAGCGAGGGGTTTCCTTCTAGGGCAAAAAACCCTAATCTAAACATAACTTCTACCGTTAGATCATTTTCCTAATGAACAGCCCAGATTGACTAGAAATTACTATACTTTTACAAGGCAATTTTACATTTGTTTTTAGCTTCGGGGGCGCTGCCCCCGAAAACCCCCGCCAGGGGGGGGCTCCGAAAAGCGCTGCCGCCCCCCCCCTGGACCCTCCACGACAGCGATTAATTATGGGTGGCGTTGCCACCCCTTTTAAGGTACAGGGGTCCAATGTTGTGATACAAAGTAAACAAGATAATCAGGCTCCACACCCAACACTAGATGAGTTTGGATAGATTGTTATTAGTTCTTGAGGAGATGGAGGTGTTGGTATTGATGAGGAGTTTTGCAGACTAGGATTTTCATGTCACTAACTTATTGCAGAGATTCTTTCCTATATCATCAATTTCATACTTGTCATAGAGGTTTGGGGGTGTGTTTTGGATTTGATGAAGGTGTTCCTGAAGTTGGCAAAGCTCTGAGCTAATTTGATTAGTTTTTATCCATCCTCTACCACAACCACATGGAGAAAGGCTCATGCATGTAGTTGGAAGGCTCAAACTGCTGGGAGATAGTGTTGTAAGTGTGGTTACAAATGGAATTTGGCAGTTTTGTGGGTGTGCTTGTGTCATAAAGCAAGTTTTCCTCTACATTCCTTGCGAACATCAGGTTTTTATTTGTTTGTCTAACTTGTCTTGTTCGAGAATCATCATGCAAAGGTAAAAAAAAGTTATTGAGCTTATATAATATGGTTAAATTGAAGAATATCCTTCATCGAGTGGATTTAGTGGTATTATCTAGTTAAGGAGTTGAATCCATATCAAATAAAGCATATGAATAGAGTTTGTGGAGCTCAGTAGTTCTTGGTAATTATTGAGTTGATAACCTCAAATAATCTATATATTATAAAGATATCAATGATAGTTTGATTGGATAAAGTTATGTATTGAGTGAGTGTAAGCTTGAAGGATTGTGTACAAGTTGTGATAGTTGTGAAGTAAGTTGTAGGTGATTGCAGCAAATAGCAGATGTATGTTTCTGCTATCATTTTGTGCAGTGAATGAGGAGATGAAATAGAGTTTGATTGCAGGTGTATTTGGAGAATTTTTTCTCCGATTAGATTCTCTAGTTAATTGTTTGAGTGCATCATTCAGTTGTGAGTAGTTTTACTTGTGGCGGAGAGGGATTTAGATGATGTGTTGAATGGACTATTTTATGCAGTGTTTGGTGAGATTGTGATGCATTTTTTGATGTAGTTTTGGATTTTGACTGTGTGCCTTGAAGATATGTTTTTTTTGTTGAGTTTCAACAAGATGATGAGCCTAGTGAAAATTAAGCACCTTCACTAGGTGGGGCCCGCATGCTATTTTTAGGTGTATGTCTATTTTTAGAACGGTGATCATATTCTAAAATTAGCAGGATGTTGATTCTAGATGGTTGAGAAAATTCTACCTTGGATGAATTTCTATTTTTAGAATATGGGCGAAGTCTATTTATAGATCGCTAATCTAAAAATAGAATGCATGTCGATTATTATTAGCCCTTAATAATTATCAGGCAATAAATAGTAACTTAATCTCTTGGAGCACTTGATTTCAGTGAACAGATGTGGCACATCAGTGGGATGAAGGAATTACACAATTCCTAGGGTGGTTGGTGACTCATGCATGGATAGCTTCGTTATAACTTATTGTGGCAAGTTGTAACAGAGTTGGAAGAGTAGTTATGTGACTTGTTATTTAGTTTAACTCAGTTAAGTGAGTTAAACTTAGTTGTGCTAGTTGTAACTAAAGATGCACTAGTGAAATATGAGTGAATTAATTAATTCACAAGTATTTTCTTACTTGCAACTGAAGAAATGCAGTAGTTAACTACTTGCATGTCAAATCCAGTGAAGACCTAGTGGAGAGATATGTGAAAGGGTGTGTTTGACTATCAGTTGCGACTATAGTGATTAATTCAATGCATCTACACAGACATTGGATATGCCAATGAGGATTTCGTAGTCAAAGCAAGCCAATATCGAATTCATTCAGGGATCTTCTTCAGCAAGGATTGCGCAATGGAGGCAGGCTGTCAGGAGACAAGAAATTGGTGCATAGATATGCAAATTTATGCATGACAGTGTGTGACGATTGTATATTGTACTGAGAGCTCTATGAGCTGAGCTTTGTATGATATTGTTACATATTCCATTGATATACATAATATATGATAGTTTAGGTTTTTAGCTTTAAGATTTCCTGGTAAAACATCTTGTTATGTGCGAATGATTTTGCTTCATATGTGTTTCACAATTGGCGATTTAATTTCCGCAAAGAATTAAGTGGAAGGATTATGTATTTAACATAAGTTTAAATTGTTAGATCAGGAGAATCCTGAAATAAATTATTTTGTTTATAAATTTCTACATGGTATCGGAGCAGTGTTAATCACTGGAGATTGAAATATTGAAGCAGTGCTGAGTTTTGTGCTGGTGGACAATTCGAATTTGTTGCAAGAATTTCTCGATGCGACAGTTGAGTAAACATTGAAATGGATTTCAATGGGTTTCGGTTGGAGTATGCACTCAAGGGCAGCGCAAAATACATAGCCTGGAAGGACAGGACAGAGGCGGTGCTTGAAGATAATGGCTTGAAGGAGTTCATCGATAGCGATGTTCCTAAGCCCACTTCGACGGATGTTGCATTACTTGATGCCTGGAAAAAGAAAGTAGCGAAGACAAGAAGAATTTTGTTGGAAGGTGTGAAAGACCATATTGTGTCAAGCCTTCATGGTGTTAGTCATCAGTATTTTTTTGCTTTCTATAGATGACTAAATGTTTATCCCAAATTTCTAGAAACAAAATTCACGAATGTTGTGAGTTCTAGAAATCTCACTGCCTTCATTATCCTTAGGATAAATTTTTCACTATTCTACTACTCTGTCAAGGCATAGCCATCCTATCACTCCAAAAAGACAAAATCATGGACTTATGCCATTCATTCTCACTATGTTTACCCTCTCTGACCTTACCACTCTATTTCTATTTAGCTTAACCGTTCTGTTTACACCTTGGATCGTCAAGTAGCCTAACATTTTCACCAAGTACCTCAAGCAGTGGTGGTTCTAAAATGCCTTTCTAAACTCTTCAGATAAACCAAATTCATCACTTTTCAGGTCCATAATGCATAAGGGTTGGTAAAACTCTATTTTACACCTCCAAACCCTGATTTAGTTTTTAGCCAAAGCACGAAGTCCAAAAGGCATCTCAATAGGTCATGTAGGGTCTCCTAGGTTATTCATTGTTTTGGTTTTCTAAACTCACTATTCTACATATTCCCAAAGATGAAATCAAATGAAAAGAGCCCTCATCCAAAAGGTATCAAAAACCTCCAAAAGGACCTCCTTGATCAAAGCATTGAGTCTGAAAAAGGACAGTAGCCTATCTTAAAACATTTATACAGGAACGGTTTATGAGGGTTATCAGAAGAAGAGAGGCAAGGTGAGAAGCCAAACTCTTAAAGGACAGTCATAGCAGAAGAGAAACAACATGCCCAAGTAAAAAAGAGTATCAGTGGTTTTATGACTGATTGGCTATGAGGTGTTGCCCAGCAAGAGTTCCATGCAAAAGGTTAAAAGGGACAGATATGCATCAGCCCCATCAAACATAAAAACAAAGTTTCTGGGAATGATAAATAAGAAATGGAAAAAGTCCCTTAAAAGCTAGAAGTTTAGAAAGGTAGGCAAAAATGACCTAAAGGTCATAAAACTCCATTATAAAGTCATAAGGTTTTCAGAAGACGTTTGAAAGGAGGCCTCCATGGTTGAAATAAGATAAAAGGGGTTTTGTTTTTCACTACAGCAAAGGAACAAATTGTAAAGAGTATCAGTGAGAAGGTCACTTAAACTTTCAAAGGTACAGTCACCAGTCTACGAAGTGACAAAAGGGAGAATAAAATCAATTTTTTAAGTTCACCCACAAAAGACCATTTTTATGCTTGAAACAGCACTTGCCAAAGAAAAGGAAAATATCAACAAAATAGATGAAGGGTCAAAAGTAAAAATTATTCAAGGTGGATTTTTGTTTTTAATTTTTCAAGGGTATAAAAGCATCACAAGTATCATCACTCAACACCATTTCCTCATATGCAAAAAGAGTGGAAGGATTTCAGGGTTTTCGGAGTTTTCTGGCAGATATTCAGGCAAAAACCTTTGCGTTGCGCTCTTGAAAGGTTGCGCTATGCACCTGTGCACACTCCATATGTATTTTTCAAAGGGACGATGTACGCTTGTGTAACATTGCTGCGCGCAGGGCCATAGCCCAACTTGACCACGTGCACGCCCGCCCGACATTGCGCTCCTACACGTGCAGTCTCCACCCGGAGGAGCCGACACCCCACTATGCTACGCGCCCAGGCGTGCGGAGGTTTCCCAACACCTCGTGCAAAGGGCGCCCGACACCCCACCGTGCTACGCACAGGCATCTCTCAACGCCCGACCCGACGCCTCGTGCAGAGGTCGCCTAACCTGATATTCTGTGTTGCGCTCCTATCCGTTTAGGGCTGCTAGGAGGACTCGACTACTCGTTCAAGCCTTTCCCATGCTACACTCCTACATTACGTTCAGGGAAAACCCGAAAGAATGTGCAGAAGCCACCCAACTGGCCGGTGTTGCACTCCTGTGTCTCTTTTCTTCAGCTGTGAGGTTTTTGAGAGCTATTTAGACATTTTCCACCTTTTCCTATTGCCTAAAGGTAGAATCATAAAAAATGTGAAGGGTAAAATTAAATAAAGAGGGAAAACCCTAAATTAAGAAAGGTTAGGTCCCCATGATTTCAAGCATTGCTGATTAAAAGCTCCCATCCATCTACACACTGAGAACACATTGAGGCCAAAAGTGTCCTTCTTCACTCCTTTTTTTTCTTCCAAAATTGCAGATCATTGCCTTCCTCATTAACCTCTCATTTTCCCTCTCCATATCATCTCCCAAGCAGATCAAGGTTTTATTTTCGAAGGCAATAAATAAAGGAAAAAATTCCTAGAGAAGGTAGTGTTGAAAATGGTGAGAGAGGCCAAAGGCCTAGAGAACAACAGAGGAAGGGTGGGAAAGAAAATAGGTTTGAGCCTATAAACACTAAATAATTGACAGCCTCTCCTACTATAGTTTCATATTTCCAAGAGGTAGGATGCTATGAGTTCTTTGAGAAAGTGCAGAGAGTCCAAAGTCGCCCTCAGTTGACCAAAATTTTTGTCCTTAACCTCCATGAACACCAAGTACATCTAGCTGGAGTGAATTTTGAGCTGACCACCAATGCAATCTCTATGGCCACTGGAATACCTTGCAAGGGAGAAAAATGGTTCAAACAGGTGTATCTGGACCTAAGCCATTATCATCCCTTCTTAAAACCAAGATACCAAGCTGATTGCAAAACTATTTTTCCCTTCTCCCATCTCTTGGAAAGATATGCCCCTCTAATGAAGTACTTCACCTATGAGGGTATGTTTTCTAGGATCTATTCCTACCACATAATACTACTCATGCATTTCACTTAGGCCAAGCTGCTACATTTTCCCTACTACCTTTATAAAAGTATTGATAAAATGTCATCGATTGTGCAAAGGAGACTTCCTTCACAACAAATGCAAAGTCTTTTCCACCATTCCCCCATCAAAATGATTGTCTTACACCAATTAGAGCAACAAGGCATCCCATGGGAATTTTTCATCGCCCATGATGTTTTCACAAATCCATAGCCTCTTCCTCTGCAAAGTTTACCATCATCATCTCATCCACCCTCCTCCACTCCTCCATCACCCCTTACTGACCATGGATCATCCTCTTCACATGAATCCTCTCCCCAAACAAGCCTCCCTCTTTCACCTTCTCCTAAATCCTAAGAACAAGAAGAAAGTATTGAAGAACATGAAAAATGTAGTGACAAAGAGGAAAATGGCAGTCAAGAAGAAAATGACAGTCAAGAGGAAGAAACAAGTAATGAGGAAGAGGAAAATGAAAGTGAAGAAAGTGATTATGATGAGGAAGAGGACAAAGAAGAAAGTGTTGAGGAGGAAGAAAGCAGTGACAAAGAGGAAAATCACAGTCAAGACAAAAAATACAGTGATAAGGAAGAGGGCAGTAACAAAGAAAATGAGCTAGAAGAAGATGAAAAAACAAATGATAGTCCAGGGACATAGGAAAATTTTGATGAGAAAAATAGTGAAGGTAAAGAAGAAAATAGTGAGCCCAATAGCAGTGATAAAAGGAGTAGTGACAAAGATGAAAATAGCAGTCAAGAAGAGACATAGTTTGAAAGAAATTTCAGTGAGCAAACAGTGAATACAGTGAGCCAGACAGTGGATAAAAAGACAAAGAAAGTGTTGATAAGGAGGAGGGAAATTACAAAGGCAGTGAGCCAAATATTGAGGGTGAAACATATGAAGAACAAACCAAGACAAGTGACAGTCATGAAGAACAAAATGACAGTCAAAATGAAGGAGAAACTAATGAATATGCCTCTGACAGTGACCCCACAGAAAATGCAAGCAACGATACAGAGATTGGAGATGATGGAAAAACAGAGGCAGATTATGAAGACAAAGATAGGAGTGAAGAAAAGTCATATGAAAGCAATAATAATGAGGAGTCAAATTATGAAAAAAATGAAGATTCGGAGACAGAGGCAGAGTTTGAAAGTGAAAATAGTGGGCCAAATAATGAATACATTGGGCCAAACAGTGAAGGGACTAATGACAGTCATAATGAAGAAAACCTAATGAATAATATCCCTAACAAAAGTGATAGTAGTGATCCCATCAACTCAAAGGGAAGCCAAGAGGATGAAGACACACCAAGCAGTGATGAAGACACCTCTAACCATGACAACAAAGAAAATGACAATGTAAATGATAATGTTGCAAACATAGAGGATGACAATGTAGAAGACATAGAAGAGGATGACAATGATGAAGATCGGGGCAATGATACTAACATGGGAGAAAATGAAAGTGCCTCTCAAGAAAGTAGTCTTGAGATCACCAAATATGAAATGAAACATGTTATATCTTGTACTCTCACTTATCAAAGAGGATCACGGCAAGTGTTTTCTACCTCCAAGAGGCAAGGGGCCTTGCCATCTACTTCAGCTCAACCACTAGACAAAGGGAAGCAAAAGGTAAAGGATGAAGTAGAAGACCATGAGGTGGAGAGGAATTTTGAGATCATCCAGGTAGATAGTGATGAAGAGAATGAGGCAATAATTACAAGCATGCTCCTCTGGGACAGAAATTCACGAATTAAAGACCTCCAAACACATTTATATAGGGCCAAGAGTGTAAATGATGCCCTTGACTTAGAAAATAGGCAGTTGAGAGAAAAATTGGCAATCTATGAAGCTAGGGCCCTCAAGTACCGAAAAGAGGCTCAAAGGGCACAGGTGAAGTTGGAATATTTCATGGGCACTTATGAGGAGGGTAGTGATGAGGAAGGTCAAATTAGAAGGATACCTAGAACTATGGGTCTAAGGAAATCATTGGCAAAGCAGAGGGAAGAAGAATCAACCCAAGCAGAACAACTTTCTCTCCATGAACTCCTTGCAAGGGAAATTGAACATGATATGGAATCATGGCTTGAGAGGGCTAACATACACCTTGAGGCCAAGCTATATAAGGAAAATAAAGACTTGTATTTACAAAGAAGAATGACCAAGCATTATGCCCAAAGAAATCAATTTGCAAGGGAAAACTCAAAAAGGCCCAAATTGCGATCCAAACACTAAAAAGGGAAAAAATCCAATCTAACCTTAGTATTTTGGCTCAATATTCTCTGCAGGTCTCCCAATACCCATCAGGCATACTTCTACCAAATTTGGGATAATTTTGACAAGTTTTTGTTTTTTGCAAATTTTGAGGCTAGGAGCATAGCACACTTGGTGCTACGTTCTTTTTAAGAGCATCTTTAGGAGGAAAGGCTTGAATTTTTTGGTTCCTCATCACTCATATAACATGATCAAAAAGTTTCAGCTCAATTGGAGTTTTTTTGGTCCCCCAAAAGGGTCAAAAACACTCACTTTTTCATCATTCTGCCTACTTTTCAGGACATGTGTTGCGCTCCTATAAGTCTTGGAATTTTCACTTTTAGAATAGGTTGCAGAGGTCAGATTGGAGAACCAAGGGTAGATCTGGAAACTAGACTTCAAGGAATTTCCAACGAACCATCACGAAGCCTTTTCCGATATATGGAAAGCCTTCAAAACACTGCTGTAAGAAGACCCATTTTTCCTGAACATGTGCTACGCTCCTGGCAAGAAATTCACTTTAAAAAACAGTGCTACACTCTTGTGGTTGAAAAGTCAAAATGTGCGTTTGGAAAGTTTTAGGAGGCTTTTCAGAGCCTAAAGGTCATTTTCTTTGCTACAAATGGCCGAAAAGATATTTATTTTAGATATTTTGTCCCTTGGGCCTTGCAAGGCCTCAAGGACAATAGAGATACTTCTAATTAACCAACAGACTTCTAGATACTCTTTTAGGTTTTCCTCCTCCTTGCTTGTTATATAGAGCATGAGGATTCATTGTAAGTGTGGGCTTTTGATGATTTTGAGAGAAATATACATGGTTTTTGGAGGTTGAAGAGAAATTTGGTGTTGTGGAGCTTGTGGATGATTTGCCTTGATTACTGATGATAAAGGCTTGCTTGCAGGATCCCTAAGTTTAGTTAATGGTGATGTATATCTTATTTTTTCATGTTTTCTTGTTGCTCATATGTCCATCTTTCTATATTACAATAGCTCAGAAGATTATAGGATGATAAATGTTGTTTGAGGCACCTCAGTCCTCCTGTTTTGCTATTGTCTTTATGTTTTCCTTTGCTGGGTTAGTTTAAGGAATTCTTAGTTGCTCCTTAGGCCCACCTAAGCTTGTCTATTTCATTTTTGGATTAATATGCTAGTTTAGAAATATGATTCATGGTAAGCCCTACTTTTTTGATGCTATCTAAACTCTGTCTTGAAATCTCTCTTTGATGTATTGATTGTTAGGTTAAGCCAAAGAGGTCTTGTTTCGATCTTGCCCTTTGTATATTCTTATCAGTTTGCCTCAAATTTATTTATATTTTAATGAATAATTTTTAGGAGTTCCCTCTTCATTTATTGATGCTATTTGTCTCTTATATGTTTTCGAACCTTGAAAGTAGAATCATTGAAGTTAGATAAATTTTCTTTCTTCCTTTGTTCCACTGGATTGTTTATCTTAAACGTTTATTTGTTTAAAATTATTGTCATTGAGTAAATGGTGTGCCCTATCTCATGATTAGTATCTTTTGCTTATTAGTATTTAATACCTTCTTGTTCATAGGTATTTGACAAAGGATTCTTAACTGCCCTTTGCCCTACCTTGTTTTCACAAACTTAATGTCCATTTCACCTCACACATAAACTTTAAAGATCCATTGACTACACTAGATTTTCCCTGTGATGTACCCCGATTCACTATTGAGATATCAATGACTTCATAGACTCCATACCCCAATGTTTGATAACCTCTCATTCCACCTATCCTACTTGATCATCTTACCCAACCAAACAAAAAACAAACCCTACACTTAACAACTAGCCTAAAATCAACCATCTAAAGTGAACAAGTTCACATCCTTCGTACATAATAGAGAGAGCCCTCTCTGAGTCCAAGAAGGCTAGGTCCTAGGACTCTAAAGACAGGTTTGATGTTACCCTGCGCATTTGGTCTGCCAATATACTAAATCACGGGACGCTAATAGATGGGAAAACCACTACATTTTCAATGTGGAAGGCTTTGACATATATTTTTCAAAGCAGCAGCAACCATAGGAAGTTGGCGCTGAAAGATAAACTCAGAAAAATCAAAATGGAGAAGGGTGACAGTATTCCAAAGTATCTCACGAGGTTTTTCCAATGTAGGTATGAGATGGGGAGTGTGGGAATTATAGTTGTTGATGATGACTTGGTGAGCTTGGCTCTCCTTGGACTTTCAAAGAGTTGGAACAGTTATCAAGACTCTGTCGATGGGTGGGAGAAACTACCGGATTGGGAGCGACTTTGGTCGGATCTAGTGCAGAAGGAGATAAGGAGGAGTACCAGGGATGGATCTTTATCAAAACATGATGATGAAGAGGATTGTGTTTTGGCTGCCAAAGCAATGAAATGGAAGGGGAATAAATCCCATCCAAATCTGAGGCTAAAGGAAAGAAGCTGGATTTGTCCAAGGTGAAGTGTTTTCACTGTCACGAACATGGGCATCTCGCCACTAACTTCCCACAAAAAAAGAAGAACAAGAAGGTTGTTGGAGCAGCAGCTGGTGAGGCCCTTGCCTCACAATTTGAACTTTATTTCTCTTTCATCACATGCTTGGTTTCAAGCGCAATGGGATCGGTGTGGTATCTTGATAGTGGTTCTTCCTTCCACATGATGGGAGATAAGGAGCTCTTCAGCAACTTGGAGGAGAAAGATCTCCAAATGCATATATAGATGGGAGACGATGGACGATACAGTGTGACCGGCATTGGTACCATTACCTTTGAGAGGGATTTAGGTAAACCATTTATGTTGAAATATGTTATGCATGTTCCAGTTCTAAAGAAGAACTTGGTCTCAGTCGCGATGTTGAAGGACAGAGGTTATGACGTTGTTTTCAACGATGGAAAAGCTTTCCTGCGACATAAAACAACGATTAAAACCAAGAGGATAGGGATTCGAGTTAAGAATCTATACAAGCTGGAGGTAGATGGCTGCACTGTAATGGTGGGAAAAGAAGAAGAAGTGGTGAGCCCGGATGAGGGAGAATTATGGCACAAGTGATTGGGCCATCTTCACCATGACGCCCTGAATATTTTGCAGCTAATTTCTACTGGACTTCCCAAGGGTACACTTGCACAGATAGATCAGTGCAAGGGATGTACTATGGGTAAGTTATTGAAGACCACCTTTCATGAAAATGAGAACCGTGCCTCGGTGATCTTGGAGATAATTCACACAAATGTGTGTGGACCATTCTCGGTTTCTTCAACAGTAAAACATAGGTATTATGTTATTTTTATTGATGACTATTCTCGTAGATGTTGGATATTCTTCATGCAGAAGAAGGATCAAACATTCTAAAAGTTCTATGAGTTTAAATCATTGGTGGAGAGGGATTCAGGGAAGCAAGTGAAGGCTCTGCGAAGCGATAATGGTGGTGAGTATATCTCGAATGAATTCAAATACTTTTGTAGCAAAGAAGGAATTCGAAGAGAACTCATAACTCCTCATAACCAACAGCAGAATGGTGTCGCGGAGAGGAAGAATAGAACGATAGTGGGTGTTGCACTAGCTATGCTGCATGATCAAGGCCAACCAATGCGCTTGTGGGAAGAAGCATGCAACATTGCGGTTTATGTGCAAAATTGTTGTCCTCATAGAGTACTTGGCACGAGTACACCTAAAGAAGCTTTTACTGGTAAGAAACCGGATGTTTCTCACTTTAATATTTTTGGCTCATCTGTTTATGTTCATGTCACCAAGAACCCTAGGAAGAAGCTAGAGCCAACTGCTGAAGTTGGGATATTTGTGGGGTACACAGAAACATCCCATAATTATCGTGTGTATTTTCCAAACATTTGGATGACTTTGGTGCGACGGGATATAAAATTCAATGAGGAGAAAGCCAGGAAGTTGTCGCTTGAGAGGGAGGTACACTTGCATGCAGAGGAGGAACTGCTTGTTCCCAAAGATGAGCCTCAAGATGTTGATCAGCCACAAAAGGAGGATCATGGAGTGGAGGAATCCACTCAAGCAGAGCCAAACATCAAAACTGGCAGAAGGCATACCACAGAAGCTCAGAGGTTGAAGCTTGATGCAGCAGAGAATGTAGGAGTCCCTACTTCACAGTGGAGATAGAGATAATATCCTGACCGATTCACTGGATACATGGCTCTCATGAGAAAATGTATTCTGACAGAGCCATCTTCTTTTCAGGAGGTAGTGCAGGAGCCCACATGGGTGGAGTCAATGGTGGAGGAGTATGACTCCATTGACAAAAGCAATTCTTGGTAAATTGTTCCAAGGCGGGTTGATAAATCAGTGGTAGGTTCAAGATGGATCTACAAGGTAAAGCAAGTTGCTGATGGGAGTGTTGAGAAGTATAAGGCAATATTTGTTGCCCGGGGCTTCTCACGGATCGAGGGGATTGATTATGAAGAAACATTTGCACCTATCGCACGGAATTCTTCCATAAGGACCATCCTTGCTCTCTCAGCGCAGATGGGTTGGCACATTCGTCAGATGGATTTGAAGACTGCATTCCTTAATGGGATCATTGAGGAAGAAGTGTACATTGAGCAGCCTAAAGGATTTGAGATATTCAATAGCAAGTCGCATGTGTGCAGACTCAAAAGAGCGTTGTATGGGCTAAAGCAAGCACGCCGTGCTTGGTACACTTATCGACAGCCATTTCATTGGACTTGGCTTCACCAAGAGTGAGGCGGATGAAAACCTATACCAAATTGTAGTGGAGGGTAAGATTTTAATCATTTTTCTTTATGTTGATGATTTAATACTGACTGGTGATACACTCATGCAAGGAGGACCTTGCAAATGAGTTCGAGATGAAGGATATGGGTCTCCTTCATTATTTCCTTGGATTGTAAATATGGTAGCGAGAAGGTGAATTGTTTGTGTCTCAAGGAAATTATGCTCGGGAGATACTCGGTAAGTTTTACATGGAGGACTGCAAACCCATGGATACTCCTCTTCTAGGAAACTGGAGGAAAGAGGATGCTACATCGGCAAAGGTAGTGGATGCTACTATATATCGATAGTTGTTGGGTTCGCTCATGTATTTAGTTAATACAAGACCGGACATATGCTATGCAGTGAACCAGCTTAGTCAAGTGATGGTTAAGCCTACAAAGCTCTTTTGGAAGGCGGGCAAGCATGTCATGAGATATTTCAGGGGCACATATGAGTACGGCTTATGGTACAGACAGACGAATGAGGTGAATTTGCATGGCTTCACGAATGCAGATTGGGTAGGCAGCCCAACGGACAGAAAGAGAACATCAGGAGGGGTTTTTAGTATCATATCTACAGTTTTTTCTTGGTACAGCAGGAAACAGAGATCTGTGGCACTCAGTTCAGCATAATCGAATTACATGGCAGCAAGTCAAGCTGCATGTGAGGTTATCTGGATGAGGAAGATCATGGTCAGTTTGTTCAGTTCTCATTTAGATCCTACAGTGATTCATTGTGATAATCAGAGTTGCATTAAATTCTCGATTAATCATGTGTTTCATGATAGATCCAAGCATATATATGTCCGGTATCATCATATCATAGATTGTGTGCAGGGAAGATCATGTTGCTTCAGTACATTCCTATAGAAGATCGGGATGCAGATATTCTGACGAAGGCACTCACCAAGAGCAAATTCAAATACCATAGAGACAGGATCGGGATGAAGGATAATCCCTATCTTGTTGAGAGGGAGTGTTGAGATTCAACAAGATGATGAGCCTAGTGTAAATTAAGCACCTTCACTAAGTGGGGCCCGAAGGTTATTTTTAGGTGTATGTCCATTTTTAGAATGGTGAGCATATTCTAAAATTAGCAGGATTTTGATTCTAGATGGTTGAGAAAATTCTATCTTTGGATGAATTTCTATTTTTAGAAGATGGGTGAATTATATTTATAGATCGTTAATCTAAAAAAAGAATGCATGTTGATTATTATTAGCCCTTAATAATAATCAGAGAATAAATAGTAACTTATTCTCTTGGAGCACTTGATTTCAATGAACAAATTTGGCACATCAGTGGGCTGAAGGAATTACACAATTCCTAGGGTGTTTGGTGACTCGTGCTTGGAGAACTTAGTTATAACTGATTGTGGAAAGTTGTAACAGAGTTAGAAGAGTAGTTATGTGAGTTGTTATTTAGTTTAACTCAATTAAGTGAGTTAAACTCAGTTGTGCTAATTGTAACTAAAGATACACTAGTGAAATATGAGTGAATTAATTAATTCAGAAGTAGTGTCTTACTTGCAACTAAAGAAATATAGCAATTAACTACTTGCATGTCAGATCCAGTGGAGACCCAGTGGAGAGATAGGTGAAAGGGTGTGTTTGACTATCAATTGTGACTATAGTGATGCATTCAATTCATCTACACAGAAATTGGAGATGCCAATGAGGATTGCATAGTAAAAGCAAGCCAATATCGAATTCATTCAGGAATCTTCTTCAGCAGGGATTGCGCAGTGGAGGCGGGCTGTCAAGAGGCAAGAAATTGGTGCATAGATATGAAAATTTATGCATGACAGTGTGTGACGATTGTATATTGTACTGAGAGCTCTATGAGCTGAGATTTGTATGAGATTGTTACATGTTCCATTGATATACATAATATATGATAGTTTAGGTTTTTAGCTTTAAGCTTTCCTGGTAAAACATATTGTTATGTGCAATTGATTTTGCTTCATATGTGTTTTGCAATTGTTGATTTAATTTCTGCAAAGAATTAAGTGGAAGGATTTTTTATTTAACATAAGATTAAATTGTTAGATCAAGAGAATCCAAAAATACATTATTGTGTTTATAAATTTCTACAGTTGTGGTGTTCATGTTGAGAATTTCCCAGTTCCAGTCTGAAAATGTATGAAATGAGAACCACATAGAGGAGTGCAGTTTGAGGACTTCATTAAAATCAATATAAGTGAGAAGTTTTCTCAATACAATGGTAGTTGGATGGTTCGGAATAAATTGAGTGAGGCTCATTGGTTGTGGTGGCTTCTAGAAGATAGGAGTTTGTAGAGTCATTTGATAGTTCAGGAGTAGCCGAGCAAGGATCGTTGGTGGTGGTGGCTTCCAGCTAATGGTATTCTATAGATCCGCATGAGAAAGAGATATGAATTTGATAGTAGCGAGTTGAATCTCTATGTAAATAACTTACCTAGCATAATAAATATTTTAGCATCAAAACAACAGTAGGTGATTTTTTCCCTGGAGAGGGTTTTCCACTAGATAAACTTGTGAACCATGTGTTGAATGTTTTCCATGCTTTCATGTTTATGTTTGATGCTTTGATCTTTGTTTATGTGTTTCAGTTTATGCATGGTTTAAAATAATAATAATTTGGAGAAAAATTTATAAGTGCCTTCACTACTGATTCACCCCCCCACTCTTAGTAGTGATCTAGGTTCCAATAATTGGTATCAGATTCGGGGCTCTCAATTTCATATTGATCGCTAGAGAGTGTTTTTTAGGAGTATTGACAGAAATTTTTCAATGTTTTTTTTTAAATGGATCGATAAGGAGTTCTAGCTCTTCATAGAGGTAACTTTGCAACTTGGAGAGTGAATTTGGATTCATATTTTATGTCCCTTGATGAAAATATTTTTGCTATCAGTGGAATATGGAATTAAATTTGAATTTAATGATTTGGATAAAAATATTCTCTTGCATAGGATTTCAAGATCTGATAATTTTTTATGTGAGGCATTGTGAGCTTGAAAAAGAGATGTTGGACAGGTTGCAAAGTTTGTACCTTGGATAAAAATTGCAAATTTCAGAGATGGAGAAAAATGGAAAGGAATCAACACATATTGTAGTGTTAAATCAAGCCTCCTCACAAGATCATAGATGAAAACCTTAGTGATAACAGTGATGGATCAAACACCAATCTATAGGGACAACAATATGAGATCAATAGCAAATATGAAGAGTTATCCAAACTAAGGGTCTTAGAAGTAGAGATCAAGAGGCTCACAAATTGAAAATAGAGATAAAAAAATGTTGCTACAATTTTTTGATGAAAATTAGTTTTCCTTCAAGGAAAAAATTTTAGATCTGAAAACTCAGTTGGAAGAAGGAAGAAAAATAAAAAATGGAATGAGGAAGCAATATAAGTAGTAGACAAAGGAGAAGCAACCTCAATCATGCATGCAAATGATATCTCCATATGTCATGTATAATAGTCCTTTTTGTGGTTATTATTTCTCATGCAATGATTTTTTCCATAGGGCTATTGACTGCAAGGCACGTGCAATAAATAAAAATCAATTCAGCAGAAGAAATCAACATATTCCTTAATTCCTTGGTTACATAAGATGTTTTCTGTGTGACAATATTGGCCATAAGGCCAAGGATTTCAAGTTTCCCATTGGTGGGATTTGAATATGCCATATTGTTCAATATATAAATTATTTATTCATGAGCCATATTCCCACATTTATGATACTTTTCATACTCATTATACCATCAACTTCCGCTAAATGAACTTCTTCTACCATGTGACTAATTATCATGTATTTCATATCTTTTTAATGATTAAATGTGTCTTTAATATAGTTTTATCAATGATGGGTTACTAATGTGGTTATGTGGCCAAGGAGCATGTTCAACTACGAAAATTTCTATCTTTGTATCAATTCTGGCAGTTTGGTACCAGTTGAGTCCAGTATGGCAGTTCGATACTTAGTTTGGTACCAATTCAGTCCAGTCTAGTAGTTTGGTACTTATTTTGGTGAAATTTCACTGTAGTTTGGCAGTTTGATACTTAGTTCGGTACCTAATTCTGCACCTGTGCATGAATAGCTACAGGCAGTTACGTCCAATATTCGTAGTAACGTCTAAACTTGGAATAAATTCAAACTAATGTCAAGTGGCATCATTTCCATCTCCAATGCATGATTCAATATAATTTTAAATCATAACAAGATTGATTTAAATGATATTTTTTATTTTAATCATAGTATGGGAGTAAGAGTTATATGGGAGTCAATATTATCACTTCCTCCATATTATGTATTATAAAGAGAAATGGATCTGTGCAGCAAAAAAAGAGGAGAGGACACAAAGAGGAATTTTATCATTTTTTTGAGTTGATATTTTGTAACAGATTTGAACTTTCGTTTGCAAGTTGAAGTTTAGATTCTTATAATGAATATTTAATTGTTGAAGCTCTGCGCATTATTATGATCTAAGTCTCTAGGCATGTTTCCGAGTCAGGAAGGGTCCCTTGACTCAGGTAATGTCCTATATTTTCTATTCATAAAGTAGTATTCAAAAATATTTAGTTTTCTTGATTATAGATTTTGCTTAATGTTTCATTTCAATTTTTCATAAGATTCATGTTTCATGTAGTATTTTGCTAAAAATTGTTTTTTCTATTTTCAAATCTGTTAATAGCACATGTTATGATCAAATTCAAATTGACTTTTCTTAGGCTTTAGAGTCAAGAAAACTTAAAACTAGTTTCTTAACACATTTTGGTACCCATATTTTAATTTCTGGATTTTTGGTACTTAATTCGGTACCAATGTTCAGAATTTCAATTTCCAGATTTTCGGTACTTAATTTCCAGAAACCAGATCCTACATCAGAATACTAAATAATTTGTGGTTTGCAGTTTACGATTCTTTAATTGCTTAAGAGCTCTGAAGTCACTTGGTAAAATATTCCTACAACAAATAAGAACCTACAATATTTCATTATGACTCTAAGATTTCTTAGCATTTATTTTTGATATTTTATTAATTCCTTTCTTGTATTTTATTGCCTCGTCTTCTTTGCTTGCCTCACATGCTTTTGCTTATAGTTTTTGGTATTTACTTTTCTACAACATGTTTAATGAGTTTTTGTATGCAACACTATAGGATTAGAACGAGTGAAGTCTCAAAACCTAATCAACTACATAAATAAACCACATGAACATTGTCTATTGGTAATGAAAGATTGTGGTTTGGAACCCGATAAACATTAGAGTCTGATAGTACAGTGACGAGTGATAATCATTAGTGATTAGTTATTTCTAGTGTTAGTTGTTAGCATATGCTCTAATCCTGCATTTCTTGTGCTTGCATCTCTAAGTATTACGATCTCGGGTTCGATAATTAAATTTTCGAATTAGAGTACATATAATTCCACCAGCACCCATGTGTTTGAGGAGATCCAATCAAAGGAAGAAGAACATGAAATGCAAACCGCGTAATAAAAAGGAGGATCAACATTTGAAAGTTTGGAGGAGAAAAGACTAGCAAGGAACTCCCATCAAAAATTGAGGCTTGCATGGTCTCAGGGGGAGAATATGGTTGCATATTGAGTTGCATGTAGATTCTTGGATGTGCAGCCATATTTGAAAGAGTGCATGAAGACCAATCTATATATTATAGGAGATGCATGTGTTCAGGGGGAGGTCATGAGGCTTGAAGTGTTAATTTTATTTCTGATTTATTCTCATTTTCAGCTTGTCATCACTCAGATCAGCCACGTATGTGTTGTAGTTAGTCTTGGATCATTTGCATACTAGGTTCCTATTGATATTTTTGATGATATGGCAGCCATGTAGTTGTTCTTATGCGCATTGTCTAGGTGTGATGGAGGATCACAGGTTCAGGTGGAACATTTGTGGTTCCTAATGGATCTGCAGAGTGTTGGCACTGTGTTTGCTATGAAGGAGCATGTTGTGCATATATTTGACATTGATTTGATGCAGGTTTATTTTTGTTGTTGCTGCCACATATTGTTAGTATGTTTGCATAGAATAGTCACAAATGTTTCCAGTGTTCACATTTCTAGACCATGATTATGTCAAGCTTTATCATGAAGTTGTGTAGTTTTTATGGAGATTAGTTGATGGTACATTGGAATCAGCACATCTAGAGTTTGGATATTTATGCTTTTACCTTATGCATATAAAGGTATGATGCATGTTGTTGCTGATATGTTTTTCATATAAATGGTTGTGAGAGTTAGATTAGATTTATATTATTGTTATTGCATGGGGAGAGAGTATGTATGTTGCCATGATGTTTTGATTTGATATTTTGATATGCTACTCCTAGTTGAGGACTGTGGATCTTTATATATGTGGAGAGTGTATTGAATTTGATAGTATGAGGTTATTTGTTGTTGATGATGGTTTAATGCTAATTATTATGTTGTTTTTGTTTATGTATAGTGATGATTTTTTTCTCACTAATTTACTACTTGTGCCTTATTGATGATATGTTTTTCGCCTATGATGAGGAGATGATGAGCCTTTATGTTGATGATGGTACTAGATTTCCATATCGTATGCTATTGTTGTTGCTACGAAGTATTCCTTGGGTACATTATTTACTTGGCTACACATTGGTGATATAGGAGAGGTTACTTGTGTTGGTTCATATGCTCCTAGTTTTGTTGTTGTTTTCTGTTGATGTGCTACTCATGGATGGAGTTGATTATATAGTATATTGCTGGTTGATGAGCCTCACGATGATGAGGATATGTATTTTCCACTGCTTTTATGTCATATTACCATGTTTTTGTTGTCAGTTGATTTTTTTATGCCTATGTGCAACATGGTGGTGGTTTCTAGTGGTTATCATAATTTTGTTGCATGTTCTTCATTATTGATATGGTGATGGCCAAGGTGTTTAGTGGCCATGCACTAGCATATGATGTTGTTAGTACTTCTATTTTTTTTGCTACATACTGATATATTATATCATTTCTCATGGATATCATGTACTTATGTTATATCATTATTTTGGGCATGCATAGAGGAGAGCATATTTGTGTGTGATTGTAAAAGCCATGTATTATCATTGTTTTATTCTCTGGGTGCATTGTTCATTGAGAGACCCATTGTGTCCTTTAGCTATCTCTCGGCTAATGGGTGCCATGTCTTATTTTGTATATCATTGATGTAGCCCCATTACATTGGGTGCATGATGTAAACTTGGTTCCATAGAAGTCTTGGTTGATGATTGGTGTGGAGGAATCATATGCCAATGTTATGTACTTGTCACAACCTTGTATTTGCTTCATGAAGCTTGGTATATGTATGAAACTTTATTGCACATCATTTTATATCGGAGTGGTGCAACGGATGTGTTTCTATAGTAGCAAAGAGAGATGGTTTTCATCCCCATTACATGCTTATGGGGAGCATGTTCAGTTTGAGTGGTTGCATGGTATTAGCTAGAGGTGTTGGAAACAGAGTTTCTTGTTTCACATGCTTATCTTGCAAGAGATATTTGCTCATCTGGCACATTATTGGCAAATTTTTTCTTCAGTGTTGGTATGGCCATTTGCCATTTATTTCAACGGGGGGGGATATTTTGGATTGGTAGAGATCAGCTTCAAAGTTGAAGAGTGTATGGAGATCAGCCTCAGATGTTGGTGATAAGGTTGAGGTTGACATCAATGCCAAAGGGGGAACTTGTTGGCATTGTAGTGTTGACATTGATGTCATCGGGGTCCTGGTATTGTTCATCATATGCCTTATGTCAACCTGATAATGTTAGTATTCCTCTTGATGTGTGATGAGTGTTTGGCCTATTGGTCTTGTTGGTTGGCATTGATGTCAACATGGTTATGACATGACTTAGTGTATGATTTAGTGCAGGGTTTTCAAGCTAAGTAGAGATCGATGCAGGGTATGTTATGATGGTTTTTTATATGCTGATGATGCATCTACAAGTGTTTGAAGCATTAGATTTTTTTATAATTGTGTTGGAGGTGCCTCTATAGGTACTAGAGGCAATTGGATGACTTGATTTTGTTGCTACAGGTGTTGGATATGCTACTACAAGTGCTAGATATCTTACTACAAGTGTTGCAAGTGTTTGGCTAGGTTTCTATTGTTGCTTAAGGAGTTAGAGGTGTTGGTATTGATGAGGAGTTTGGCAAACTAGGGTTTTCATGTCACTAACTTGTTGCAGAGGTTATTCACCTATGTCATCACTTGAATACTTGTCACAGAAGTTTGGAGGTGTGTTTTGGAGTTGATGAAGGTGTTCTTGAAGTTTGGCAGAGCTATGAGATGATTTTATTGAGTTTTATCCATCCTCTACCCCACCCACATGTAGACAGACTCATGCATGCGGTTGGAAGGATCCAATCGCTAGGAGACAATGTTGTGAGTGTGGTTACAAACGCAATTTTTAGTTTTATGGGTGTGGTTGTGGCCTAAAGCAATTTTTTCTCTGCATTCCTTGCAAACATCGAGTGTTTATTTGTTTTTCTGGATTGTCTTGTTTGGGACTCATCATTTAAAGGTTGAAAAAAGGTTTTTGAGCTTATAGAAGATGGTTATAATGAATAATATCCTTCATGAAGTGGAGTTAGTGGTATGATATAGTCAAGGAGATGAATGCAGATCAAATCAAGCATAAGAACAGAGTTTGTGGAGATCAATATTTCTTGGTAATTGTTGAGTTGAGCACTTCAGTTCATCTATATATTGGAAATATATCAATGAAAATTTGGTTGGATATGTTATCTATTGAGTGAGTGTGAGCTTGGAGGATTGTGTTCAAGTTGTGAGAGTCGTGAAGCAGATTTTCTGAAGTAGATTGTAGGTAACTATAGCAAATAGCATAAGTATGTTTCAGCCAGCATTTTGTGCAGTGAGCGAGGAGATGAAATAGAGCTTGATTGCACGTGTATTTGGAGATTTTTTTCTCTTAGTATACTCTCCAGTTCATTGTTTGAGTGCAGCATTCAGTTGTACGCAGTTTTACTTGTTTCAAAGAGGGTTTTAGCTGTTGTGTTGATCATATTATTTTATGTAGTGTTTGGTGATATTGTGATGCAATTTTTGGTGTAGTTTTGCATCTCT
The DNA here is from genome assembly GCA_034641835.2 of Pinus albicaulis. Lineage (NCBI taxonomy): Eukaryota > Viridiplantae > Streptophyta > Pinopsida > Pinales > Pinaceae > Pinus > Pinus albicaulis. The sequence continues at coordinate 2,020,178,829 of CM076575.1, read as the reverse complement.
ATGTAAATAAAATTTTTATCATAATAAATATTTGATCATCACACCAGCAGCGAGTGGTTTTTTTCCCTGTAGATGGTTTTCCTCCAGATATACTTGTGTCCCAAGTGTTGAATTTTTTTCATGCTTTTAGGTTTATTTTTGATGCTCTAATCTCTATTTATGTTCTTCATTGTATTCACGGCTTAAAAGAATAATAATTTGGAGAAAAATTATAAGTGCCTTCACTATTAATTCACCCTCCCCCCTCTCAGTAGTGATCTAGTTTGCAACAATTCTTCTTTTGAGGGCTTTGGGTTATTAGTAGGCTAAGAGGGGTCAATTCCTCGAGTTGCCTAAAATTATTTGGTGGAATTAAAGAATTTTTTTACATTGTCTTCATCTACCTCAAAGCTTGGGGTATATCACCAACCATACTTGATTGATTTTCAATGCCAAGAGAAATACCTATTAAGTGTGCCTATGAAAATGGAGTACACCGAACTTGAAGCACTCTAAGTATTTGGCCTTTTCCTCTACCTCTCTAAATATTTTGACACAATAGCTTCCTATGCATAAAGGGAAGGTCAGACATGGATCTTTCTTCACTTTAATCATCTTGTTGGTTAACCTTGTTGTAAGCTAATATGCTACCTCCTACAACACTATATTGTCTATGACAAAAAGAGGCAATTGATGAGGAACTTTATAAGCTCCAAATACTCTTATGTATTTTGAGTCTTTGGGGGTAAACCAATCATAAACATATTGTAGCGACATCCTTCCTTTATCAGAAATTCAAGGTGGTTTTGTGTCAAATATTTTTTGATATACAAATGAGATAAAGTACTCAATAATCTTATCATGCATTCCTTTATAGTCAGCATCCCACAATAACTTGTAGTATATATATGCATAGGTGGGATGTCATGAGCGAACTTCCACTTTCATACTAACACCTAAAACTCACATCACATGCATATGGCATCCAATAGCTAAGATTCCATGGTAAACTTATATTGTTCCCTTTCAGTTGCATGCTTGGCGCTTTTCACATTAGCCTTGATGTAAGATGCTAGAATGTTTTCCAATTTGAAAACAAGTCCATCCTTGGCACATGTGTATATCATAGGCACCCATTTTTCTTCAAATAATTCCACATCTTGTCTCCCATATATGATCCCGCAACATGTAGCTATCAACATTTTATATACCTTTCTCAACGTCTTGGTTTTTTAAACCCCATCAAGTCGATGTCTAAACTTTCCAAGATCTTTCCACCAATTTTTCAAAATGTCCTTGGTTTCCATAGTAAAGTTGCAATACCATTTTATACTAAGGGTCGAATGATGCTTTGGCATATTATAATACTCAGAGACATCATCTGGTGTGTATGCTTTTATTGGTGCACCATGAACATTCCTCATTGTCATATCATCCTCATTGATGCATTGAATAATACATTCAATTGTCTCAGTGCATGGAAGAATGGTCAGATGTGTTGCTAACTTATGAAACCATGATTTTTTGACATTGATATAAACTTCTTGATCCTAATCATCTTTAGGAACTTCTTTCCTGTAAAATTCTTGAGATATTCCTATCCATATCATTGATGTTTATTTATCCACATAATAGCAAGTATCGGTGTAGGTAGGCACTCTCATATTGGGACTCTCAAAAACTCCTTCAATGATGTTTTCAACCATCTCCTTTTCGAGTCTTATCCTGGTGGGTGGAGCCATTTCTCCTATTGACGAGGAGATGTTGAAGCACTCAAGGCTAATAGTACCTGACATTTCAAACATATTCACAATAACACAAACAAGTTGATGTAATTTAGGGTGTGTCACAAGTTCCATCGACACAGTGGATAGATTGTTTTGCGAGTTGAAGAGACATTGTGCAATAAGGGAAGGTGGCACGACAAGGAAGTTTTATCACAGATTGATAAGGTATTATATGCTATAGGAACATGTTATCGCAAGGAACTGTGTTTATGTGCGATGAAGCAGAGGCAAAAAATTTAGTGACTAGGTATTGCATAGTTGCAATATAGATATGCAGAATGCAATAAGGGGAGGTGAGAAGTTATTGGCGACAGAAATATGGGTCGCAAGAAAAGAAGATATAGGTGAGTTTTTGTCACATGGTTAGGAGGTATGCCTACTTTCTATGGTTACGCTGATGTAAAGGGTGAGAAAAATACTAAGTATGGGATATGGGAGAAGATTGGAGAGTGGGAAGAAAGAAATTCAAATAAGAACCACTAATATGTACATATATAGGACTAAGGCTAGTTGGAAGATCAAAAATTAGGGGAAGGTGAACTGGTGAAGGAAGGTGAATCGACAAAACGATATGAAAATATACAATCACAAACAAACTGGGAGGAGAGTGATAACTTACCTGCTTCCTAGAACGATAATCGATGGCACATTCTGGAGTGATAGATCGCGACAAGTTGTGTCTCTTTGCACAACGCCACTAAGGACTCAGAGCAGAAAAATGAAATGTAAAATGATATGGGGGCTTCCCTTTTATAGTTTTAGTTATAGGTGCAAGGTGTTTGACACATTAAATGTGTTTTCACGAGAAATCCTACAAGGTATCTTAAGGTGGTGCGACGAGTGATGTGAAGTCGTATTTTCATGAGCCAAAATGCGATATCGATTTTAATTTGCAAGAGGACATTGTTATCACAATTCTAAGATGTAGAGTTGTAATGTGCTATATTGAAGTGTGATGCACTATATTGAAGAAAGAATCTGTGAAAAGTTATTTCACCAAAATTTAACAAAGTGAATTGAACTTAGGAGTTATTGAGTGTTATTAATTAGAGAAGAAAAGAAGGGGGACTCCAAATTTTTGAAAGTGTCAAAATTTTGGGGTTGTGTAACAGCTACAACAATAGTTTAAAAGTATATTTGAATGTTTTCATCCCCTTTTCACCTTCAAAAATATGCAAAAAAAAACAAAAAAATAAAAAGTCTTACACTTTGCACCTAATAAAGATTTGTCATACCACTTGTAGTGAACCTTGGTAGTAAAGATAAAACTATGAAATATCAATCCTTAATATTGATAATTAAACTCTCATCTTCAAAAATACAAAAACAGTGATACACTAACTATAATGCACCTAGTGAATATAATTTGGAATAATTGTGGAGGTACCTAATGGAATAATGAATCAAATGTAACAATAACCATGAAATATATTCATTCAATACTTTATGGGTGATAAATAAACTCACTTGGTTAAAAAAAAACAATATAATAATAAGGGATACTTGTCCTAGATCCCGATGAATACTTGTGAGAAACTAAAAATACACATTGTATTGAGATATGTTGAATGTTGGATGTATTGTTTTGTAGTAAACATGATTTGTGAAGTGATTCATTTCATAAAAAAAAAAAGATTAAGTGTTACATTAACATGTCTCTGTATTCTTTTTTTTTTTTTTTGTGAATGTTTTGGTATTTTTGAATCCGAGGGTTTAAGTCTCAAGCTTCAGGGTTAGTCTTTTATTTATTTTCTCTTATATATAGATACAAGAAAAAATAAGAAAAACCAACTCTTAAGCTTGAGAATTAAACTCTTGTCTTCAAAAACACCAAAACATTCACCATAAAAAGCATAAGAATATAGAAGAAACAAAAACCTTAAATTAACGTAACACCATAAAATACTCATTATGGAATAAATCACTCCACAAATCATGCTTGTTATAAAATAATACATCGAACACATTTAACACAACGATACTCATGTATTTATAATTTTTCATAAATATTCCTATGATTATATGACAACTACCCCTCATTATTATATTATTTTATCTTAAATAATTAGTGGGCCTATTTATTACCATCAACTACTAAATGGACATATTCCATGATTATGACCACAATACATTCATCATCCTTTTGGGTATTATTACCGACCCAAAGTAGGTAACTCCTATGAGAAATTTGTCTTCCCCATTGGTCAGCCAACTAGCTAGCAACCTCATGATGATTCACAAATAGCTTTCCTTTAGAGCTCTCCACCTATGCTCTATCCAGTGCTCTCTCCCATCTAACATACTTCTTAAAGGTGGTTCATCTATTGGAATCTACACTAACCATTTATGTAATCAAGTGCTTTGATTTAATGCTTTTGGGCATACTAATATGAATCATAGGTCAAGCTGGATGATTGACCACTCTTTATTGTACCTTTGCTCCCATGCTTCACCCAGGAGATTATCCTTTTTCCTTAGTCTAGTGTGTCCTCCCCTAAGGCCCTTTTATTTCACTGTTAGGACAAGTACTAATAAGAGGAATTAATTGATATAGTGTTCCAAGGTAATCCATACTTGCCACCTTCCATGTTTCCCTTATATTCACCTCCATTCTTTCAGCTGAGTGTGCCAGAGTCGTGGAAAAATCAAGCCAAGGAAAGAAGTAACTTATGCCTCCATGGTTTCTCCTCTTCTCATTAGTATATTAAAATATGTTGGACCTCCTTTAGCTAGTAACATGGCTATGTCCATCTTCCTTTAAGCCTTTCCCATTCTATGACCACATTATCACATGCATCTATGGATTGATGGGTCGATCTGTGAACTGCCCTTCCCCTTAGGGGTTGGAAGCACCTAATAGGGATAATTGCATAATCATCCCAAACATAAATGTGGTAACTTGCCTACAAATCATGAGCTAGAAAGACATTTGAAAGCAAGATTTGTGTGCAGTAATTTTTGCACCCCTAACCTTGAGTATGGTCCATTATGATGCTTTAACGGTTTTTTCCCCTAATGATGTTGATCTCACTTGATATTGAGAGTATGTTTCAGGTGGTTCATCATGTGTACAATATACATCCCTTCATGGATGGCTTGACACCTTTCTAGCACAATTAAGAGGACATCTAGCCCAATTTTAAGAGCACATATAGCATTGCAGCCCCAATTTTGTCCTCTTGATATGAGCATTGCCTTTGAGGAGCCTCCACATGGTTTTATTCCCTTTACCATATGTCTAGATAATGAAACAATGAGCCAAGGATCTAAGGCATTAGATTGATTAATGGTGTGTCCAGATGGACCCAGGATCACCCCACGTTGGCCTTGCACTTGTTTGATGGACATTGCCTTGTTCCAAGGCACAAATTATGATGGAGACCGCTTGAGATGGTTTAGGAGGGATATCACACCTTATGTTGATATCAACGCTTAGTCCTAGGGCTACCACATCACTCATGCATTCCCTAGGAAGGTGACATGAGCCTTCTTGATGATGACATCGTGGTGGAGGGGATGTTACTTAGAGATGTACCCATGCACTTCGATGATGTCTCTTGGTGTGAGGAGCAGTCTTGGACCTACTTTGTCACTTTGTTAATGGAGATGTCCATTTTTGGAGAATTATATAATGTTGGAGAGCCTCTCCTCACACACATTTGGAGGATTTATGACATATTTCTTATGTTTTTTTATTATTTTGTAAAGTTATCTTAAGGCTAGATTGTGACCTTAAATCCTAGTTAAATGCTCAAAGCAAACTTTTAAGGATTTTTGTTGTAAATTAGTGAAAAGTGACTTGACTACCCCTCATATAAATAGAGGGAAATCACTCTCTCTTGCTTATTATCACACAAATGTTTATTTTCTCTTGACTAAGGGCATACTAGCATTCTTGTCTTTTTATCTTGATCACTATGGATGAATGATGTGTTAGTCATTAGTGATTTTCACTATCCGTAGATGAATAAATATTGGTTCTATATTTCTAAAAACAAAATTCCATGAACATTGTGAGTTTTAGAAATCTCACTGCGTTCATTATCCTTAGAGAAAAAAAATTTACTATCCGACCATCTTCCATTTCATGATCACCTTGTAACTCCTACAGACTCCAAATGGCTTGTGCCTCTCATTTCCATCCTTTTTCCTACCCATAATCTCATTAATTTGTTTGTCCCTTGCCTATGATTCTGTTGTCCATCTAGGGTTTTTTAGGGCATTTTTCTTGGTTTCATGACTTCCATGGTTAAATCATCAAGGCTTATATCCTGATGCTCTTACACCTCATCCTATCCTTAATATACCTTCATAAACACTTCCCATCACTCCTATCCCTCAAAATCATCATTTTTCTACAAAACCTAGCCTATTGCTACAATTTGACACTTTTTCGAGACTAGGCCTTTGTTTTTCCCTTTTGGACCCCTTCCCCTCACTCAATCCTTCGAATTCAACTTTCCCCTAATCTCTAACATCCATACCTATCCCCCAAAATTTCCCCAAAAATTTATACAACCCTTAACACCTTCATTTCCCTCCCTCTACAAGGCAGTCCTAAATCCCTTGTTTTGCCTACACCAAACCCTAATTTCCCCTTCCAACTAAGCTAGGGTTTGCTATGGAAAGGAGGAATAGGAGAAAATTATCCATATGATAGATCATATCAGAAAGCATAAATCTATAGCAACTCATAAACATCATGCCTCCATCATTTTCCAATAATTCATTCCAAAGGACAAATCATTTGCCACACCTAGGGCCAGTTTTGCTTCAAACTATGTTTCTGACCAAACAGAGATGAATTTGAAAAAAGTGAGAGATTTTTTTGTCCATCATAGGTCAAATAATAAAAATTTCCTTCAGATTTTACACAGGTATCATGGTTTGGGAGCAATGTCAAAAATACAGATGTCACGGGAGAATTGTTGCACTTCTGGAGTGACCTTGGGAAAATCAGGTTTTCTCATAGTTGGAGTGTCCAAATGACTTTCTTGATGGGTCAAAAAACAACTATACTGGAATATATTTCCAATGAGCTATCATGAGCTTAATTTGGAGTTGAGGAAGGCATCCAAAAGTTTTCTACACCAGCACTCTGCATTTCTCCACCGTCATTCAGCACTTTTTGACCAGTCTTGGGAGAATCAACTTTTGACAAGTCAAATCAACTCCAATTAGAGAAAAAATGGTATATTTGTAAATAATAGTGGAATATATTTCCAATGAGCTATTATGAGCTCAATTTGGAGTTAATGAAGGCCTCCAAAATTTGTATGTACCATCACTATGCATTTTTGCACCATCATTCAACACTTTTTGACCAGTCTTGGGAGAATCAACTTTTGATAGGGAAAATCAACTCCAATCAGAGAAAAAATGGTATATTTAGAAATTATACAGGATACTATTTCCAACAACCTATCATGGGACCAATTTTGACATCGGGAAGGCCTCCAAATTTCCTCAGCAAAAGGCACTACGCGTAGGGAAATTTTGACAAATTTTGGTTTTTTGCTAAGGCCTCTAAGCGCAGCACCCTTGTCGCTACGTTTTCATCTCAGGAATTCTCAGGAGGAAAAATTGGTATTTCTGGAATCCTCACTCAAGTACAATATGCTAACCAAATTTTAGAGCATTTAGAGCATTTTTGACCCCTCAAAATGCCAAAAAACACCTCATTTTTCACCTTTCTGCCTCATTTTCAGGCCTGGTGATGCGCCTAGAGAAATTTTGGGAGATTTCCCTTTTGGATAGTTTAATGGATCCCAATCAGAAAACCAAGGAAATTTTTTTTAATTAGACTCATCAGGCTTTCCAACGGGCCATCACGGAGCCAATTCCGACATTGGGAAGGTCATCAAAACTTGGCTGCAAGTGGACCCAGTTTCTCCCGTGCAAGCGCTACGCGTAGGGCAGAACAAGCACTCAAAGAGGAAAAATTCCAACAAAACATTGGAATCTTGGCTCAATATTATCTACAGGTTTCTCAAACCCCATGAGGAAGACATCCACCAATTTTGAGAAAATTTTGACAAATTCTGGGTTTTTGCAAATTTTGAGGCCTCTAAGCGCAGTACCCTTGGCGCTACGCTTTCATCTCAGGCATCCTCAAGAGTAAAACTTGACATTTTTGGAATCCTCAGCTCAATTATAGTATGTTCACCAAATTTCAGAGCATTTGGAGCATTTTTTACCCCTCAAAAGGCCAAAAAACACCTCATTTTTCACCCTTCTGCCTCTTTTTCAGGCCTGGCGCTGCACCTAGAGCAGTTTTGGGAAATTTGCCTTTTGGACAGGTTAATGGAGCTCAATAAGAAAACCAAGGGTATATTTGGAAATTAGACTTAGCAGGATTTCCGACGGGCCATCACGGAGCCAATTCCGACATTGGGAAGGTCATCAAAAATTGGCTGCAAGTGGACCTAGTTTTGCCCATGCATGGCGCTATGCTTTCAGACCTCACTGTGCGTTTTTGGCCAAAAAGTCAACAAAAGACACTCATTAATGGAAAATTGATATTTTAGTGTTTTTTGAGGCAAATCAATCCAAATTTAGGTGTTAGGAGTTATTTTTGCATTTATTTCATGAGATATTTTGTACCTTGGGCCTTGCATGGTCTCTTAGGCATAAATGACATTTATAACTAGTTTTGATATTTTCAAACCCTAGTTAGGGTTTTTGCCCTCCTTTGCTAGATAAATAGAGCCTGAGGGCCTTATTGTAAAATTTTGGAATTTAATGACTCTTTGGAGAAATACATAGTTTTTTTGGAGATTGTAGAAGAAATTAGTGTTGTGGAGTTTGTGAATGGTTTGTCTTGATTGATGATGGAGAAGGCTGCTTGCAGGATCCCTGAGCTTGGTTAATGGTGATGCGCTTATATTCAGTTATTTTTTTCTTATGTATCATTGTGTTTCATCCTTCTAAATTGTAGTAGGACAAAGGTTTTAGACTAAGAAATGTTTTTCAAATGCACCTTAGCTCTGTTTGTTCTTCACTGCCTCTATGTTTTCCTCTGCTAGGTCATTTTAGAGAATTCTTAATTTCTCTCTAGACCACCTAAGTTTGTTTATTTCATGAATGGTTTAATATAGTAGGTATCAAAGATGTTTTATGGTTAGCCCTACTTGTTTTATGTCTTTAAAACAATGTTCTTGAGATCTCTCTATAAAGTACCACTAATTAGGTTTTCCAAAGAGGCTATGTTTCGATCATACCCTTTGTCCATGCTTGAATAGTTTTTTTGGGGATCTTTATGGCTATAATCAATGATGTTTAGGCTTTCCCTCTTCCTTGATTAAATTTATATGTTTATCTTAAATTTTTTCTAACCTTGAAGGTGAAATCACTAGAAGTTAAATGAGTTTCTCGTCTTCTATATTTCATTGGATTGTTTGTCTAAAATGCTTATTTGCTTAAAGTTGAATCAAAGAGTTATTGGTGTGCCCTGTCTAATGATTAATTCTTTATTCTAAATAGTGTTGAAGTCCCTTCTTGTTTTAAGTATATGACAAAGGATTCTTAATTTCCCTTTGCCCTACTTTGTTCACAAACTTGATGTTCATTTCATTTCACAAAAACCTTGAAAATCCATTTGACCGTGCTAGATTTGCCTTGTGATCCACCCTGATTTATTGTTGAAACTTTCCATGACTTTTATTGACTCCATAGCCCAATGACTTGAATATTTCCTCACTCTATCTATTCTACTTGATCATCTTACCCAACCAAAACAAACAAACAAATCCTACACTTAACAACTAGCCTAAAATCAAACCCTAAAAGAAAAGGAGTTCACATCCTTTGCACAAAATAGAGAAAGCCATCTCTGAGTCCAGGAAGGCTAGGTCCTAGAAATCCAAAGATTGGTCTAATGTTACCCTGTGCATTTGGTCTTGCCAATCTGCCAAATCACGGGAACCCTAACATGATGGAGCGAATTTCCTTGGGAAAAATATTTTGCGTGGAGAGACTACCTTTGGATTGATGAAGTGATTCTTGATTGAATGGTGTAAGTTTATTGCCATTTTTTCCCTGATTTTGCATGGTATTTTTCTGAAATTAGGTTTTCTATTATGCCATATTAAAAAGTGTAAAATCTTCCATGAAATTATGTCTCAACATTTTATGTGAATATTGTCATTCAAGAATCCATCAAAGGAACTTGTTGTGTGCATCCTTTGCCCTTACATCTCCTATTACAATAAGTTGCAAGAGTTTCTAAGAGATTTAGTCTTCCACCCTCTTCATCCAAGTTCTTCCATCATTGACCCCACCCTCTTTGACGCAATAAACTAATTGAATAGAGGCACTAATCTGATTGTCAGATCACCTTGTAAAAATTCTCTTTTCATATTTTTTGGTAACTAACTAGGGTTAGGGTTTGGTCTAAATATGCATTTTATAGCATTTTTACATCTATATGTGATTGTTTTATTGGTAGTAACTACATTTAATAAAATTAGAAAGGAAAAACCTAGCATTGATCGCATGTTTTACCCCTAAAAATAGCGTTGAAGTCTAGATATTTATTGTTGTTACATGCATATTCAACCATTAAAAGCTTAAAGTTGACCTATCCCTTGCTTACCTTTTTTATAGTCTTTAATCCTTTATTGAGTTTATCATTTAGAGGTTATTTCATTCTTGTTATATGTTATTGCACATTGCAAATCTACATATCATAAAAACATTAGTTTATAACATTTGTCCTCTAGTTTATGGGTTTGGTGGAAAGTGTACTTAAACATTTGTAAGTCTACAAAATACATGTATGTCTTGGATTCTCCTAATATAACAATAATATGCTATTGTTAAATACAGAATCGCTTCTACTAATCTTTGCGGAATTTGAAACACAATCGTCAATCACAATATCATGAAGAAAGATCAATCACACATAACACAGATAATTTACCCGGGGAAAGCTTATAGCTAAAAAACCCGCTATCTTCTATTATGTATTATATCATGGATCATGAAACAATTACATAAAAATCTCCAATCCAAGAGCTCTCAGTACATGAGCTAACTGTCTCACATTGTCATACAAAAATTGGCAAGTTCCTTAGCCAATTTACTGTCTCCAGACAGCCTGCTTCCACTGTGTAATCCCTGCTGATAGCAATCCCTGAATGAGTGCAATCCTACTTGCCTTGACTTCGCAATCCTCATGGGCATATCCAATGTGTGTGTGGTTGCATGTGTGCAACCGGATAATGTCACAACTGATAGTCAACTTCCCTTTCACCTAAAACTCAACTAGGTCTCCACTGGATCTGACATGCATGCAGTTAATAGTAGTAAATCTTTAGTTGCATGTGAGACCACTTATTGTGAATTAATTAATATTTAATTCACTTGATCTCTCACTAGTGTATCTTCAGTTACAACTAGCACAACTGAGTTAAACAACTTTACAACTTGCATAACTGCACTTCCAACTCTGTTACAACTTCGAATCACTCAGTTACAACTAGTCCACTTGCATGTCCCACCAACCAACCTCTTAACTCGAAATTTCTTTAGCTAATTGATGTTCCACTTCGGTTAACTATTTCCAAGTGCTCATTGAGAATAGATTATTGTTTATTGTCCAACTAATATTGAGGGATAATAATAGTCGACATGTATCTATAAATAGACATGCAATCTATAAATAGAACTTGTGCATACATCTATAAATAGACATGCAACTATAAATAGACATCCACCTAAAAATAGCCTAAGGCTCCATCCTAGTGTAGGTGCTTAATTTTCACTAGGATCTTCTTGTTGAATCTCAACACTACCTCTCAACAAGAAAGGGATTATCCTTCACCCTGATCCTGCCTCTATGGTATTCGAATTTGCTCCTGGTGAGCACCTTCGTCAGTTTATCTGCATCCTGATCTTCCGTAGGAATGTACTGAAGCAACATGATTCTCCTCTACACACAATCTCTGAGATGATGGTATTGGATATCTATATGCTTAGATCGATCATGAAACACGGGATTAATCAATAGTTTAATTGCAACTCCGATTATCACAATGAATCACTGTTGGATCTAAATGAGAACCAAAAAAATCCAACCAAGATATTTCTCATCCAGATAGACTCACATGCAGCTTGACTCGCTGCCATGTATTCTGCTTCCGCTGAACTGAGTGCCACGGATATCTACTTCCTGCTGTACCAAGAAACAGTTTTAGATCCAATGCTAAAGATCCCCCTGATGTGCTATTTCTGTCTGATGGGCTGCCCCGCCCAATCTACATCCATGAAGCCATGCAACTTCACCTCATCTGTCTTTCTGTACCATAAACCATACTCCGATGTGCCCCTCAGGTATCTGAGGACATGCTTGCCCGCCTTCCAAAATAGCTTGGTAGGCTTAACCATAGCTTGACTCAGGTGGTTAACCGCGTAGCAAATGTCTAGTCTTGTGTTCACTAGATACATTAGCGAACCCACTAACTATCGATAGATAGTAGAATCCACTACCTCCCCAGAAGTAGCATCATCTTTCCTCCAATTTCCTGGAATAGGAGTATCCATGGGTTTGCAGCCCTCCATGTGAAACTTATCTAGTATCTCCCTTGCATACTTGCCTTGAGACACAAAATTTTCACCATCTCGCTGCCATATTTCCAATCCAAGGAAATAATCAAGGAGGCCCATATCCTTCATGCAACCCTCCATCTAAAACTTATCTAGTATCTCCCTTGCATACTTTCCTTGAGACACAAAATTTTCACCATCTCGCTGCCATATTTCCAATCCAAGGAAATAATCAAGGAGGCCCATATCCTTCATCTCGAACTCCCTTGCAAGGTCCTCCTTGCATGAGTGTATCCACTGCTCATCACCAGTCAATATTAAATCATCAACATAAAGAACAATGATTAAAATCTTACCCTCCACCACAATTTGGTATAGGTTTGCATTTGCTTCACTTTTGGTGAGCCCAGTCCGGTGAAATAGTTGTTTATCTGAGTGTACCAAGCACAAGGTGCTTGCTTTAGCCCATATAGCGCTCTTTTGATTCGGCACACATGCGACTTGTTGTTGAAGATCTTGAAACCTTCATGCTACTCTATGTACACCTCTTCCTCAATGATCCCATTGAGAAACACAGTTTTCACATCCATCTGATGAATGCGCCAGCCCATTTGCGCTGAGAGAGCAAGGATGGTCCTTATGGAAGAATAACTTGCGACAGGTGCAAAGGTCTCTTCATAATCTATCCCCTCGATCTGTGAGAAGACTTGGGCCACAAATCTGGCCTTGTATTTCTCAACACTCCCATCAACAGCTTGCTTTACCTTGTAGATCTATCTCGAACCTACCACTAATTTATCAACCGGCCTTGGAACAATTTCCCAAGCACTGTTTTTGACAATGGAGTCATACTTCTCCACCATTGCATCTACTCATGTGGGCTCCTACATTGCTTCCTGAAAGGAAGATGGTTCAGTCACAATACATTTGCTCATGAGAGCCATGTATCCAGTAAATCGGTCAGGAGACTATCTTTGTTTGCGCTGTGAAGTAGGGACTCCTACATTCTGTGCAGCATCAAGTCTCAGCCTATCAGCTTTTGTGGTACACCTTCTGCCAGTTCTGATGGTTGGCTCTACGTGAGTGGACTCCTCCACTCCATGAACTTCCTCCTGTGGCTGATCCACATCTAGAGACTTATCTTTAGGAACCAGTAGTTCCTCCTCCACATGCAAGTCCAACTCCCTCTTAGACAACAACCGCATGGCTTTCCCCTCATCAAATTTTATATCCCATCGCATAATAGTCATCTTACTGTTAGGAAAATACACACGATAATTATGGGGTGTTTCTGTGTACCCCACAAAAATCCCAACTTCAGTAGTCAGCTCTAGCTTCTTCTTAGCGTTCTTGGTCACATGCACATAAACAAATGAGCCAAAAATCTTAAAGTGTGAAACATTTGGTTTCTTACCAGTGAAAGCTTCTTCAGGTGTACTCATGTCAAGTACTCTATGAGGACAACGGTTTTGCGCATAAACCGCAGTGTTGCATGCTTCCACCCACAAATGCATTGGTAGGCCCTGATCATGCAACATCGCTCATGTTGCACCCACGATCATTCTGTTCTTCCTCTCCGCAACCCTTGCTGTGGGCTATGAGGCGCTATGAGTTCTCTTCGAATTCCTTCTTTGTTGCAGAAGTTCTTGAATTCGTTAGAGATGTATTCTCCACCATTATCGCTCCTAAAAGCCTTCACTTGCTTCCTCGACTCTTTCTCCACCAATGCCTTAAACTCACAGAACTTTGAGAATGTTTGATCCTTCTTCTACATGAATAAGATCCAGCATTTACGAGAAAAGTCATCAACAAAATAACATATTACTTATGTTTTGTTGTTGAAGCAACTGAGAACAGTCCACACACGTCTGTGTGAATTCTCTCAAGGATCCTCGAAGCACGGTTCTCCTTCTCATGAAAGGTGGACTTTACATACTTCCCCATGGTGCAACCCTTGCACCGATCTAACTGAGCAAGTGTTCCCATTGGAAGTCCATTAGATATTTGTTGCATGACTTTCAAGGCTCCATGATGAAGATGGCCCAATCGCCTGTGCCATAATTCGCCCTCATCCCATCTCACCACTTTTTCCGCCTTGCCCATCATGGCAGCGCAGCCATCTACCTCCAGCTTGTAGAGATTCTTAACTCGAATCCCTATCATCTTGGATTGACTCATTGTTTTATGTCGCAGGAAAGCTTTTCCATCGCTAAAAACAACGTCATAGCCTCTGGGCTCTGTCCTCCAACATTGCGACTGAGACCAAATTTTTTTCTAGACCTAGAACATGCATAACATATTTCAATTGAAATGGTTTACCTGACTCCCTCTGAAAGGTAATGGTACCAATGCCGGTAGCACTGTATCGTCCGTCGTCGCCCATCTCTATATGCATCTGGAGATCTTTTTCCTCCAAGTCACTGAAAAGTTCCTTATCTCCCGTCATGTGAAAGGAAGCACCACTATCCAAATATCACACCAATCCCAATGCACTTGACACTATGCATGCGATCAAGGAGAATTCAAGCTCAAATTGTGAGGCAAGGGCCTCATCAGCTGCAGCTCTAGCAGCCTTCTTGTTCTTCTTCTTTTGCGGACAATTAGTAGCAAGATGCCCATGTTCGTGACAATGAAAACACTTCACCTTGGACATATACAGCTTCTTGCCTTTAGACTCAAATTTAGAATGGAATTTCCTCCCCTTCCCCTTCTTCGCCTTGGCAACCAAAGCACAATCCTCTTCATTATCATGTTTTGATGAAGAGCCATCTCTGGTGTTTCGCCTAAACTCCTCCTGCACCAGATCCGACCACAATTGTTCCCAATCTAGCAATTTTTCCCATCCATTGACAGAGTCTTCATAACTGTGCCAGCTCTTAGGAAGTCCCAAGAGAGCCAAGCTCACCAAATCATCATCAGCAACAGTTATTCCCACACTCCCCAATTTATCCTGACATTGAACAAACTTTGTGAGATACTTTGGAATGTTGTCGCCCTTTTCCATCTTGATCTTTCTGAGTTTATCTTTGAGTGCCAATTTCCTATGGTCGTTGCTGCTTTGGAATATATCTGTCAAAGCCTTCCACATAGCATATGGTGTAGCTTTCCCATGGAGGCTTGAGACAATGTTGTCTTGTACTCCCTCCAACCAAATCCTCCTCGCCTTTGCCTCTTTCTTTTGCCATGCATCAAGATTGGCAGCATTTGCAACATCTGGCTTAAGAACATCTTTTTCAATGAATGCCTTCAAGCCATTGTCTTCAAGTACCACCTACATCCCGTTCTTCCAAGCAATGTAGTTCAAGCTACCCTCAAATGCATACTCTAACCCCAAGCCATTGAAAGCCATTTCGATCTTGAATCAGCTGTAGCGCCAAGAAAGTCTTTATGCAAATTTGAATTCTTTCCACCAACAAACTCAACTCCTGCTTCAAAATTGCAATTTCCTGTGCTACGATACCATGTAGAAATTTAATACAAAATACATGTATGTCCTAGATTCTCCTGATCTAACAATAATATGCTACTGTTAAATACAGAATCGCTTCTACTAATATTTGCAGAATTTGAAACACAATCGCCAATCACAATATCATGAAGAAAAATCAATCACACATAACACATAATTTACCCAGAGAAAGCTTATAGCTAAAAACCCCACTATCTTCTATTATGTATTATATCATGGATCTTGAAACAATTACATACAAGCTTCAATCCAAGAGCTCTCTTACATGAGCTAACTGTCTCACATTGTCATACAAAAATTGGCAAGTTCCTTAGCTAATTTACTGTCTCCAGACAGCCTGCCTCCACTGCGCAATCCCCGCTGATAGCAATCCCTAAATGAGTGCAATCCTACTTTCCTTGACTGCGCAATCCTTATGGGCACATCCAATGTGTGTGTGGTTGCATGTGTGCAACCAGATAATGTCACAACTGATGGTCAACTTCCCTTTCACCTAAAACTCAACTGGGTCTCCATTAGATCGGAAATGCATGCAATTAATAGTAGTAAATCTTCAATTGCATGTGAGACCACTAATTATGAATTAATTAATAATTAATTCACTTGATCTCTCACTAGTGTATCTTCAATTACACCAACTGAGTTTAACTCGCTTAACTGAATTAAACAACTTTACAACTTGCATAACTGTACTTCCAACTCAATTACAACTAAGTCCACTTGCATGTCCCACCAACCAACCTCTTACCTCGAAATTCCTTTAGCTAACTGATTTGCCACTTCAGTTAACTATTTCCAAGTGTTCATTGAGAATAGATTATTGTTTATTGGCCAACTAATATTAAAAGATAATAATAGTCGACATACATCTATAAATAGACATGCAATCTATAAATAGAACTTGCACATACATCTATAAATAGACATGCATCTATAAATAGACATCCACCTAAAAATAGCCTAAAGCTCCATCTAGTGTAGGTGCTTACTTTTCACTAAGATCTTCTTGTTGAATCTCAACAACAATGGTGGCTAATCTCAGTTTATTGCCATAAGACATAAGTTGTCTAATGAGACTTTGCACTAGACTTGCTAAATTTTGTGGTAACAAGTACCTTCCTAAGAACCCCATATTATCCTGCCTAAGTTAATCATAAATGAATTCTTCTCATCTTCAAGACCAATATTTACTTTTATGTTCACTATCTCCTTTTTCACCCTTTGAATCTCAAATGTTTCATCCAAAGTAGTTTCATGAATATGACAATGTTTCATGAATATGACAATGGAAAGTGATAAAATAGTGATGTTGAATTCTATTTATGCAATTTGTATTGATTCAAACCCTACTTGTTTTCCATTTTCATTTTAGATGACTCTTATACTTACATTATTAAGATAATTTGTTTATCACCGGACTTAATTTTAAATGTCGTTTCAAAATTATTCCAACTAGTAATAAACTGAACTAAAAAATGAAAATACCTGCTAGACTTACTTTCAAAAATATATAGAAATATGTTGCAACCCACATCATCTTGCACATTCATTAACCTAAAAACAAATAAAATTCTTGGTAGTTAAATTTGGACAACAAATGATCTACGTTTGGTGAAGTCATGAAATTGACTTAATAAGGCCAAAGAGTCTCATGTTAGCCTATGAGGTTGGTTATAATTTACAATGATAAAAAAATAGCCAAACATTGTTGCATGCTCTGTTGTATATTTGAACTTAAAATTAAAATTTAAAGCCATAAAAAGAATAAAGGGAAGGAGATATATGATAGGGTTTTCGGATTTCTTCAAGAACATATGCAACCAAATCAACTAAGGTCTTCCATGTAGACTTCAATCAAATTTGCATCCATATAGGCTCTGCTATATGAAGTAAACTCATGTGCGATCAATAATTTTTTAGGCTCTGTTATATGAAGTAAACTCATGTGCGATCAATAATTTACCAATTTAAGTAGCATAAGCTATAGTAAAGTAGAGACCTCAGCAATCTCAAGTTGTGATAATGAACTATATCTTCAAATTTAGACTTAACTACTTTTCAAGTTGAAATGGTGAAAAATCTTGGTTTCTAAACTCAACTTTAGTGCATTACAGGTTAGGTTCTAGAAAGTGCTCAATTGAAATCACTCGAGTGAAATGCACTCATTTACACCACCAATGTCTTTATTGGAAACACTATCCACAAACATGAAAAAGCATCACTTAAATTTACACTCTAACTTTTTTGTTGCATAAAGATAGGTATCAATGAATAAATATTGCAGTTGCAAAAAATATCCAATATATCCGAGGTTTCTTTAAGGAAACGAAACTATAAAAGAGAAACACCATCCTTAAAAGACTCGTAATAAAGTAAGCAAAGATATAAATAATGAATCCACCCGCAACAGCAATTGCAACAAAGACAGATGAAGGAATAGCTACCAAATAAAAGCACACAGAGGCGAGTTAAACAAAATCCACCAATAATGACAATCACAACATAGGTGATGGAGCAATAGCAACCCAGTAATAACAATATCGTTAACATTATTTTTGTTGGATGGTGAACAATAAATCTGTCATGACAATATAGACATGATAAATCAGGGCTCTAAAAACACAAACTAAAATTGCCAAAAGATGCTTATAATAGTGTCAAGAGAGATATTCCCAAAGAAAAGGAAATTTTATAAACGGTTTAAGCGCTTATTGTAACTGATGATCATTAAGGGAATGGTACACAGACATGTAAAAGATGACCATTTGAGAGTGCATTGTAAATAATAATTTTGGCTAAATACCAACAAAATGCTACACCAAAACTCTCAAAGAAGTAACAAATATATAATAGATGTTCATTTGCTCGTTGAGAGCTTGCAATGTTTTTTATGTTTATCACCATCAGAATTCAATATGGTTCAAAATAAAAATCCAGTGAAACACACAAGGAAAGTGGAAGAAAGCCTCACATGGATTTAGATTAATTCCAAATATGGGATATGTAGTTAGTAGCAAGATTTGTAATTATTTTGGAAATTAAATAGAGACGATCCATAAGGCATGACACCCAAAACAGCTTAAAACGAATTATTCCAGTAGCCCAAAACCATCCGAAAAAAGTTATAAAACCATAAATTTTGTAAAAATATCACTAGCATTAATCAGACAGAATTCATGAAATTATACAACAATTTTTCTTCAATAAAACAACCCATCATTCCAAAACCTGCCATTGCTAGGTTTATGATCAGGAAACAATAAAATAGTGGAAAGATCATATGCAATAAGGACAGCATATGTGATACACAGGCTGTGATTACAAGCAAAAACAATATCTCCTCCAAATATGTTGCCATCCAATTCTTTCCAAATAGCAGTGATTCTGCCTCCAACAAAAGCCATCCAATGGTGATTAAACCGATTACAAAGGCACTGTCTTTATAACTATATAGAACATAGAAACTAAAAATGAAACCTAACCATCGTTTCCCAATATCCCGATGCTCTATATCAAAGAGAAGGCAAAAGTTAGAACAACACCTTAGAAGTGCCAAAATGTATAACTTCTGTATATTACCACATCCATCTCAAACTCAAATGTGGCAATCAAACCGAGAATTATAAGAGCACATTAACTCTACTTCAACAATAAAAGTAAATAAGATGCAACTCAAGCTCAAGTCTGATCCTTAAATAATTGCCAATTTGAGATTTACAGAATAGAGCACATCAGCTGTATTTCCCAAAAATAAGGTAGGCACCCTAATCTCCGATGCCCCAAGTACAAAAATCATAACTCTTTAAATCATAGGATTGTGTTGCTTCCAGGACCTTCCATAAGAGGTAAGCCAAAAGCATCAGCATCGAAGCCCTGAATTGAATTACTCAATTGTGACAACCTGATTCCTAAGCTTGAACCTCATAACCTGCTCAAAGAATTTGTCTGCAGTTTCTTGGCAGTTCTTCATTTGGGAAATTCGTATAATCAATTCTTTTAGTTTTGGGCTGTATTGGACTAAGGACATTAATGTCATCATTTTCTGTTCAGCATTCAGAGGTGACCTCACTGTAATCAAAATCTTTTCCAGGCAAGGTATGGTGAACAAGGAGTCCAACTGCAAGAACAAAAATACAACTTTAGAAGAAAAAATGAATACAAATCTTTCATTGAACTTTCTATTTTTCCAACAAAAACACTAACTAACCAAAAAATAAAATGCAAAGATAGCAACCAGCATCCCAAACAATACGTTACAATTTAGAGATGAACAAGCTTACTTGTGCCAGGCTGTTTCTTTGTGACAGCGCAGCAAACATGGCACCGTGTACTTCAAAATTGGTTAGTCTTGGATGGCTATTGAAAAAATCAACCAAGTCCATCTCAGGAAAGGGCTGCAGTCTTTCTGCATCTCCACTAAACTCAATTTTCATTACCAATTGCTTCACATCAGTTGCAGATTGCAAAACTGTGTTTATAGCATCCCAACACCACTGCACTCCCCGAATGGATAGATATTCTAAATTCAAAAGTTTCCCAACTTCAACTTTATTTACTTTGCCTGGGAAATAGAACAATTTGAAATATTACAAAAACAAAATAAATGAGAAATCAGAATAAAAATATGCATTTAAAAGAAAACGAAATGAAGCAGAAGAACCGAAAGCAAATGTGTAAAAGCATCTTAAAACATAATCTGTAAACCTGCATTGTTTGCTATTGAAAGCCGCCTTAGGGAGTGAATTCCCTTTATACGAATCCAAGCAGCTCCTTGTACTTCAAAGGATTGAAGTTTGGGAGCAGTTATGTTGACAGAGCAATCACCTATACCATAAAAATCCAATCTGCACTCCTCTAGAAGCTGCAAATCAATGTTCACCACTTTGACACCATCACAGCCCAGCAAAGCCAAACACTTCAGCATCGGACACGCATGAATGATGCTGGATAAAGCAGAATCACGTGTACGAACACCAACAACTTCCAATGTATGAAGGTTCATGAAAGGGCTCCAATTTGGTGTTTGGGATAAATGAACACCCCATAACTTGAGGCTTTCAAGATGAGGCAAGGAACAAATGTAATCAAGCTTAGTGGGAAAATTAGGTACAGGACCTTTTACTACAAGATTATCTAGTCGCAGTTCCAAGTGCTTCAATGAATTGCATGTGTGTGACAACCAAGCTCGTAAGCTATTCCCAGAAAAATGGCAATAAACAATTAGCCCTTCCAATGCAGATGTTGAAAATACCATGCGGCTTACAACAGCATCTGACTCAGTCAATCCATCGTCACAAACACTTCTCGAAAAATAAAGGCTGCGAATGTTTCTCATTGCCTCTCTCCATTTTTTACTAACACAGCAACACATGGCCACATCTCTGGCATTCTTGACAAATGAGAGCATGTGCTGCACTACTGCATCAGGCAACACATCCATAATCCCCATCAAAGAATCGCCATCAATATCCATGGTGTTAGCCATGGCAGAGGTTGTATTTTTCTCACAAACACCTATCAGGAATCTGACCATAACCCAGCAATGTCAACCTTCTAAAAACCAGTCCTGGATATATATATTGTATTGCTCTCTCCTCCTTCAATCATACATATGAAGAATTTCAATAGGAAACCTAAATGAAAGCTCAAAAGCCCAAAAGGGCATAGACTGCAGCTCTAAGAATAATTAAATCACAAACTCCATAGAATAAATTGAGACTCAGATCATCAAGGCACGAGGAAAGTTCAACAAATTCGATGAACCTTTTTTGAGCCAATACCTGATTTCAGCAACAAAAATACTTAAATTAGAAACCCTTTAAATTTGTCCTGAAACTACTTCCACTCTTTTAAGCTTGCCTATTAGAGCTAGGGTTCAGACAACCTTAAAATGACAAACAGAATTAAACCTCAAATGCAAAATAATACAGGATATGTCTATGATGACTCATATCCAAAACCCATAAATTACATAAGAAGAAATAATACCAATTAATAAACGACATAAAACCCATCAAAATTGAAGCCTGAAACCAATGAAAGGAAACCCTAGATCAGTCAATGCAAAGGAAAAACTACCGATGCAGAGGATTTTCACACTGCAACCCACACACTGGCCTGCGATTTCGCCCATAAACCTCTTTGCGTATTTTAAACTAATAATGCAATGGCAAGATTCAACAAAAAAGTTTTCAGAAAACGAACACATTCAAACGGCTACATATTAGAACCCTACTTACCCAGAAGATATTGAAACAGTGAAGGAGCCATTGTGGGTCTGCCAGTAATATTTGTGTGGGCCGTCTCTCCTCGAAAATTTTGCTTTTGCAGGTACCTACTATGATTTTAAAAACATTTGTTCTGTGCCCTCTAGTTGCTGGGCACGTCTAGATATAGAGACTCGGAATTCAAACTTGATTAAATTTGAATGACAATGACGCGGTCAATTGTGTTTTTGAAATTTTAAACTCGAACCATCTCTCAGTTAGTTTGATGGGTTTTTATAATTTATAAATTTAAAATACAAATAAGTTTATTTTATATAATAAAATTTATTTGTTAGATGGAGAGGAATTAGTTTGAATTTATTATATGAGGATTAAAAAATTATTTTAAGTTAGTTAAATAATATTAGTTTTAATATAAGTGGAAAGGTATGTATGTTAAAAGTAATGTAAAATAGAATTTATAGTTTTTTTTATTTATGTTCATAAGTATGTTTATGTGGAAAAATTCTAGTTTAATTCATAGATTAAATTGTTTGTTTGGCCGAAATCCAACAATACAATTTTAAATAAGATTGTGATTTCTTGTTGTTTAAAATGCAATTTTGAATGTATTCAAATTTTGTAAATTAAACAACTTAAACTTGCCATTCTCAAAATTTATCCAAAAAAGTGTTTGGAAAATGGTCATTGAGTCTATTAGTTAGACTACTTGTATGGAAAAGAAAGCATCACATTTTAGAATTTATTTATTGTAAATTTATGTGTATGTTTAAGATTTAATTAAAAATAATATTCTTCGTTGTTATGGTTTAATGAAAGGTTGAGGCTCATTTTGGGTTCTTTGGCGTTGTTGATGGGGCAACGTCGAATCTTCAAAGAAGGTCATTGGTGATTGAGAAGAGCAAAAATGGAGCTGGTGGGTCTTGTAGACTATGAGTTGGATTCAGAAGAGGAGTTGGTGTGGACAAAAGCATTAGAGTCTCCAACGGCTCAGTCAGAAGGGATTGAGTTGGACAGTGGTTTGGTCGGTGCTCTACTCGTTGCATCTGCAAACTGTCGTTTCTTTGCGGCCAGAGCTGGAATTCCCTAGACAGTCCCTGCGTCATCGGGGGCAAAAGGTAGTTTCAAGAGTGCAACATCGGTTGTGGAAGGCTCAATTGGAGAGGCGGTGGGACCCCAAAATGACAGGACAGAAGGGTCATCAAGGGTTGTTGAGTGGAGTCAGTTAGTCATCCATAAATTTTCACTATCTGAAGATGACTAAGTATCGGTTCTAGATTTCTAGAAACAAAGTTCATGAACATTGTGAGTTCTAGAAATCTCACAGCCTTCATTATCCTTGGGATAAATTTTCACTATTTCATCATTTCGTCGTGTCAAGCTCAGCTCACCCATCCCATAAGACCCATCATGGGCTCATGCCACTCATTATCACTATGTTTCGCCACCTTTGGCCTCAACCCTCTATTTTTGTTTTGCATACACTCCTCCATTGCCTATCTAGGGTTTTTAAGGCATTTTTCTTGGTTTCATGACCTCCATGATTAAAATCATCAACAAGGCTTATATCTTGATGCTCTTACACCTCCTCTTATCCTTAAAATACCTTCATAAACACTTCCCATCACTCCTATCCCTCATAATCATCATTTTTCTACAAAACCTAGTCTATTGCCACAATTTGACACTTTTTGAGACTAGGCCTATGTTTTGACATTTTGGACCCCTTCCCCTCACTCAATTCTTGAAATTCCACATTCCCCTACTCCCTAACATCTATCCCTATCCCCCAAAATTTCCCCAAGAATTTAGACAACCCTTAACCCCTTCATTCCCCTCCCTCTGCAAGGCGGTCCTAAATCCCCTACACCAAACCCTAATTTCCTCTTCCAACTAAGCTAGGGTTTGATATGAAAAGGAGGCACAATAGCAAAGGATTCATTTGATATATCACATCAACAAGAATAAGTCTTTACCAGCTCATAAACATCATGCCTCCATCATTTTCCAAGAATTCATTCCAAGAGACAAGCCATGTATCACACCTAAGGCTAGTTTTTCTTTAAATTGTGTTTCTGACCAAACAAAGATGAATTTGGCAAAAGAGAGAGAGGTTTTTGTCCATCATAGGTCCAAGAAGAAAAACCTCCTTCCGTTTTTACACGGGTATCATGGTTTGGGAGAAATATAAAAAATACAGGTGTCACGAGAGAAATTATGCATTGCTACAGTGACCTTGGGAAAATCAAGTTTTCTCACAGCTGGAGTGTCCAAATGACTTTCTTGATGAATCAAAAGACAACTAGACTTAAAGATATTTCTAATGAGCTATCATGAGCTCAATTTGGAATTGATGAAGGCATCCAAAAGTGGTCTGCACCAGCACTCTGCATTTCTGCACCAACACTCTACATTTCTGCACCATCATTCAATACTTTTTGACCAGTGTTGGGAGAATCAATTTTTAAACACGTAAATGGACACAAAATTAAAAACCAAAAGAATTTTTGGAAAGTAGACTCCACAAGCTTTCCAACGAGCTATCACAGAGCTCATTCCGACACCGATAAGGCCTCCAAATGCCCTCTGCAAATTGGCGTTGCGCACTGGCAGAGGCGCTACGCGCCTAGAGCCCGGCGCTGCGCACAGAGGAGGCAGGTGCAGTGTTAAATAACACTGTGCTACACAACTAGAGCCAGGTGCTACGCCCCTGGGCAGGTGTTGCGCACAGAGCAGAATTGGTCAAATTTTCTCAAAAAGTGGCCAAAATCCAATTTTTTGCCTCCAAGATCCTGCAAAGGGTTAAAACAAGGTTAGTGGCCCCTCTTCTCACCTTTCCAAGTTTTTCTCTTACATGCATAATCAAAAGAGAAGTTAGAAAACCTAAAGGCTTGGTCATTCCCTAATCTTCATGCCAATCAAGCATTTGACCTTCTAGGGTAAGAAATATCATTTTGAAGTTGTCATTAGCTTAAAGACACTCAGTACCAATAGCCCTCCTTCTAAAAACTCTGAAACTATCCTAAGCCTACTTCATCTTGCCCTCATTTGCTAAAAATCTACCCTCACATCACACATTTGTCCTCCCTAAACCTAAATCTCCCACCAAGTCAAAAAACCATTTTGTTCTAAGATATACAAAACAGTAAGCACTTGGGTGAAGACGGGGAGGGTGATGATACACATGAATCACTCCCAAGTACAAAAAGAGGTATTGTTGATGAGCAAAGGTGAAAGCCAAGAAGATAGTGAAGACAGTGATGGGGTTGACAGTCGGCAAAGAAAATAAACATGATAGTCAAGAGGAAAATGTGCATAAACGTGAAAATAAGGCTAGTCAAAGTGAAAGCAGTGACAATATGGATGAAAATATTGAACATGAGGAAAAAAGAAGGTGAAAATAAAGAAATAGCAGATCAAGAAGAGGAAACCAACAAGGCACAAATAAGGTTTGATGAAGGAGACAGTGATAAGAGAATGTCACTGAGAGGACATCAATGGAGTACAAGGCCAAAGTGAAGCAGATGCAAAGGCTGATGATAAAACTCCAAGACCAAGGTAACAGTACTAAAGATAGCAAAAGGGTGACAATGATGAAAGTATTGAAGGTAGCAGTAAGGCTCACTGCTCTCCCAATGGGAAAAATAATGATGCATAAGGTGATCAAAGATCTAGCAGTAATAGTAATGAGAGAGTTTGAAGAAGGATTCATTAATACAGAGGATGACCATGATGATACAACAAGTAGTTCAAAAAAGAAGAACAAACTGAAAATGAAGAAATCAGTAAAGAGGCATTGAAATTTGAGCACTTAAATAGAGTAAAGACCGAGAAAAACTTGGATACATAACTCAAGATTTTTCATAGGCTTATCCAAACCCTTGAAAGACCTCTCCACCAAGTTTGAGGCAAATCCGGAAACTTTTTGTTTTTCCCAAATTTTGGCCCCTTGGAGCGCAGCACCCCAGGCGCTACGCTCTTTTTTGGGGCATCCTCAGCTGCTAAATTTTACTTTTTTGGGTTTTTCATGTCACCAGCAGTCTACCCAAAAAATTTCAAGTCAATTGGAGCATTTTTTCCCCCTCAAAAGGTCAAAAAACGCCTCAAAAATGACCTTTCTGCCTCCTTTTTAGGCTTGGCGTTGCGCGTTGAGCAGTCATGGGAGATTTGATTTTTGAGCAAGTAAATTGCATCCATTCAGCACAACTCAAGTATTTCTGGAAAGTAGACTCTTCAAGCTTTCCAACGAGCCATCACGGTGCCAAATCTGATACCGAGAAGGGGTCCAAAACTCAGCTACAACAGACCCCATTTTCTGTTGATATGGCGTTGCGCCCCTCGACTGTCTTTTGCCAAAATGTCAACAAAAGACACTGATTAATGAAAAATTGGTTTTTTAATGTTTTTTCGGGCAAATCACTCCTGATTTGATTTGGGAGTTATGTTTTGATGTTTTTCATTTATTATCTTATCTCTTATGTGTCTTGGGCCTTGCATGGTCATTAAGCACATTTATGACATTTATGGCTAAATTAGGGTTTCTGGAAGCCTCTTAGGGTTTCCACCTCCTCATTTGCTCCATAAATAGAGCATGAGGCTCTTGTATATTTTGTTGGATGTTGATGACTTATGCTGAAGTAATACAGAGTCCCTTGAAGCCTTTGATGAGAAATTGATGTCTTGGAGCTTAAGCATGATCTAATTCACTTGTTGGTGGAGAAGGACTGTTTGCAAGATCCATAGGCCTGGTTGATGGTGAATTTTTCTCTTGTTAATGTTTTCTAAGTTTCTCATATGTTTTCCATCCATTTATGCTGCAGTAGGACAAAAAATTTAGACTAAGATATGCTTGTTGATGGCACCTTAGACCTGCTTGCTTCCTTCACTACCTAAATGTTTTCTTCTACTTAAGATATGTTAAGGAATTCATCTCTTGCTCTCTAATAAGTTTTTCGCTTGTCTATTTTCTTGAATGATTTAGATCAGTTAGTATCAATTATGATTTATGGCTAGCCCCGCATATTGTTACCTCTGAAGTACTTTGTTCTTGAAATCATCTTTTGAAGCAGCTTTGCCTATAGTTTGTCAAAGAAGTCTGTCTTAACCATGCTCTTTTCCTTTACTTAGCTAAAATTGTCTCAAGGAACTTTCGTAGTTGTCACTATGGATGCTAGGGTTTTTCTCTTCTTCTATGGTTATAGTCACTTGTGCAACTTAAATTTTTTTCCGGCAAAGGATGATAAAACCCATGAAAGATTAAATAAGTTTTTTCCTTTCTATGTTTTATCTGAATGTTGTCTTGGTTGATTATCTGCTTTCAGTCTGAAATCAAATGGATTAGGTTTTGCTTAAGCCTTTGAGTCTCTTGCTATGCTTATAAATCTTCCAACTCCCTCAGTTTACAAGTATATAAAGGATTTTGTTTCTGCGCTTTATTAGCTTGTTGTTCCCAAGTTTAATGTCCATCTCATGATCCTTCACAACCTTAAAGATCGACCAACCAAGTTAAATTTCCCTGCAAATGCTCTTGACACCATTGATGAACTCATTCATGACCTTGTTTGAATCCATTTCCCAACGACTTAACAATATTCCTTGTTTTATATCTAAATCCATTTGAGCATGATACCTAACCAAAAATAGTCAAAATACCCAACACTTAACATCTAGCCTAAAATCAACCCTAATCAGCAAACAAGTTCACATCTTTGCACCTACTAGAGAGATCCCTCTCCGAATCCAGGAAGGCTAGGTCCTTGGATTCCAAATCTTGGTTTGATGTTGCCCTGTACCTTTGTATCTCAATCAATCTAGCAAATTACGGGGAGCTAACATAATGGCGATCACAGTGGGACCTTCCGAGTAAATTGCATCTTAGACATCCTTAAGACCTCAGAAAGCCTATAAACATCCTTAGATTGGTCTTCAGTTGCTGATGGTGGACAGCAACCCGCCTTAAAATATTTGAAATCATCCACCTAGCGACTCCACAACTCTCAATAGACCTAAAGACTCCACTGGAGGAAGAACCTGAAACATGACCAGTCATCCTAAAAAGAAAGAGCATTCAGGCCTAAGTTGGATTCAAGAAATTATTGTTTTTATCTATAACTATGTTCTATCCTACTTTAAGCCTGATCAAGAATGCACTGATGAGATCTACATTTATCATTGGAAAGATCTCAAGCCTCGAAAAGCTAAGCCTCAAATTTTAGACCATGATCAGTCTTATACACCTGTGCTTACCCCAGATTCACCTGTGGGAGATCTAGTGAAACATGAGCCTCATAATACCTTTCCTCCTCTTGCTGAAACCTCAAACAACCATAAATCTCTTTTTACACTACCTATACCAACAAAGGTCCCAGAAAGATACAAGCCTCTGATTTTTCCTCCTATCTTCCAAGCCCTCCCTACAAATCTTGCAAATAAACTACCCAGATTTGATGGAGAAAGCTCAAAAGTCACCGCTGAAGAACACATTCAAAATCTTGAGAATTTACTTGACCTTTATGAAATAGAAGAAGATGATGTGCGTTTTAGAATTTTTGCCTTATCATTACAAGGAAAATTTAGGAGTTGGCTTAAGGACCTTCTAGCTGCAAGCATTATCAATTTTCATCAATTTACTCAAGTCTTCTTAGATAGGTGGGTGATCATGGGAAATGAAGTTCTCATCATAGAGGAATACAAGAATTTAAAAAGACAACCAGGGGAGACAGTACAAGATTTTTCAGCCAGGTTCAATAAGGTATACAATGCAATACCTGCTAAGATAAAGCCACCTTTGGGGTGGGCTCTCTTTCACTACCCAAGTAATTTTGACCCAGGGATGGAATTCCAGATAAGAGAAAAATACCCTTCAAACCTGGAAGAAATGCGGAATATGGAAATTACTGTGGAATTCAACATACTGGAAAGAGAGGAAAAGTTAGAAGAAATAAGGAAGGACAAAGAAGCTCAAGAGAAAATAACTTCTTCAGAGTTAAAACTAGAGATGCTGATAGATACAATCAACAAAATGATGCATATACTTGGTAGGAAAGAGGAAGAGTACATGGTTGAGATTGGTGCTGATTATTCAGAGCAGCTGATACCATTTTCTTGGGAGGAACCAAATCAGTCATTTCAATGCAAAGGTAGCTATCGAAACAACTGGCTGACCAAGGTTGCAAAGAAGAAGATGCAGAAAGTTGTCAAGTAAGTACTATATGTCTTCCTACATCTTGTGCTTCACTATTTAGAGAGTATTACAAGGAAATTGAAAATATAAACAAGGTAGAATGCTCTAAAGAATCAGTAAGGGAGGAAATGGATAATACAAACCCGTTTTCAAATCCAGAAGTTCTCCCCTCAAATCATCTTGGTATGGTTGTTTGGATTACAAAACCAGAAATGAAATATGAGCCAACACCTCTTGAATCCATACCCTTGTGCTTTGAGCCATTTCAAATTGCTAAAGGAGAAGCTATTGTCCATGAACACTCTCCTTTTCATATGGTGGAACAATCTGCTAATCAAGTGTGCATAATGGATGACATTCCTCCTATGAATAAGCTGCCCAAATATGATCAATATGACGATGATTATGTTCTCCAAACTCAAGCCAACACTACCGAAAAATCAGTGATTAGTTTGTGGGACAAAGACAATCATTCTCCACAGCTCAAGTATAGTGATCAACAAATACCACTCAGCCATGATAGTGAAGAAGAAAGTGCAGAAATTTTGGGAGAAAGGGAAGGATCTTTACCTCTTTGTTGCGCTTCCTTTCAGTTCATCAAAGACAACCTTAATGAAATCAGAAGTCATCAATCTTTGGGTATTGATTTTAACAACAAAGAACACATTCAGCCTTATATCCAACCTTCACAAGAGAAAGAGAATAGCTATAGATCTTTTCAATCAGGTTTGCTAGAGGACAACATGGCAATATATGATGAGTCTGACAGTGCAGATGATCATGAGGAAGAGAATGAGTTTCTTTCCCAAAAAAGTCCCAAGCTTAGCCAAATGGACGAAGAAGTGGTCCTGTATCAAGCTTATTTACCAAATCTTCACATTCAGGTATTGTTTAAAGATCCCTTTGCTGATTTGTTAAAGGGATTTGAAGAAGGACTAAAACATGTCAAGAGCAGTTTGATGCAAGGTTTAAAGAAAAGTTTAGGCACTACTGTTCGAAAATAAGTGAGGTGGAAGTGGCCTTTTGATTTCTTCGGCACTCTCAAAGAGCTGAAACAAGATCAATCATGGAATCGTCTACTTGATTGGTTATATTGGAAAAGGGAGTTCACCAAATGAATGTATATCATGTAAAGGTTAGATTAGGATAGAAAGGAATGCAAAATAAGCTCAGCCTTATGAGCATCTTTTTAGTTCTAGGTTGTTTGGAAAGAATGAAAAAACACAAAAACAAAGAAAGGGTAGAAAAAGAGGGAAGATTTGAAAAGAGTTAAAGCCCCATACCCAAAAATAGAACTACTGAAAGTGTACAAGCTTAAACGCCATTACTGGTTCATAAAGAAGTCTTGTCCAACCATCTAGCCTAATCATGGCTAAACATGTTTTAAATTTATTGTTGATAAGTTAGTGAAAAAGATGCTTGTCAAATCATGTGAACTTGACTTGTCAAAAGAAATATATTAGGAATGAAGAATGCTGGTTCCACATGCTTAAAACTAAACCAAAGAGAAGGATAGGGATGCCTAACAAATGATGGATTACTGCCCTCATACTTTCTAGTTTTGTTGGTACAAAAATAATATTTGTGTGCAGCTTGTTTTAATGCCACAACCCATGGTAAGTCAAATTGCCTAATCCTGATTTAAACTATGTTTTCAATTTAATGTCAGTGGGATAGAGAATAAAGTTTGTCAAACAGCTTAATCTTGACAAATGAGTAGATTAGGTAGAAAATAAAAAGAGTTCATTAGCCTAATCTGAACTCTTGGAAGAGATAAGGGTACAATTAGATAGTTAGATTTTTGTTTTCAAAAAGAAAAATGTCAAGGGTTTGCCAATTCAAATGCACCCAAGGAAGAAAAAAATGTTAGGCAAGAAGGTTGGGTAGGTAGAGATGATGTTGATGTTAATCATGTTTTTTTAGATTACTAAGATCACAGCTTCAAGCAAGCATCAGCAAGTGAAAGAGGTAAAAATCTGCCCAATGGATGAGGCACTAGTCTTCATAAACCAAGAGATCTGAAAGTTCTGGACACCTCCTAAAAAGGAGTTGCCCTCCCCAAGTGTAGCCACTGTTAATCATCCATAAATTTTCACTATTGGAAGATGACTAAGTATTGGTTCTAGATTTCTAGAAACAAAGTTCATGAACATTGTGAGTTGTAGAAATCTCACGACCTTCATTATCCTTGGGATAACTTTTCACTATTTCATCATTCCTTCGTGTCAAGCTCAGCTCACCCATCCTAGAAGACCCATCATGGGCTCATGCCACTCATTATCACTATGTTTCTCCACCTTTGACCTCAGCCCTCTATTTTTGTTTTGCCTACACTCCTCCATTTCCTATCTAGGGTTTTTAAGGCATTTTTCTTGGTTTCATGACCTCCATGATTAAAATCATCAACAAGGTTTATATCTTGATGCTCTTACACCTCCTCCTATACTTAAAATACCTCCATAAACACTTCCCATCACTTCTATCCCTCAAAATCATCATTTTTCTACAAAACCTAGTCTATTGCCACAATTTGACACTTTTTGAGACTAGGCCTGTGTTTTAACCTTTTGGACCCCTTCCCCTCACTCAATTCTTGAAATTTCAATTTCCCCTACTCCCTAACATCTATCCTTATCCCCAAAAATTTCTCCAAGAATTTAGAAAACCCTTAACCCCTTCATTCCCCTCCCTCTGCAAGGCGGTCCTAAATCCCCTACACCAAACCCTAATTTCCTCTTCCAACTAAGCTAGGGTTTGATATGAAAAGGAGGCACAAGAGAAAAGGATTAATTTTATAGATCATTTCAGCAAGAATAATTCTATACCAGCTCATAAACATCATGCCTCCGTCATTTTCCAAGAATTTATTCCAAGAGACAATCCATGTATCACACCTAGGGCTAATTTTTCTCTAAATTGTGTTTCTGACCAAACAAAGATGAATTTGGAAAAAGTGAGAGAGGTTTTTGTCCAGCATAGGTCCAAGAAGAAAAAAATCCTTCATTTTTTACACAGGTATCATGGTTTGGGAGAAATATAAAAATACAGGTGTCACGGGAGAAATTCTGCATTGTTGGAGTGACCTTGGGAAAATCAAGTTTTCTCACAGATGGAGTGTCCAAATGACTTTCTTGATGAATCAAAAGACAACTAGACTTAAAGATATTTCTGATGAGCTATCATGAGCTCAATTTTGAATTGAGGAAGGCATCCAAAAGTGGTATGCACCAGCACTCTTCATTTCTGCACCAACACTCTACATTTATGCACCATCATTCAACACTTTTTGACTAGTGTTGGGAGAATCAGTTTATTAACAGGTAAATGGACACAAAATGAAAAACCAAAAGAATTTTTGGAAATTATACTCCACAAGCTTTCCAACGAGCTATCACGGAGCTCATTCCGACACCGGGAAGGCCTCCAAATGCCCTCTGCAAATTGGCGTTGCGCACTGGCAGAGGCGCTATGCGCATAGAGCCCGGCGCTACGCACAGAGGAGGCAGGTGCAGTGTTAAATGACACTGCGATACGCACCTGGAGCTAGGCGTTACGCCCCTAGGTAGGCGCTGCACACAGAGCAAAATTGGTCAAATTTTCTCAGAAAGTGGCCAAAATCCAATTTTTTGCCTCCAAGATCTTGCAAAGGGTTAAAACAAGGTTAGTGGCCCCTCTTCTCACCTTTCCAAGTTTTTCTCTTACATGCATAATCAAAAGAGAAGTTAGAAAATCTAAAGGCTTGGTCAAACCCTACTCTTCATGCCAATCAAGCATTTGACCTTCTAGGGTAATAAATATCATTTTGAAGTTGTCATTAGCTTAAAGACACTCAGTACCAATAGCCCTCCTTCTAAAAACTCTGAAACTATCCTAAGCCTACTTCATCTTGCCCTCATTTGATAAAAATCTGCCCTCACATTACACATTTGTCCTCCCTAAACCTAAAGCTCTCACCAAGTCAAAAAACCATTATGTTCTAAGATATACAAAACAGTAAGCACTTGGGTGAAGACAGGAAGGGTGATGATACACATGAATCACTCCCAAGTACAAAAAGAGGTATTTTTGATGAGCAAAGGTGAAAGCTGAGAAGATGGTGAAGACAGTGATGGGGTTGACAGTCAGTAAAGAAAATAAACATGACAGTCAAGAGGAAAATATGCATAAACATGAAAATAAGGCTAGTCAAAGTGAAAGTAGTGACAATATGGATGAAAATATTGAACATGAGGAAAAAAGAAGGTGAAAATAAAGAAACAACAGATCAAGAAGAGGAAACCAACAAGGCACAAATAAGGTTTGATGAAGGAGACAGTGATAAAAGAATGCCACTAAGAGGACATCAATGGAGTTCAAGGCCAAAGTGAAGCAGATGCAAAGGCTGATGATAAAACTCTAAGACCAAGGTAACAGTACTAAAGATAGCAAAAGGGTGACAATGATGAAAGTATTGAAGGCAGCAGTAAGGCTCACTGCTCTCCCAATGGGAAAAATAATGATGCACAAGGTGATGGAAGATCTAGCAGTAATAGTAATGACAGAGTTTGAAGAAGGATTCATTAATACAGAGGATGACCATGATGATACATCAAGTAGTTTGAAAAAGAAGAACAAACTGAAAATGAAGAAATCAGTAAAGAGGCATTGAAATTTGAGCACTTAAATAGAGTAAAGACCAAGAAAAAATCGGAGACATAACTCAAGATTTTTCATAGGCTTATCCAAACCCTTGAAGGACCTCTCCACCAAGTTTGAGGCAAATCCGGAAACTTTTTTTTTTTCCAAATTTTGGCCCCTATGAGCGCAGCACCCTAGGCGCTACGCTCTTTTTTGGGGCATCCTCAGCTGCTAAAGTTTACATTTTTGGGTTTTTCATGTAACCAGTATTCTACCCAAAAAATTTCAAGTCAATTGGGGCATTTTTTCCCCCTCAAAAGGTCAAAAAACACCTCAAAAATGACCTTTCTGCCTCCTTTTTAGGTCGGGTGCTGCGCGTTGATCAGTCATGGGAGATTGGATTTTTGAGCAAGTAAATGGCATCCATTCAGCACAAATCAAGTATTTATGGAAATTAGACTCTTCAATATTTCCAACGAGCCATCATGGGGCCAAATCCGATGCTGGGAAGGGGTCCAAAACTCAGCTGCAACAAACCCCATTTTCTGCTGATATGGCGTTGCGCCCCTAGACTGTCTTTTGCCAAAATGTCAACAAAAGACACTGATTAATGACAAATTGTTTTTTTAATGTTTTTTTCGAGAAAATCACTCATGATTTTATTTGGGAGTTATGTTTTGATGTTTTTCATTTATTATCTTATCTCTTATGTGTCTTGGGCCTTGCATGGTCATTAAGCACATTTATGACATTTATGGCTAAATTAGGGTTTCTGGAAGCCTCTTAGGGTTTCCACCTCCTCATTTGCTCCATAAATAGAGCATGAGGCTCTTCTATATTTTTTTGGATGTTGATGACTTATGCTGAAGTGATACATAGTCCCTTGAAGCCTTTGATGAGAAATTGATGTCTTGGAGCTTATGCATGATCTGATTTACTTGTT
Organism: Pinus albicaulis; assembly: GCA_034641835.2. Lineage (NCBI taxonomy): Eukaryota > Viridiplantae > Streptophyta > Pinopsida > Pinales > Pinaceae > Pinus > Pinus albicaulis. Next base: position 2,020,144,079 of record CM076575.1, on the reverse strand, counting down.
GATGGAGAAGGATTGTTTGCAGGATCCATAGGCATGGTTGATGGAGAAGGATTGTTTGCAGGATCCATAGGCCTGGTTTATGGTGAAGTTTTCTCTTGTTAATTTTTTCTAAGTTTCTCATATGTTTTCCATCCATCTATGCTGCAGTAGGACAAAAAATTTAGACTAAGATATGCTTGTTGATGGCACCTTAGACCTGTTTGTTTCCTTCACTGCCTAAATGTTTTCTTCTACTTAAGATATGTTAGGGAATTCATCTGTTGCTCTCTAATAATTTTTTGGCTTGTCTACTTTCTTGAATGATTTAGATCAGTTAGTATCAATTATGATTTGTGGCTAGCCCTGCATATTGTTACCTCTGAAGTACTTTGTTCTTGAAATCATCTTTTGAAGCAGCTTTTCCTATAGTTTGTCAAAAAATTATGTCTTAACCATGCTCTTTGCCTTTACTTAGCTAAAATTGTCTCAAGGAACTTTCATATTTTTCACTGTGGATGCTAGGGTTTTTCTCTTCTTCTATGGTTATAGTTACTTGTGCAACTTAAATGTTTTTCCTGCTCTTGATGATAAAACCCATGAAAGATTAAATAAGTTTTAGCCTTTCTATGTTTTATCTAAATGTTGTCTTGGTTGATTATATGCTTTCAGTCTGAAATTAAATGAATTAGGTTTTGCTTAAGCCTTTGACTCTCTTGCTATGCTTATAAATCTTCCAACTCCCTCAGTTTACAAGTATGTAAAGGATTATGTTTATGCCCTTTATTAGCTTGTTGTTCCCAAGTTTAATGTCCATCTCATGATCCTTCACAACCTTAAAGATCCACCAACCAAGTTACATTGCCCTGCAAATGCTCTTGACACCATTGATGAACTCATTCATGACCTTGTTTGACTCCATTTCCCAATGACTTAACAATCTTCCTTGTTTTCTATCTAAATCCATCTAAGCATCATACCCAACCAAAAACAATCAAAATACCCAGCACTTAACATCTAGCCTAAAATAAACCCTAATCAGCAAACAAGTTCACATCCTTGCACCTACTAAAGAGATCCCTCTTCGAATCTAGGAAGGCTAGGTCCTTGGATTCCAAAGCTTGGTTTGATGTTACCCTATACCTTTGTATCTCAATCAATCTAGCAAATTACGGGGAGCTAATAGAGTCTCGAGTTGGATGCGAGGCTTTTTCAAAGTGAAGGTGGAACAACAAAAAGTGACATGCACCAAAGCCCAAAGGAATCTATGGAGGGGGCCTTTTGCTCAGAATCGGATGGAGGAGCGCAGGATGGAGTTAGGGATTCAAAATCGGCTTTATTCAGAATAAAGGAGACCTTGAAGTCAAGTTCAGGCTTAGAGGCGAAGCGGTGACACTCTAGATGTATCAAGATTGTTGAGGTGCCCACCCTCGTAGTAGTAGGAGAATATATCTCCATCATGGAAGTTGTAAATATGGAGGAATTGAGTCTAGTTGGGAGGTCGCGGGGGCATAGACTAAAGAAGGAGAAATGATCCAGATCTTGGTTGAAATGGACCTCTTGCTGCAACTTTGTTGATAACTTCTCCTATAGGTGATGAAATCAGATTCCGTCATAGACTCATTTGACATATTGAATAGATCTCTCAAGTTATATAAGACACCTGAAATTTGATGACCTGTGGGGTGAGAAAATGATTCCACAAACTCAGAGGACATGTGGCAGTGCAATTTTCCAGACAAGTGTAACTTCAATTTCTCATATCTCTCAAACCAGGAAACAAAATCAAATTCCGTAAAAAACCCATTTGAGATATAAAAAATCCTTTCAAATGAGATATTTTTCACTCTCTAATATGATATGTGGAGACTGTGTCACTTGCATGAAGTTTTCTGAAGATTACTGCCAAACATTGAAACTAAAATATGTTTCAAACCCTCATGGAGCCGTAACCTAAATTTGGATTTGTGTAGGAATGAAATAAAATACAGAAATTAATAAATAAATAAATAAACACAGAGATGTAGTAGAAATAAAACTTCATTTCATTAATATCAAATGACTGAAATATGCTTACAGACAGAATGGACATAAACTAGTTAGGGCGATTGTAGCTTATCTCTGAGAAGAGATGTGGCGGTTGCATGCCTATGAACTGTGTCACAATGAGGTTCGAGGGACTTTTTATTATTGAACAATAAGAGAAAACCCTAACCTGAGGAGATGTAACACCAAGATTTTATGGGCCTTGTTGGGGTTAGTTAGGCAGCCAACTTCCCGGGGTCATAACTTGGTCATATTATCTCCGTTTGGCGCATATGATACCTCATTGGAAAGAACTCTTTGAGTGCTATGCCAAATATGGCCTTAAAATGACTCTGGAATTTGAGGACCCAAAAAACTACTAAAAATAGTAAATAATAAAACTGATGAAACTGACTAGTGGAATAAGCGGGTGGCCACCAATATCCACCTGGATCATTCCTCCCCCCTTAGGAAGAAATGGTCCCCATTGCGTGCAGAGCATCCATGAGGTAGGGAAATTTCTTTTTGTTGAGATTCAACAAGATGATGAGCTTAGTGAAAAGAGTCGCCTTCACTAAGTGGGCCCGCAGGCTATTTTTGGAGCAAGTCTATTTTTAGACTATGTTTATTTTTAGACACGATGATCATATTTCAGAAGTTGCAGGATGCTATTTTTGGATGGTTGATCAAGTTGGAAAAATAGATGAAATTATATTTTTAGAATATTGGTCGAAGTATATTTATAGATCGCTGATCTAAAAATAGATGCATGTCGATTATTATTAGCTCTTAATAATAATCAGACACTAAACAACAACTTATTCTCTTGGAGCACTTTGTTTCAGTGCACAAATATGGCACATCAGTGGAATGAGGGAATTATGCAATTCCCAAGGGTTTACTGGAGCTAATGCATGGAGGACTCAATTAGAACTCAAGTGGCAGAGTTATGACACAATTGGAAGAAGTAGTTATGGAGTTGTATTCAGTTTAACTCAGTTAGACTCAGTTGAGCTAGTTGTATCTAGTCTAACTGAATGATACACTAGTGAGAGTGGAGTGAATTAATTAGTTAATTAATTCACAAATAATAACTCATTAATCAATTGAACAATATAGCAATTAACTACAATGCATGGCAGTTTCAGTGGAGACCCAGTGGAGAGGTAGGTGAAAGGGCAAGATGGGCTATCTGTTGTGACTATAGTGATGCATTGATTACATCACACACACATTGGAGTTGCCAATGAGGATTGCGTAATCAAGGTAAGGGTAATTCAAATTCATTCAGAGTTATTCTTCAGTAGGGATTGCACAGTGGAGGCAGAGATCGGTGCATGGATTTGCAAGATTGTTCTTGATTAGTGTATGACGATTGTACTGTACTGAGAGCTTGATAAGCTTTGTATGAGGATTGTCATATGATTCCATGATACATAATATATAGTTGGGGTTTTCAGCTTTAGGCTTTCTCGTTTAAAAAAAACTGTGTTATGTGCGATTATTTTTATTTATGCTTTACATGTGTGTGCAATTAATTTTTCCGCAAAAGATTAATAGTGGAATGATTCAGTATCTTGCATAAAGTTAAATAGTGTGAGATCAGGTGAATCTAGGACATATGCATGCTTAGTGCATATAATTTCTACACTGTTGAGCCTGGTCCCTAGTGAATCACTTTCCCTGGTGAAGGAGTTGGTTTGCTTTGAAGTGGGCGTAGCTTGCGATGGGGTGCAGAGAGGCAGTCCTTCTGCAAATGTAACCAAAATGTGTCGCCCACCTGGAACTTTCGGGACACTTGATGTTGATCTTGGCATTGATTGTACTTGGAATTGGATTTCTCCAAGATGTCATGGACTTGCTAGCGGACGTCAGAGAGTACACATGTGGATTATATCTGTGTGGGCGCATGAGGTATGGCAACATCAGCCAGCAGCATGCCTGGGGTCAGATCAATGGAGTGCTTGACGTGACAGTATAGAGGAGCCTCCGTGGGTGAGGAGAAAATGTCCTTGTATTCCTGGACAACCTTGTCCATTTGTTGTTGTCGTGTAGGAGAGCCTTATTTGGAGGTTGTGGCCATAATATTCTTCTTGCCCTGTGGGCGAATTATAATGAAAACAAATTTCCTGGTTTGGGAAATAATCTTACTGCGTTGCTTTGCAGTAATCAAAGAGATGGCGGGAGGCGGTACTACCTCTGGTATCCTGTACAACTTATTTCCCAAAGCAATAATAACAGAACGAGGCCTAGACTCATACACAACATGTCGCTTCCACAAGTATGGTTGGCCTAATAATACATCATACATGTCAAGAGGAGCAACATCACACAATACCTTATCTATGAAGGGCTTGATGTTGTACGAAAGGCGGCATTGTTGGCTGACGCGAAGATCTCTTCCTTGAAGCAGTCACCCGATGGTATACGGTTGCGGGTGTCTTGTGGTCATTAGGCCGAGCCGCTTCATGACCTCTGCTGAAATGAGGTTCTTTTTGGCTTCCACTATCGAAAAGGAATTGCAATGGAGAACACTTCACCCACATCAACGAATGGAAGAGACGCTCCCCCTCCTCTGGAGCTTGGCGGTGGAAATAGTGGCACTGGGATCTGCATCAATGATCTGATTCCCTTTTTCATTCCCTTTGTCCAGTTCTGACTCAGAATCAGAACATGCATCTCATTCAGATGCCTTTAGTTTGGCCACTAGCGAGTGTTTGGTCTGACACTTGCTTGTGTTGTGAGTGGAGCTGTTATGAAATTCACACCACTTCCCTATGTCCTTATTTGGCTTTGTGGTGTTTTTCTTAGTCGCCCGGCTTTGGCTTTGCCCCTTGTTCTATGATTCGTGGGCACCTTTCCCTGGCTTCGGATTCGCGGATCCAAAGTTTTCGCTTCTTCTGCTTAAATTTCTATTCGATCTTGGCGGCATATCGATATTTCGCGCCAAGCGAGGTATTGTCGAGGAACTCCATTTCCTCCTGAATGTATCTGTGTAAACTATTGTGGTACTTGAGCACCAAATGTATCTTTGAATATTTAATACCCAAATTTTTGCGCAGGGTATGGAACACATTCGTCATCTCATGCACATCTTGATCCCTTTGTCGCTGCAACGTGGTCCATTGGATGTAATTGTCCTCATAGCTCCCCATGGGGTAATATAGTTCCTTGATGTCGTCTCGAAACAAATTCTATGTGGGTGCAGACGAGAATAGAGAGGGTTCCCTCTCGTCCTTTCACTCACATTACGTTTCCCACCAGTCTTTGACATGGGGGACGGCTTTGAGGAGTGAAAAAGTAATCTTTACTCGATCAGGGAAATCATGGATCGAAAAATACCCTTCCATCAAATTCAACCATCTATCTACGATGTTTGCATCTATCTAGCCTTCAAATACAAGAATGTCGAAGTTGACTTGTACCTTGAAAGGAGTGGGACCTTCAGAGTGGCTACTAGATGTAGATGAACCACCAATGAGCAGTCGTTGAAGGATCTAGGCAAATTTATCCATCATCACATTATTTTGTTTCTCGAGAGCCTCCTCAAGCAATATTTTGATAGGATCTCCTGCACTCTCGTCTTTCTTTTCTTCTGCCATCGGAGGTCGTCGGGGTTTGTGAGGCTGATCTTGTAAAGGTTCAACCAGATCGAGCCCTAAATACTTATACCCTGACCTTGTTGGGGACATGCAAAGAAATATCGGGAAAGAGCAAACCCCTCTGATACCACTGATCCATATCTTAGTTGAAATGGACCTCTTGCTGTAACTTTGCTAATAACTTCTGCTACAGGTGATGAAATCAGATTCCATCAAAGATCCATTTGAGGTATTGAATATATATTTCCAGTGATATAAGACACTTGAAATTTTATGACCTATGGGGTGAGAAAATTATTCCACAAACTCAGAGGACGCGCGACGGTGTAGTGTTCCAGACAGGGGTAACTTCAATTGATCATATCTCTCAAACCAGGATACAAAATCAAATTCCGTAAAAAAATAATTTAAGTAATAAAAAATCCTTTCAAATGAGATATTTTTCACTCTCTAATATGATATGTGGAGACCGTGGCACTTGCATGAAGTTTATTGAAGATTACTGCAAAACATTGAAACTGAAATATGTTTTAAACCCTCATGGAGTCGTAACCTGAATCTGGATTTATGTAGGAACAAAATAAAATACAAAAATAAACATAAACAGAGAGATGTAGCATAAATAAAACTTCATTTCATTAATATCAAATGACTGAAATATGCTTACAGACAGAATGGACATAAACTAGCTAGGGCGATGGTATCTTATCTCTAAGAAGAGATGTGGCAGCTACATGCCTCTGAACTGTGTTACAAGGAGTCTCAAGGGCCTTTTTATTATTGAACAATAAGAGAAAACTCTAAACAACCAAAACCCTAACCCGAGGAGATGTAACACGAAGAGTTTATGGGCCCCGTTGGGGTTAGTTGGGCAGCCAACTTCCCAGGGTCATATTATTTTCATTTAGAGCATATGATACCTCGTTGGATAGATCTCTATGAGGACTACGCCATTTAGGGCCTTGAAATGAATATGGAAGTTCAAGACCCAAAAAAACTGCTAAAAATAGTAAATAAGAAAACCGATGAAATTGACTAGTGGAATAGGCGGGTAGCCACCAATATCCATCTAGATCAAGAAAGTGTGAGAATGGGCAGAAAAATATTTGTTGTCGGTGGTGTCAAAAGGGTTGGAGATAAAATTACTCGTAAATGGTTGGAAAATGTTGGTGTTCAAAAAGGTTGAGGATGCGAAGGTGGTTGTAGGAAGGTCGTGGCACATAGCTAAGGCTTTGGTGGTATTCAGGTTTTGGACATCACTCTTCAATGTGGCAAAGGAAGGCTTGGATATAACGCCCCTTGTGGGTAAGATTGTTGGGCTTGGCCCTAATATTTTAGAATAATCAGTCTTTAAGAAAATTAGTAATCTTTTAAGGTCCTACCTCGATCATTCTTACCCCTCCTCTCGGGAATTCAGGGTTGCACACATTATGGTTAATACGGAAGTGAGGAAGGGTCTTCCTCCTGTGATGAATATCAAGCTAGACTCCCTCTATTTGGAACCTCAGGTATTAGATTGTGAGGGAATCCCCTTCTGATGTTATCGATGCCATGCCTATGGACATCTAGGGAAAAATACAAGACGAAATGGACAAAGAGGAAGGGATGTGTCCCATCTACGAGCCCTGTGATGTTGAAGGAAGGAAGAGTAGATGAGGAGCGAAAGGCGGTGCTTGAAGGTGTTGCAATGAGGGGGGATATAGTGATGGAGGAAGCACTGATAATAGGGGTCCAGGAGGTAGTTTTTGAGGCCAGAATGGGAGCAAGGGTAGAGGAGTCTATTGACGCTCAAGATACTCTAGTTGGCGTGGCTCTAAGGCTCGATGTTCTTCCAGGTGGGAAGGAAGAAGTTTCATCTATATCTATCACCTCCCTTCCCTTATTCCCTGCTTCTTTGTCGGCATAATTGAGAATGTCTGAGTCAGAACTTAGGTGTAGGGAGGGACAAAATTTATTGAGTGCTCCATATTCGTTGTTAAGTCAGGGGATAAACCTTAACTCAGTTACCTCCTCATTAGGCATCAATTTGAGTGATCTCTCCTCCCTGGTGGTTTCCCCCTCAAAATTGCTTGCAGGTAGTGGTGAAGGAATATCTTTGGTACATACCCTAAGATCTAGACAATTTATGAAACTGCCGGAGGACTTAGTTATGGGATTGGGGAAGCTAGATCTAACCATCTTGGATGGTAAAGGAAGGGGGAGAAATTCTAACTTGTTCAAAGCAAAAATAAAATATAGGACGAAACTAGAAATTGAAACTCAATAGTCAATAAAAGGGGCCCTTGGAGCAACGAAAGCCTTGGTTGGGGTTTCCAAATGAAATTTATGTCCTATAATTGTAATGGGTTGGGGCGCTACCATAAAAGGAGCGCCCTAGAGAGAGAAGTGGAAATATCGAACCCAAATATAGTGATGTTGCAGGAAAATCTAGGGGAGGAAGCTTCGGTAGTCAAGAATTTGGAAGCTCTGCTTCTGAGTTGGATTTTTGTAGGCACTAATGCGAGAGGGAGATCGAGAGGTCTAGCGATTAGATAGAGGGAGCAAAAGGTCAGAGTAGAGAATTTATGGGGGATGGAGTCGGGCTTGGGGGTGGAAATTCTCATTGAAGGGTTGGGTAAATATCTATTGTTAGTTAATTTGTATGGATCGATAGGTAATAGACAGGAGTTTTAGGACTCCTTTTTCAGCAAAGATCTCATGAGAAGGTCAGATTTGGTGCTCGGGGGAGATCTAAATCTATCAATAAGGGTTGTTGATTCTTGGGATCCTTGGGTTGTGCCATATCCACTTTCAGGTTATTTCATGAATTAGCTTCTTAATAAAAGATTGATAGATGCAGAGCTTGTGAAGTCGGTGCCTACATGGCAGAACATAAGGATAGGGGCAGACAGGGTAGCCAAAAGACTTGATCTCTTTCTACTAGTAGAATACCTTTTGGAGGATAATATTATGTTTAGGAAATGGGTTGCAAAGGGGGAGGGGATCTTGGGTCACTCTCCCATACCCGTGGAGCTTAGTGGTGGTGTGGTGAAACCACAAAGCCCCTTCAAGTTCAAATCCACATGGTTGAAAGATGAAGCATGATCCAGGGGGATATTTGTAGCCACCTGCCTATTCCACTTATACCTCAAGTCAGTTTCATCAATTTACTTGTTTATATCATCATTTACTATTTTTAGCAGTTTTTCGGGTCCTTAACTTCCGGAGCAGTTTTGACCCCCTAAACAAAGTTTTTTTAAGGTTTGCAGCAGGCTCGCAGTCGTAGGAAAGGGCTTGTGGGAAATCCTATAGTACTAAGATATATATTTCCAACGAGGCATCGTACATGCCAAACGAAGATAATATGATCAAGTTATGACCCCGAGAAGTTGGCTACCCAACTGACCCCAACGGGGCCGACAAACTCTTGTCGTTCCATCTCCTTGGTTTAGGGTTTTCCCTTGTTGTTCAATAATAAAAAGGGCCTTGAGCTTCATTGGAACATAGTTCAAAGGCATGTAACTCACACATCTCTTCTCAGAGATAAGCCACCATCACCCGAGCCAATTTTTTTCCATCTTGTATGTAAGCATATTTCAGTTCTTTGATATTAATGAAATGAAGTTTTATTTATGTTGCATATTTGTGTTTATGTCTATATTTGTGTTCTATTTCATTCTTGCATAAGTATGGATCAGTGGTATCAGAGCGGTCTAGTATTTTTCTGTTTTTATTTGCATGTCCCCAACGAGATCAGGGTATAAGGAGTTAGGGCTTGAATTGGTTGAACCTTTGCAAAATCAAACTCGCAAACCCTGATAGCCTCCCATGGCAGAAGAAAAGAAAGACACAAGAGAAGGATATCCTTTCAAAATATTGCTCGATGAGGCCCTCAAGAAACAGAGGAACAAGGTAATGGATAAATTTTCCCAGATCCTTCAACGGCTACCCACAGTCAATGCATCTTCATCCAACAAATACTCTGGAGGTGCCACTTCTTTTAAGGTACAAATTAATTTTGACATTCCCATATTTGAAGGCCAGATAGATGCAAACATCATAGATAGATTGTTAAATATGTTGGAAGGATATTTTCCAGTTCATGACTTTTCCAATCAGGAGAATATTAATTTTGTACTCCTCAAATTTGCCCCCCATGTCAAGGATTGGTGGGAAACCTATAGTGAGAAAAAGGATGAGAGGGAGTCCTCACTATTTTTAGTTGCACCCACTTGCAACTCTTTCCGAGATGCCACCAAGGAATAATGTTACCCTGTCGATAACTATGAAGATAAATACATAAAGTGGACCACACTACGGCAAGGAAGGGACCAGTTTTAATGGCATTCGCATGAAGTTGGGTATCAAGGATTCTGAGAGGAATTTGGTACTCAAGTACCACATTTGTTTACGTAAGTACATCTAAGATGAAATGGAGTTCTTGGACATCTCCTTGCTTGGTTTTACCTATCGATATGTTGTCAAGATTGAGCAGAAGTTTAAATAGAAGAAGCGCAACTTTATATCTGTGAATCTGAAGGAGGGGAAAGACACCCCCAAACTGCAGAAAAAAAATGACAAAGCCAAGGCGGGGTGACCTAGGACAACCTGACGAATTTTAAATCAAAGAACAACACCACAAATGCAAAGAATGACACAGGAAATTGGTGTGAGTTCCATAAGATCCCCACTCACAACAAGAGTGAGTGTCGAGCCAAGCAGTCACTGGTGGTCGAGCTGAAGGCTTCTGAATCAAATGCATGATCTGACTTTGAGTCAAATGCATGATCTGACATCAGGAAAAGTTCATCACCTTGTGGGAGTTCGATTGTGTTGGTGCAGAACAAGGACATGACCTGGAGACTCTGTATTGACTATAGAGTGTTGAACAAGATCACTTTCCGGAATAGGTATCCGATCCCACAAATTGATGACCTTTTGGACCAGCTTAAGGGGGGAAAATATTTCAGCAAGATTGACTTAAATTTCGGTTATCACCAGGTACCAATAAGATCCTCTAATGTGTGTAATACTACCTTCAAATCCAAGGAGGGTGTTTTCGAATGGTTGGTCATGCCTTTTGGGTTGATGACTTCCCCTGCAACCTTCTTGAGGCTGATGGACGACATCTTGCAACCCTTCACCAACTCATTCAAGGTGGTTTATTTGGATTACATCTCGATCTTCAATAAGAGTTGGGAAGAGCACCTCCACCACATTCGACGAGTCCTCCAAACACTACAACAACACAAGTTGTGTGCTAATTTGGAGAAATTCACTTTTGGCGTGACCGAGGTTCAATATATAGGGTACATCATTGATGAGAAGGGCGTGCATGTGGATCCAACAAAGATACAGGTCATTAGGCATTGGCCAGTCCCAACCACTCTAACATAGCTCTGCATCTTTCTGGGTCTTGCCAAATTCTACAGTAGGTTCGTGTTGGGGTTATCTCATATCACCTGGCCTTTCAGTCAAGTCACCAAGGGAGGAGCGAAAGAAAAGTTATTTTTGTTTAAATCCCAACAAAAGGCATTTGTTGAGTTGAAGAATTGCCTCTAATTTGAACTAGTGCTCACATTACCAAACCTGTAACAACCATTTGAGATTGATATAGATGCCTCCGACTATGTTATTGCTGCAGTTCTTACTCCGCAGGGGCATCTAGTGGCATATCACAGTGAGACACTTTTAGACCCAGTATGAAAGTATCCCATCTATGAAAAAGAGATATATTCCATTGTGCAGGCCTATCGACAATGGAAGCACTACATTCTGGGGAAGGAAACTCATCCACACAGACCACCAACCCCTGCAGTTTATACAGACACAAGGGAAGTTGCAGAATGATCGGCATTAGAAATGGTCCACATACCTGCAACGGTTCCATTTGAAAATTAAGTACAAGAAGGGCAACACCAACAATTTTGCAGACTGCCTCAGCTGACCGTCGATCATGGCACTGACCACTATGCTTGACTCTTATGAGCATGAGACTTCAGGGTGGCCGCATCTTTACAAGAGTGATCTAGAATTCGACAACGCATACCATACGCTCCTGGAAGGCAAACAAGTTCCAAATTTTCACCTACAGGATGCATTGTTATGCCACCTGGGACACCTCTGTGTTTCTTCAAGCGAGCGTGCTAAGATGACTTAGGAAGTGCACTACAGTCAGATTGTTGGACATTTTTGGGTAGAGAAAATAGTGGCAGTGTTGCAGAAGTATTTCTATTGGCTGAACATTCAACGAGATGTTGGGAAGTACATCAGATCATGCACTACCTATGCCATTGCCAAATTGACCATCAAGAATAAAGGCTTATATACTCCACTACTTACTCCTATTCGACCTTGGGAATCCATTTCCATGGATTAAATTTTGGGCCTTCATTCTACCAAGCATGGCAACAACTACATTTTTGTGGTCGTCGAAAAATTCTCTAAGATGGGAATTCTAGTGGCTTGCAAGAAGAGTATCACAACATAAGCCACTACTAAGATCTTATTTGAACGAGTGTGGGTACACTTTGGGATCCTGCAGTCCATTATCTCATATCGAGATAGCAGGTTCCTAAGTACATTTTGGTCAAGTCTCTAGTCGATATTGGATACCAAGCTCATTAAGTCCACAACTTTCCACCACCAAACTGATGGCCAAATAGAGGTCGTCAACATGATGATCGTACACATTTTGTGCATGTACAACTCGAAGCAACCAAACACATGGGATTAAAGCCTCCCCTATGTCCAGCACAACTAAAACTGAGCTCTCCATAGCTCAACTGGCCACAAACCCTTTCAATTTGGGTTGGGTTTCTAGCCACTATGTCCCATTGATGTGGTCATACCATTTGCAGCTACTTAGGGAGATTCAAATCATGTCCAATCCGAAGCTAACTGGGTGAAAATATTCATTGAGTGAATTCAGCACGTCTTCCAGCGGGAACTTGACATATTAGACAAAGCTAATGCTAAGTACAAGCAACGACATTATCAACATTGGGTACCACACAAGTTCCAGTTGGGCGACAAAGTTTGGCTACATTTGTAGAAGGAGCACCTTGCAAGGACCTATCTCAAGATTTTCCCCTCTGACATGGGTCGTACACCATCACCAAGGATGTAGAGGATAATGCCTTTGAGCTCAAAATTCCACCATTCCTTGGTCTGCACCCAATGTTTAATGTGGATCACTTTCGACCATACTTTCCACCATTACTGGACACATCTGACATTACAAAACAACTCACACCAACGAAGTTAAACCCAGACTACATGGAAAATGCCACAACTGATCGGATCATGGAAACTTAAATCAATAACACCTACAAACAGAGGATCCAACTATATTGAGTTTTCAAAGCAGGCCAACTCCTTCACCAGGGCAAGCGGTTCACCAGGGACCAAGTTCAACAAAAATTTCCTCACCTAATGGAGGCTCTGCATGCAATGGGGACCATTGTTTCCTAAGTAGGGAGGACTGATCGAGGTGGATACTAGTGGCCACCGACCTATTCCACCTAGACCTCTAGTCAGTTTCGTCAGTTTCCTTGTTTATAGCAGCATTTGCAATTTTAAGCAGTTTTTCAGGTCTTGAACTTCTGAAGCAGTTTTGACCCCCTAAACGACGTTTTTTTAGGCATGCAATAGGACCATACCCATAGGTAGGGCCCGAAACAAATCTTAAATTAGTCGGAGAGATATTTCCAACGAGATATCCTACGCGCCAAACATAGATAATATGACCAAGTTACGACCCCAGGAAGTTGGTTTCCCAACTAACCCCTACGAGGCTCACAAACTCTTTGCATTCCATCTCCTTGGGTTAGGGTTTTGGTTGTTTATGCTTTTCCCTTGTTTTTCAATAATAAAAAATCCATTGAGCCTCATTGGAACATAGTTCAGAGGCATGTAGCTGCCACATCTCTTCTCAGAGATAAGATATCGTCGCCTCAGCTAGTTTATTTTCATTATGTATGTAAGCATATTTTAATCCTTTGATATTAATGAAATAAATTTTTATTTTTGTTGCATCTTTGTGTTTATGTTTATATATGTATTCTATTTCATTCCTGCATAAGTTTGGAGCAAAGCCTTTGCGGAACTGGTAAAAACACATTGGATCATTTTATTCCAAGACAAGGGGCCCATGAAACCATGCATTTTGAGAACAACCTCCTATGTGTCAAGAAGGAAGTGAAGGAGTGGGTGAAGAGGCATAACAAGGTATAATAAATTGAAGTCAGGGACGTTGAAGACAAGCTAAATAGATGGGCTATCAGGGAAGATGAAGGTTTTGTATCAGCAGAGGAAAATGAGGAGCTAGTAAGGTTGGAAAAGAGAAAAAGGGAGATCATATAGTCTAGGGAGGAGGAGTGGAGACTGAAGAGCAGGGATATTTGGTTATCTAGTGGAGATGATAATATGAAGTTTTTTCAGGCCTTCGCGAAGGAGAGAAAAATGGTGAAGGAAATAAGGGTCTAATAGAGTAGGTCACCAAAGAAGAGTTGCAATGTGTTTTACACAAATTTCAAAAGGATAAGAGCCTGGGACCAGGTGGTTGGGGAGTGGAATTATTAGAAGGCTTGTATGAGATCCTTGGTTGGGATCTACTGGTGGTAGTGAAAGAGTCCAAGAGACATGGTATGATCAGGTGCTCAAAATTATGCTCAAAAATAAAAGTTGTCAAAATGGTGTAGAACCTGAACGACCTCATAGATCTCTTCGTTCTGAATTCGGCGCAATTCATTTTGCAGAAAACCAACACCGTATGCTCCCATAAATGTGTTTTGTCCACTTTGTCAAACATGCAAATAAAAAAAAAAAAATGCAAGACAACCCAGTTAACAGTTCGTACAACTGAATGGGCATGCCCATGTGATGGTTTGACCAGTCAAACGGTTTTCCTCTGGTGTATGATATTGTGCCAAGTGGCACATTTTTATTGGGTCGACATGGCGAATTCTGATTGGCTGTTTGGGTGGCCAATCACTGGTTTCCACATGGCCCAGCCAAGGGCCGCCACATGGCATTCTAGGGGCCACCAAAATTTTGGGTTAAGTCTAAGCATATTTGCAGTGAATTGAACCTGCAACCTCGCATCCACAGTCTAACGCATTACCACTACGCCTCGCACTATGTTCCGTAACTATTATGGTGTCGACGTAATTTTGTTTTGTAATGGTTTTGGAGTTGGGGTGGGGGTCGGGGTCTAGCCCCAGCCTTGGTTAGCACGCAGGGGGCAGGACCATGGGCGGGAGGCTAGCCTCGTGGGCTCCCCACCCCCATGACACTAACCATGACATATAAATTTCCAGCACCATGTGACATGTCGTGGATACTGCCACTGCAACCGCCTGGACCGCCAATTGTCTAGCCGCCATGAGTAACCAACGGGGATGTGACCAGTTTTCGAGCCACTAGGGAAGACTGCCATCATATGGAGGTTTTAAATCGCATGTCTTAACCACCAAGGTTAACCGTCCAATGTGACCTCATTCGCGCTAACCATCGGTAGTTAGCTAACCATCCGGTGGTTTGTATTAATTAAAAAAGATTTTAATTAATTCGATATCTTATAGTTAATAAATTGGGTTTAAGGCGTCATTAGGCATTTAAGCGGTTCGAAAAATTCGCTCAGAATTTTTGCAATCTAGCCTCTGTTAGAGAATTTCGGGGTGAAATTGTAGGATGGTGTCAGATTTGGTGGATTTTTTGGAGCGGTTAGTGCCAAAACTTGGGGAAGTCATAACTTATTCAGTTTTTGACCAAATTTGATGCAAAAAGAGGCTACACAATAATTTTTGGCCATTCTGGAGCCATTGGAACATGTTTCATAGTTGTTAGAGCATTTTAAAAATATGTAATCATACTTTTGATCATAATATAAGAGGGCCAAGCCATTTGAAGCTGGACCAAGGAGACGTAGCCCAAGTAGGGTGAACTCCTTCATCATGTTCTATTGTGTTACTGGTTATGGTGATTTTCATGTCTGTTAGATGTTGTTGTTCAATGTTTTGTTTATGTTAATTTGCTCAAGAAATTCACATAAAAACTCGTGTTTAACTTGAAATTTACCTCATAATCCTCAAGCACTTTGTTTATATTTTGAATTGGAATTTAGCACAACAAACACTAAATTTTCCCATTCAGATCAAGTTGATATCAAAGCAAAAGGTTTACTTGTGCAAGGATGATTTAATTGTTTTTCAAGTGTTTAAATGCTTACAAGGTTTAAGCTCAAGAGAGGAGAAGGAAAGCTTGTGGGTGTAGGTTCTCTAGTTGGAGCAAGGAGGAGGAGGGCACAGTTGCCACAATTTCCACCACAAGATTCACCTCCTGTTGTACCTGAGTCTTTAGTAAGAATGTATCATGACGGAGGAAGTGATAACATGATAGAGTATGATAAACATTTTAGGAATTATTTCTTTGACATGACAGAGATGGTGAAAGTCCTCTATGAAGAGAGGAATACAAGGTTGCAGGGTGAAAGCTTCAAGACTCCAAGAGGAGAGGGTTCTCCAAGAGGAGGAGGTAATAGAAATGGTGATAAGCAACCATATACTCCAGCATCATCCTCACCAACATCTTCACCTTCACCTTCATCCTCTTCCACTACTACAACCCTTACTCATACTCATCAACATACCTCAAAAGGAATTGGTAAAACACCCTTGTTAAAACTTGATATTAAATTTGAGCTGCCTATGTATAATGGTGAAGTGAATGCAGAGAAGCTTGGAAATTGGGTTCGTCAGTTGGAGGTTTACTATGGGATTCAAAACCTTCAAGATGACGACACAAAGATTCAGCTAGCTTCCTTGAGACTAGAGGGTGCAACACTAGTATGGTGGGAAGCCAAGACACAAGATGAGATAAAAAAACATGGTAAGACCTCACTCTCTTGGTCTAATTTTATTGCTTCAATTATAAGGAAATTTCACCCTCTAGCATATATAGAGAAATCCATAATGGACTAGCAGAATTTTAGACAATCAAAGGGACAAATTGTTCAAAACTATACACAAGAATTTAGGAGAAGAGCACTAGTTTTGGGTGTCAATTTATCTTTTCAAGACACTTTTTTAAAGTATATTGGGGGTTTGCACAACTATCTTAGACATACTATTCTCATGTTCAATCCCACAAACTTAGATGAGGTTTGTGTTCAAGCCACACATATAGAAGCAAGAGGGAAACATAGTGCAAATGAGAAAAGTGATGGTTTCCTTGAGTATGAAGGAAAAGAAAAGGGAAAGGAAATAAAAATGGTTCTATTAAGTTAGAAAAAAGAGAAAATCACATGCAAAAATTGTTTGAAAAATGGCCATGATGAAGACCATTGTTGGAAACTCCATCCAAAGTTGAAGCCCAACAAACTTAAAACCAAAGAGAAGGAGTAAACAACTGCAATCATTGAACATGACTTAGGTTTAGATTCATGAGATGAAACCAATATTACAACAATGGGTTTGAAAGATAAGAACATAGCAAGCACTAGTTCTTCAAGTTGTTCTAATGTAACTCAAGATGATGATAAAAGAATTGAACTCTTTCATATTAAAGTTGTTTCAGAGCATACCAAAATAGACACACTATTTGATAGTGTTTCTCAAGTCAATTTGATTTATGAAGACTTAGTTAAGAGGTTAAATCTAGAAAATATTACACATCCAAGGCCTTATCCTTTAGGCTGGATATGCCAGAATCCAAACTTGTAGGTAACAAGGAAGTGCATCCTAAGGTTTGCAATCAATTCAAACTTTCTTGATGAAGTTGAACTTGATGCAGTTCCGCTTGAGATTTTAGGTATTATTTTGGGAAGTCCTTATCTTTATGATAGGAGGGAAGTATTTCATCACCATGAGAATAAGTACCACTTGTTCAAGAATGGAATTGAGCACATAGTTAGAGCGCATAAGAAGAAGATGATTTTGTCTCTTATACATGCAGGAGAAATGAATAAAATAGTGAATGAAATTCAAAATTTGGCTTTGCTAATGTTCAAGCATAGTGATGTTTTGAATGATACCTTTGATTGAAGTTTTTGATATTTTTAATAAGATGTTTCAGGGCTCTAACATGTTGCCTTTGAAAAGAGGTAAAAAATATGTGAAAGATTTGCAACAATCCACATCATTGTTGAACAATGATGGGAACAAGATGTCAGTGTTGAATGGTCAAAAAATCAAAGAACGAGCGCCAAGGAAAGATGAAAAAGAAGGCATAGTTTCCACAAGTACTTCTTTTGGGTTTCAAAATGGTACATGGCAATGGCGAAAACACTTGGTCAAAATTTGACGCAAGTACAAGGCAAGACAAGCTAAAAATCACCATGTCGACAATGTTCAAGCCGAGAAAGTTTTCAAGTTATTCAAGTTTCCTTTGATTGATGACGAAGGTGGGAACAAGTTTGTTTCTTCAAGGATAATTTCTTGTTCTGCAAATTATGGGAAATTGCAGCAAGAGGGTATCTCTAATAGTAAGACAGGGTCTCCAGAATCAAGGAAAAAGATTAGTTTTAATGAAAAGCTCAAATTTTTGAATTCAGGAAAATTCCAGTGGATTGAGAATAGAAGGGCGAGAGGGATGTAACCTCATCCACATGTTCAGTAATGAAAGATATTTTGGGGTCCAAAATATTCTAGTAGGGAGGCATGATCAGGTGCTCAAAATTATGCTAAAAATTAAAAGTTGTTAGAATGGTATAGAACCTAAACGATCGCATAGATCTCATTGTTCTGAATCTTGCGCAACTCGTTTCACGGAAAACCGACACCTTATGCTCCCAGAAACACGTTTTGTCCACTTTGTCAAATGAGAAAAAAAAATTGCAGGACAACCCAGTCAGCAGTCCGTACATCTGACTGGGCATGCCCATGTGGCAGTTTGACTGGCCAAAGGATTTTGCTCCGATGTATGATATTGTGCCAAGTAGCACATTTTTATTGGGTCGAAATAGTGAATTATGATTGGTTGTTTGGGTGGGCAATCACAGGCTGCCACGTGGTAGTTCGAGGGCCACCAAAATTTTGGGTTAAGTCTGAGCAGCTCTGCGGTGAATTGAACCTGCAACCTCATATCCACAAACCTAATGCATTACCACTGTGCCCCGAACCATGTTCCTTAACTATTATGGTTTCGACATAGTTTTGTTTTGTAATGGTTTTGGAGTTGGGGGTCGGGGTCGGGCTCTAGCCACAACCCTGGTGACCACACCGGGGGTGGGACCATGGGTGGGAGGCTAGCCCCGCGCCCTTGCCCATGACACTAACCATGAAATATAAAATTAAAACGCCATGTGACCTGTTGTGGAGACCGCCATTGCAATTTCCCGGGCCGTCGGTTGGCTAGCCGTTAGGAGTAACTTCCAGGGATGTGACTAGTCTTCGAGCCAACAGGGAAGACCGTCGGGGATGTGACCAGTCTTCGAGTCGCCAGGGAAGACCGTCATTGGATACGATTTGTAAGCCGCCCATCCTAACCGCCAGGGTTAGCCACCCAATGTGACCTCATTCGTGCTAACCGTCGACGGTTAGCTAATCATCCGGTGGTTTGTATTAATTATTATTATTTTAATTAAAATGGCCACTTATGGTTAATGAATCAGGTTTAAGGCGTCATTATGCATTTAAACGCTCTGACAAATTTGACAGGAATTTAGGCAATTTGGTGCTCTGTTAGCAAAATTTTGGGCGAAATTGTAGGATGGTGCCAGATTTGGTGGAGTTTGTGGAGCAGTTAGTGCCAAAACTTGGGGAAGTTATATAACTTATTTAGTTTTTTACCAAATTCGATGCAAAAAGAGGCTACACACAAATTTTTGGCAATTATGGAGCCATTGGAATAGATTTCAGAGTTGTTTGAGCATTGTAAACATATTTAATCACACTTTTGAGCATATGATCGGAATCTAAATCATGGGCTAAAATTTTCTCAAAATTCAAAGTGTTCAAAAAGGTGTGGAAGCTTCCTATGCAATTCGTTTCGTCAAAATCCGACTATGTATGAGGGAGTTAAAGCCCGCTAACCGTTGTGCAGAACATGCAAAATTTGTGGAGGACTGATAAGGATGTTGACTAGGCATCCGTACAACCCAGTCATTGAAAAGTATATTCCAGTGA
This sequence comes from Pinus albicaulis, assembly GCA_034641835.2. Lineage (NCBI taxonomy): Eukaryota > Viridiplantae > Streptophyta > Pinopsida > Pinales > Pinaceae > Pinus > Pinus albicaulis. The sequence continues at coordinate 2,020,124,371 of CM076575.1, read as the reverse complement.
ATATTCCTTGGAATATTCCCATAATTTATTCCCACAAGTGGCCCCCCCAGAAGATGCCAAGCGTCGACATATTATTGGCCAAGCGGATTGTGTTGGAGCAATAGAGTCGTGACACGTGGCTAACCCGGAGGCTGCCACGTGCCCCTCCCAACAACAGAAATTTGGTTAAGGGTCAAAGGCGAATGAATTTATATGGCGTAACAAAATGTTGTGGAGACGCAGGGCTCGACCTCGTGGTTTCCCGTCCACAAGCACCACAACTTACCACCATGCCACAACGTTTGGTCTTAACATGTATAGGTGCAAAAAGAGGCTACATACGAATTTTTAAAAATTATGGAGCCATTGGAACAGATTTCAGAGTTGTTTGAGCATTGTAAACATATTTAATCACACTTTTGAGCATATGATCGAAATCTGAATCATGGGCTAAAATTTTCTCAAAATTCAAAGTGTTCAAAAAGGTGTGGAACCTAAAAAACCGCGACCGGCTTATCACCCTAATTCCTACGCAATTCGTTTCGTCAAAATCCGACTATGTATGAGGGAGTTAGAGCCCGCTGACCGCCATGCAGAACATGCAAAATTTGTGGAGGACTGACAAGGATGTTGACTAGGCATCTGTATAACCCAGTCACTGAAAAGTATATTCCAGTGAATATTCCCATAATTTATTCCCACAGGTGGCCCCCCAGAAGATTCCAAGCATCGACATATTATTGGCCAAGCGGATTGTGTTGGAGCAATAGAGTCGTGACACGTGGCTAGCCCGGAGGCCGCCACGTGCCCCTCCCAACAACGGAAATTTGGTTAAGGGTCAAAGGTGAATTAATTTATATGGTGTAACAAAATGTTGTGGAGGCGCAGGGCTCGACCTCACGACTTCCCATCCACAAGTGCCACGACTTACCACCATGCCACAACGTTTGGTCTTAACATGTATAGGCGCCAATACTTATTTAAGTTTTCAAACTTATGCCGATGGCGAGGGAGGAGGGAGCTAGCTGCCTCCCACATGTGACCAAGGCATAAAATACCAGGGTCTAAAGCATTCCGGTTGGAAATTTAAAACATGGATTAATATGTATTTTACTATGTTAATACGTGGTTAGGCCACGTTAATCCGTCATTTGCACTATGTGTGGATTAGCGCTAAACGTGCCACTTATCCACTTAAACACGTACTTATCACTTAATTAAGTGCGGATTATGTTGGCAGAAGGATTAGCGGACCTGCCAAATGTGGAGAAGCTCCACATTTAGTGGACTTAACTGGAAGTCTTCTACTTTTAGTTGAAGTTTTCTATGCCTGGAGTAAATGAGGCCTATCTTGAACAATATTCGACCAAATTGGGATCAGAAAAAGTCATTCTTAGAATTTTTGCATGTTGGGAATCCATTGGAGTAGGTTTCAGAGGTAGAGGAGAACTTCTTGATGGTGTTTTTCGCACTTTAAGATAAAATATGCCGAGGGCCACCAGGAGAGGAGGCCATGTCTAGAGGACCTGTAGACTAATTGAAGAACCAGAAGAGGCTACTCAGGGGTTTGTGGATGCTCTGAATCCACTGGTAAATTTTGTTTTCTATTTAGAGCACATCTTCCAGTTCAAATTGTAGGACGAGGAGGTTGTATGGATCATTAAAATATTGAGTCAGTTCTTGGAGGAATTTGAGATGGAGATGATCTTGCAGGGATCTTCCAGCCTCCATATGTTTGCAGCAGTGTTGTAGCATTTTTCTCATATTTTCTCTTTATGTGTTTTAGAGAATTTTTTTTTTGATGTACTTACAATTTTTTAAGTACAAATTTGATTCTCTTTCATATTTGAGTAAGGGATCTTGGCCGTAAGATGCCCATGAGTTGCTAACAGTAAGTGTATGATAAAGGGACTTTGCAGGAGTTGTTTCTTTTTAGGAGAAACTTACCATTTCAGTTTAGCACATTGATGTACTCATAATTTTGAATTTGGAGCATAATAACAATGAATCATGCCTTAGAGTTGATTCAAGGAGATGTAACCTAGGCAGGGCAAACTCCTTCATTAAATGGCTTGTGATTTGTTGTATGATGTATTTTACTTTCATGTGCTTAATGGTTTCATTTCTATAACCTACTCATGGAATTACATATTGAAAGACACCAAAAATAAATTCTTGTGATAATCTAAAAGCCCAGTAAAATTTCTATGCACATAAGAAACACATTTTTAATACTGATGAGGGAGCTTTCATAGCATTAACAAGTTTTCCCACATTTAGATCAAGTAGGTATCAGAGCATTAGGTTCATTGTTGCTTGTGTTGATTTGCGCAAAGAGGGTTTTCTATTTGTAAGGTGAAATTATTACCAGGTTGAAGCTTTAGAGAGGAGAAGGAAAGCTTGTTGGTATAACTTCCTAAATAGGAGCAAGGATAAGGAAGCTAGGATTGCCACAATTTCTACCTCAAGTTTCACCTTCAGAAAGTATTGAGTCTTCGAAGAGCATATCTTAAGGAGAAAAGCCTACAAGTCTCACAAGGGAAGAAGGTAAAAAGAATGGTGTTTCACCACCATCTTCACCACAAAATTATTTGTTTTCTACAAATTTGATGCAATTTGCTGACGTAGAAAGTCGTTCCAAGATGGAAGATGGACACATTTGTGTTTTCTGTCCACATGATGTGGGAGAGGTTTCATTAGAATCTTATGTTGAGGAAAAGGAAGAAGAAGACACAAGAGTCCAAGAGGACACGTTGAGAATCCGGAAGGAGTGTGAAACCATATTTGTGTCTCAATCAAGAAATGAGACAAATGGTGAGCATGCAAATGCTTCTTATTTTATATGCACATATTTATGAAAAATATTTTGAAACCTTTGAAAGACACAACAAAGGTATTGGATCCAAGATCTTGGAAAATATGGGATACCAAGAAAGCTGGGGTTTTGGTGCAAATCAGTAAGGCATCAAGAACCCAATAGAGGCGAAAGAAAGGCCTAAGCATGAAGGCTTGGGGTATTTTGCACCAGAATAATGGTCTTCTGATGATAGTGATGATTGGGTATCATGTACCTACTGTTGCAAAAGAGGACATGAAGCAGCAAGGTGTTGGAATTTGCATCCAGAGCTTGTTAGTGTTTCGTTATTTGGATAGGCACCATTGAAATGGTTTGCTAATAAATGGATAGATTTCTTATCCAATTAAATGCTTTACATGTACTTTTATGATTGCTGCATTCTTGCTAATTGAATGCATGTTGCATGTTACACCAAGAAGATGATTTAAAGTGGAGTATGTTGAGACTCACTTTTTTTTGCAACAAATTTGTTTATTCAGCTCTAAGAGTACATGTACATGTGAATGTGGAATTATTGTACTTACTATTGTACCTATGTGAGAGAGTTGAGGAATCATATACATGCATGAGATATGTGTGTATGAATAGTGGAATTTTGATGATTTCATTGTGTTTGAACATGCATGAGTGTCGACATGTGTTGGTCCATCATGTGTACATGTGTGTCATATCGACTTGGAAAAGTTTATTTTGTCTCCAAATGTGAAAGGGAGATTTTGATGAAGTGTTTTTATGAAATTTGAAATTACTTTTGTTTGGGAAAAGAATCATCAGCTTATTCACATGCTTATGCTTGACTTGTGAGTCATCTATTTGAAGAAGCATGTTTTGTCAACTTGTGGTTGGTCGATGTTTTTACACCAAGATGTGAGAGTACATGGCGATATTTGATGTGAAATTTGTTGCTTTTTGAGGCGCAAGACGATATGTCGTCAAGTTATGTTTCTTGCATGATGTGTTTTTCAGATTGACGGTTGTTGTTTGTGACAAGATGTCCAAGAAATTTCAGCCATAAAAAGTTTGCAGTCATTGTAGATCGTTTATGTGTTGATGCCAAGAAGATAAGGAGATAGCGAATGCATTCTTCCAAATGTGGAATTTGGAACCGTGGAGGTCAAATAATGGTTATTTATTTTCTATTTTTGCTGATATTTGAATTCACAACTGTAGTTCACTCAGATGGGCTTATTGGAAAATTGGTTTCCAAAAGAGAAGCTTGCATCACATGCATGTTTGGGCAAAGGAGGAACTTGATTCTCAGTGGGAAGGAAATTTAGCTTTTCAAGCACAGAAGCATCACTTTGTTACAACAAATTTGTTACATTAGTCGGCAAGTGCAGGATATTTGGGTCAGCAGCAAAAAGAGAACAATGGTTGAAGAGCCAAGTTATTTGCAAGGCAAGGCAAGGCATGTCGGTGACCGATGTGGTTGTCATGGATTTCTCCAAGTATAGTTAAGATGATAGAACTTGGGAAACAGAAGAGTGTTCAACACTCATGAGATAATCAACTTTTGTGGGTCCAAAAGCATGTCAGTGGGAAGGTGTGATTGGAATCTGAATTAGGGGCAAAAATTTGCTCAAAATTCAAAGTGTTCAAAAAGGTTTGGAACCTGAATGTCTGTGACTGTCTCGTTGCCCTGATTCTAGTGCAATTTGTTTCGTCAAAATCCGACTCCATATGAGGGAGTTGGAGCCCGCTGATTTCCATGCAGAACAGGAAAAATTTGTGCAGGACTGACACAGATGCTAACTAGGCATCCATACATCCCAATCACCAAAATTTATATTCCAACGAATATTCCCTAAATATTCCCACATGTGGGCTGCCCAAAAGATGCCAAGTGTCGACATATTATTTTTCGAGGGGACTGTGTTGGATCAATAGGAATGTGCCCCTCCCAACAATGGAAATTTGGTTAGGGTCGAAGGTGAATGATTTATATGGCATAAAAAAATTTTGTGGAGGCTTAGGGCTCGACCTTGTGACCTCCCATCCACAAGCACCATGAATTACCACCATGCCACAACGTTCGGTCTTAACATGTATAGGCGCCAATACTTATTTAAGTTTTCAAACTTATGCCGACGACGGGGGAGGAGGGAGCCAGCCTCCTCCCACATGTGACCAAGGCGCAAAATACCAGGGGCTAAAGCATTTCGGCGGGAAATTTAAAAAATGTATTAATACGTATTTAATTACGTTAATACGTGGTTAGGCCATGTTAACCTGTCATTTGCCTAAGTGCGGATTAGTGCTAAACGCGCTGCTTATCCACTTAAACACGTACATATCACTTAATTAAGTGTGGATTATTTTTGCGGAAGGATTAGCAGACCCACAAAATGCGGAGAAGCTCCACATTTAGTGGAATTAACTGGGAGTCTTCTAGTTTTAGCGGAAGTTTTCTAGGCCTCGAGTAAATGAGTCCTATCTTGAACAATATTCAACCAAATTGGGCTTAGGAAAAGTCATTCTTAGTATTTTTGCATGTTGGGAATCCATTGGTGCAGGTTTCAGAGGAAGCGGAGCACTTCTTGTTGGTGTTTTCCCACTTTAAGATAAAATATGCCGAGGGCCACTAGGAAAGGAGGCTAGTCTAGAGGACCTGTAGACCAATTGAAGAACTAGAAGAGGCTACTAAAGGGTTTATGGATGCTCTGAATCCATTGGTAACTTCTGTTTTATGTTTAGAGCACATATTCAAGTTCAAATTGCAAGTTGAACTAGGAGGGTGTATGGATCATTCAGATATTGAGCCAGTTCTTGGAGGACTTTGAGATGGAGATGATCTTGCAGGGATCTTCCAACTTCCATATGTTTGCAGTAGTGTTGTAGCATTTTTATCATCTTTTCTCTTTATGTGTTGTAGTGAAAAATATTGTTGATGTACTTGCAATTTTTGAAGTACAAATTTGATGCTCTTTCATATTTGAGTAAGGGATCTTGGTAAGATGCCCATGAGTTGCTGACACTAAGTGTATGGTAAAGGGAATTTGGAGGAGTTGTTTATTTTTAGGAGAAACTTACCATTTCAGTTCAACACATTGATGTACTCATCATTTTTAATTTGGAGCATAATAACAATGAATCATGCCTTAGAGCTAATTCAAGGAGATATAGCCCAGACGAGGCAAACTCCTTCATCAATTGGCTTGTGTTTTGCTGTATGATGTATTTTCCTTTCATGTGATTTTTGGTTTCATATCTATAACTTACTCATGGAATTACATATTGAAAGACACCAAAAATAAATTATTTTGATAATCTGAAATCCCAGTAAAATTCCTATGCACATAAGAAACACATTTTTAATACTGATGAGGGAGATTGCATAACATTAACAAGTTTTCCCACATTTAGATCAACATAATAGAAGAGGGCCAAGCCATTAGAAGATGGAACAAGGAGATGTAGCCTAGGCAGGGTGAACTCCTTCATCATGTGCTATTGTGTTACTGTTTATGGTGATGTTCATGTCTGTTAGATGCTGTTGTTCAGTGTTTTCTTTGTGTTAATTTTCTGAAGAAATTCACATAAAAAAACATCAAAACTAATGTTTAACTTTAATTTATCTCATAATCCTCAAGCACTTTGTTTATATTATGAATTGGAATTTATCACAACAAACACTAACTTTTCCCATTCATATCATGGTATGATGCTCTCGGATGTTAACACCACTTTCATTGCTTTAATCCTTAAGAAAGGCAACGTAGGGTATTTTGAAGACTTCAGGTCGATCTCACTTTGTAATGTGATTTACAAAGTCATTACAAATATTATCGCAAACATGTTAAAGCCAATTTAGTCTGGGAACATTTCAGAGAAATAATAAAGTTTTCTGGTAGGTAGATAGACAAATGATGCCATAGGTGCAACTCAAGAAGGGATGTGCAACTTGAAGATTCAGGATCAGAAGGGAGTCCTCCTCAAAATTGATCTTTCTAAAGCATATGATCGGGTAAATTGGGTATATATTCAGATGCTTCTCACACATTTTGGCTTTAGTATTGATTTCATAAACTGTGTTATGAGTTGCATTTAGACAATATCCTTTACATTATTAATCAATGGGGAGACCTCCCCTTTTTTCCATGCTCATAGAGGGTTCAGTCAGAGATGCCCCATCTCGTCACTCCTTTTCCTTTTGGTGGCAGAAGCACTTAGCAGACTGGCGGAAGAGGCCAAACTAAGGGGGAGATTTCAGGGCTCGTTGGTGGCAAGAGCTGTGTATTTGACACACCTCCTTTTATGGATGACATATTGAATTTCTGTTGGCTCAACTGGAGATTTAATAAAGCTAAAGGAAATCTTGCAGCTATTTGGGAAGGCTACTGGGATGAAGATAAATGACTAGAATTCGGTGGTAGTTGGGTACAATTTGGAAGTCTGGGAAGTGAGATTGTTAGCACAACATTTCGCCTTTGATTTCAAAGAGTTGCATGAAGGTTTAAAATATTTAGGTTTCTTGATAAAACCTAATAGCTACAACAAAAAGGATTGGATGTGGTTAGTTTCTCGCATTGAAAAGCATTTAAAAGGTTGTTTTTTCAAATGGTTTTCAAGATAAAGAAGATTAGTTCTCATAAAATCCATCTTGGAAGCAATTCACGTATATTGGACTTCACTAGCTTAGGTCCCCAAGGCAATCCTTAGAAAAATCAGGAGGCTCTACTTCGATTTTTTGTGTCTATGAAAATAAGAGAAGAAGGTGCTTACTTGAGTTAAATGGGAAAGAATAGTCACTCTGAAGCGTTTGGGAGGCTGGGGATTGAAGAACATATTCCTTTTCTCAAAAGTGTTATCAACGAAGTGGGTTGGAGTTTAATTTTGATTAATAGTTTGTGGTCCAATATTGTCATTCAGAAGTACATATCCCCTCTATCCCTTGTGTATTGGATTAGAAGTGATGTAAAGCCTCATCTCAATGTGTCGTTGGTTTTGTGGGTGCTGTTAAACTCTTTCTAGGTCATTGGTGATGGACTGGACTAGAAAGTGGAGAGAAGGGATTAGGTGAGACTAGGGGTGGATCCGTGGCCAAGTAGTGGGAAGAGGCATTGATTTCCCCATAAACTGGTGGAACATCTAAGAGATAGGGGGTTCTCTCAGCTGTATTGGATAGTTGATCCTACCTCGATGATCATTTGGCGACAAGGATGGAGGATAACCATGGAATTTGGACAGGAGCAGAATTTTCACCAGGATTGGGAGGCCTACTTGGAAACGTTGGCTGATGGACACATAAGGTTGACCCCCAAAGAAGATGAATTAGTTTGTGGTAGCTCTCCTTCTAAATTCTAATCCCCGAAATAAGGTTACATTTTCCTATTTGTAGGGCATTTTCCTCAAGAGCTCGCGTGGTGGTGGAAAAGTTTGTGGAAGTAAAAGTGCTCGACAAAAGAAAAATTTTTCATGTGGTGAATTTTGGAAAACAAGGTTCTATTATGGGAAAAATTGCAGAGAAAATTTATGGTTGGTCCGAGGTGGTGTGCGCTATGTAAAAATATTGAGGACATAGTGTGCCATGTGTTCATGAACTATAATTTTTTCAAACATGTATGGTTGGACTGTGCAGTTGCGGTGGGGGGTTTGGGGTAATGGAAAGGAGTTTTAGTAGAGGCAGTGTGGAGAGGGCAGATGGATCATCCCCCAAACAAAAAATTTAAAGCTTTGTCGTTGGTCATTTGTTGGGGAATTTGGTTGACTAGGATTATGGAGGTATTTTAGAATGAGGCTACCAACGCATCGCACATCGTTGCTAAGGCGTTGGCCATAATGAGCAATTTTCTTTAGGAGAAAGAAACTGCAGCCCTCAGGGTAGTTATTGCAAAGGAGCCAGATCACAGTCATCTTGGGTCATTTTTTGATGGCACCTCAATCAACGAAGGCAAACAGAGCGGGTTGGGTTCATCTTGTTTCTCTCAGTAGCTCATTATTTCCATGTAAATCTAGAATTAGGAGGGGGAACTAATAATTAATTCTAACTGATGGAATGTAAGATTTTGACCCTTTATGTGCTGAAAAATGGAGTGACTCACCTTCAAGTGGGTGAAATATTAAGGCTCAATCTTATGTTCACATCCTTTTTCATGTGCCACATTTACAGAGAACATTATCAGATAGGAGATCACCTCTGCAAGGAAGCTCTGCAATTGGATTGTGGACTTTGGAAAATTTTAGAAATATCTCAAGAAGGTTCAGTGGTCTCCTTCATCCACCCTAACGGGGCTCTAGATTGATTATGTTCTCTCAAATTTTTTGTATTTAATGGTCTTCATTATTGCTTTATGTACTTTGGTCTTGTAGACCCTTAGGGATTTTACATAGTTTTTCGAAGGGCAGTGATAGACTCAACAATTTTTTTTTGGATTGTTTTTTAGTTGATGTACTTGATTTTTATTTTGTTCTGGTATCTCAGAGAGCATAATGATTCAACCTATATAAACGTACCACTGGTATGTGTGCGGAATGTAACTGAACTTCATCACTCATGAATAAAATTTGCGACTTTTTTCCTTAGAAAAAAAATGGTATAGTGAAAGGTTGTGATCAAATTTATTATGTTACTTGCATTTTATAAATGGGAATTTTATGGTTATTTGCATTATTACTTGCCTAGATTGATCTTAACTCTGGATCTACCAAGCGTCGAGAGGGATTAAATCTCTTGATATGCAAGCCTCTTTTAGAGTGAAAAGAGATTTGATCCCTCTCGGCGCTTGGAAGTTCGCGAGTTAATATGGATCTAGGTTGGTTTTATGCCGACGATACGGTTCTTCTAGCTATAATCCATGATGATATCAACAAGCAGACTAATATCCTTCATGATTACTGCACCAATATGGGTATGACTATTAATATCAACAATACTAAAGTCATGATAATTAAATATAACAAGATCAATGATGATTTCATCTATGATAACAATTACTTGAAGCATGTTTATTCATGCAAGTATTTAGGTATTGGAATTCATCATAAACTCAACTAGAATTATAGCATTGAGAAAAGGATTATTAGAGGTTGGAAAGCTTATTATGAGCTTAAAAACAATTGTAAGTCGATTGATCTTTGGATTTGGAGCAATTTTTTTTTTCTCTTTTAGACTCTCGTCACCCTTGCTATTTTATATGGTTGTGAGGTATGAGGTTTGGGGTTGCAATACATATGGAGAATTATGGAGGAAGATCAAGCCAATCCAAACCAATTTATAACCTACAACCTCATGCTTAAAGGAAATACTCTCTATCATATCCTCCTGATTGGAGCTAGCCTTCCCACCATTTAAAGAACGACTATGTTTAGGTTCCCCAAAATTGCTTCTAACTCTAGCCAAGACCCCACCTCCAAATCAAGCATGGATGGCATAAGGATGCCCATTTTTGGCTCGATCATTGGAGAATAAAGACAATATTAAAAATATTATTACCTCCAAATTTAAGCATAGGTTGTGGGATGATAAAGAGCTAGTGGGAAAAAGGAAGTTAAGGTATTATAAGGAGGTGATAAACCCCACTATTGGTAACCAGAATTATCTTTTTGTCTTCACTAGTGTTAAGAAGAAAATGAACATTACAAAGATAATAACTAATTCTCATGAGCTTCAAAGAGAAACCAGACATTGGCTTATTCCCAAAACACCTTGGGATGAAATAATTTGTTACCTTTGCAATACTAAGAGGTTTCAAGATGAAAAGCACTTTCTCTTGGATTACCCAGCCTCTTATTTACAAAACATTTGCCACGCTACCAACCTTCTTGACTTGTTATGTCAATAAAACTATAGTGATATAGGAACGCTTATTTCTCTTCCTTTTGATATAGAAACACCATATTAAAGAGTTGCAATTAATCTCTTACGATCTCTTACTTTCTTAAGGTATATTGGTTTTAGTGGACGCTAATCATCATCATCATCATTAATTAATTATATTATAGGTATAGTTATATTTATATTTATAATTAATTATTTTATTTTATTTTATTTTGACCTAGTCAAAATGTTTATAAGACATTACAACATCTCTACATTTTATGCTAGAGAGCGCCTCTCAAGGAAATTACTTTTAACCTTTTATTTTTATTTTTTAATTTAATCCACATATAAATGTTTACAAACTTTTACACCACTACAACATCTTCTCCATATATTTTTGCTTTTAAATTTAATTTTAAAATGTTATAAAATAAAATTGAAATAAAATATTTATAAAATATCTTGATTTTGAAATGAGTTATGGTTTTTGGGAAAATGGTATTGATAAGCCATGGTACTGGCCCATGGTATTGTATCAAAGCCTATTTACAAGTTCATAATATCCATAGTAAAAAGGGGGTGAATATCCATGGTTAAGAATCTTGTTATATTGTAAGTTTATTGTAGATGTTAAGTTTCAATTTTAAAAATGTTTTAAAATTAAATTAAAATAAAACATTTATAGAATATTTTGATTTTAAAATTAATTATGATTTTCTAGCATGTGATATTGATAAGCCATGGCATTGGCCCATAGTATTGTAACAAATCCTATTTAAAAGTTAACAATATCCACAACAAATTGGTGATGAATATTGATGATAAGTATTAAATTTTATGTGTTTATTAATTATATTTAAATATGGTTATAGAATCATTATTTTAATTTATATGGTAAAATGGATCTTAATTTATAACTACATGTTATATGTTTTAATGTGATATGTATATTATGATTTTCTTTTATCTCAAATATTGTTTGTAATTTTATTAGACTAGATGCACTCTATAATCCAGTATAAGGTATATGTGTAGGCTTTAAATGTTAGATGTGAGATGTATTAGAGGTTATATGTGAGATGTTAGATGTGTTATATGATTAGACAACACAATCTTCCATGTTTTATTTAGTCCTTGTTAGTGTAATAAACTGGTTTGATCAAAGTAATACAAATAATAAAATTTAATTTGCTATATTTTAATTTGTTTTATTAATAAAATTATGAACAATTTTTTTAGATAAAAGAAAACCATAATACCATGGGCCAATACCATGGTTTATCAATACCATGGGCCATCTAGGATTTTGATTATTATGCTATGGGTTTAAGATTTTAATTATTCTCTTGCAATGCCATGGGCCAATACACTGGTTTATCAATACTACATGCCCAAAAACAATAAATCATTTTACAATCAAAATATTCTATAAATATTTTATTTCTAAGATCATTGTTAAGGTTGATCATTCCCATCACCATAAATTAAGAGAAGCCACCGAAATTGAAAAAAAGGCTTAATGCCCTAAATAGGGATGATAGTTGGAAGATTAGTAGTTGTTGGATCCCATCCCTTTATTCCTAGGTTTAGTCTTTTTCTCTCTCTCCTCTCTTGGTTGTTTCTTTTTTTTCTTGTTCTTATTCTTAATCTTTAAATTTATTTGATCCCTTTCTATTGTTTGGTTATATATATATATATATATATATATAACCTCTTTTCTTTTATATTTTTATAATTCATTTTTCTAGTTAGGTATATTCAATCTATGTTAATTTAATTAATTTTATTTTTTGTCTTTCGATATTATTCTCATTTTTTGATTTACATTTTTAAATTTATTTACTTTGTATATTATCTCTTACGTTTTTATGAATCCCTATCAGTTTATTAATCTTTTCTTTTGTTTCTTAAAATAATAATAATAATAATTTAGATAATGATTTATTATATCTTTTGACACTTGCTTTACTCTAATTCTTTGGCATATATATATATATATATATAAATTTTTTAGCATTCAAATTTTTTACACTTTAATATATATATATATATATATATTTGTGCTCACATCTAGTTTTGGATTTAGTGGTTGCATCTCTATTGCATAGTTGGATTTAGCGGTTGCATCTCTACGACATAATATTTCATTTAGCCGTTTCATTTCTACTACATAATGTTTCTATTGGATCAGACTATCCATCTGTTTAAAGAAATCGCCGGGCATAGGAGCCTCTATTCAAGGATTTTATTTTAATTTAATTTTATGGCATTTTTTAATTAAATTTCAAAGAAAAAAGTTTATAATTACTTTTGAAATATATCTAAACCCTATCCATATATGTGTCCTAATGCTGAATCAATTTAATTTTATGACATTTTTAATTAAATCTAAGAGAAAAAAAAGTTATAATTAATTTTGAGATATATCTAAAGTGTGGATCCCTCCATCTTCACAATTACTAAAAATATTCCCATAGAGATTACATCTAGGTTTTACTAGTGAAATTTATATAATATAAATAATATGATAAAGAATTAGGATAAATGCATCTTAACCAAGGATCCAATCTAAGAGAGAAAATAAAGTGATTAACAATGATAGAGGAAAGATCATTCATGGTTCTTTTCAGTTTTTTATGTTTTTTCTTTGATACGATTGATCCAAAATATAGGTTTAATATTTTACAACTAATTATGTTTTTTTTTTTAAGTTACATACTTTCTTAGATAAAACACAATGGGATTGGATTAGAGAGAGAGAGAGAGAGGGGAGGGAGAGAGAAGGAGAGAGGGAGGGAGAGAGATGCATTTGGAGGGTGAAAGAGAGGGAGGGAAGAACCAAGACATTGAGAGATAGAGGTGGAGAGAGAGAGGGAGTGACAAGGGAGAGATGAAAAGAGAATGAGGGAGAGAGGAGGTGAGGGAAGAGAGAGAAAATGAGAGGATAGAGATATGGAAAGAATGGAAAGAGAGAGAGGGGGAGACATAGATATGGAGGGGGGAGAGAGAGAAGGAGAGAGGGAGGGAGTTAGTGACAGAGTTGGAGAGTGGAGAGAGAGTGTGTGATGGAGGGAGAGACAAAGGGAGGTGGGAGAGAAAGGGAGAGAAAGGAATTGAGAGAGAGAAGGAGAGAGAGAGGCCGAGAGAGAAAAAATTGGAGGGGGTGAGAGAGGGAAAGAATAAAAAATACATAGAGAGAGAAAGGTGGAGAGGGAGAGGGAGTGACAAGGGACAGCTGGAGGGACAATGAGGGAGAGAGGAGAGTGGGAGGGAAGAGAGAGAGAGAGAAGGAGAGCGAGAGGGAGAGAAGGGGAAGAGAGAGAGATAGATATATATGGAGAGGGAGTGTGTATGTTTTGGGGGTGAGGAGGGACAAAGGAGTAGAGAGAAGGGGAGATAGATATAGATGGAGGGGGAAGAGAGGGAAGAAGAGAGAGGTAGAGAGAGATGGAGGAAGAGAGATAGATATGGAGAGAGAAGTGGAAGAGAGAGAGAGAGAAAGGGAAGAGAGAGAGAGAGAGAGGGAAGAGAGAGAGAGAGAGAGAGAGAGAGAGAGAGAGAGATAATTATGGAGAGATAGAGTGTATGTTTGCGAGTTGATATATAGATATAAAGAAGGAGAGACGGAGGGAGATAGAGATATAAATGGAGGGGGTGTGAGGGAAGAAGAGAGACATAGAGAGGGATAGAGGACGAGGGACAGATATGGAGAGAAAGAAATAGAGTGTGACATGTGTTTAGGAGGGTGAGATAGAGAGACAAATAAGGAGAGATGGAGGGAGGTATATATACAAATGGTAGGGGGAGAGAGGGAAGAAGAGAGAGATAGAGAGAGAGGGAGGGAGAGGTGGAGAGAGAGATATGGGAGAGAGGGAGGGGGGGAAAGAGAGAAGGAGAGAGGGAGGGAGATAGACACGAAGATGGAAGGTGGAGAGAGAGTGTAGAAGAAAAAGACACATGGAGACAAATATAGACATAGAAGTTAGATATAGAAATTCATGAATATTTTGGTTTTTCACTAAAGTAGATGTATTGATTATTGTAGTTGTTAATTTATAATCCTATTTTATTGCTTGCACTAGATGCATTGATGTAAGCGTAGCTGTCGATTTCTAATCCTATTTAATAGCTTGTACTAGATGCATTTATTTCAATGTAAATGTTGATTTCTACTCCCATTTTATTTCTTGCATTGGATGCATTGGTTTCAGTGTAGATATTGATTTTTAATCCTATTTGATTGCTTGCACTAGGTGAATTGATTTTAGTAAATTTGTTGATTTCTAATCATATTTTATTGTTTGCAATAGATGCATTTATTTCAGTGTAGATTTTGATGTCTGATTTGATGCAACTAGATGTATAATATATATCAATTTCAAAGTAATTGGATTAATAATGCACATTTATTTTAGTGTAAGAACATACAAATTATTGATGACATGCAATGACTTATGTTTTACAGTAATTCAACCATAAATACAATACTTGAATTTTCATCCTAAATAAAATGTTCACTTACTTGAAATGCTTGCTTCCCGAAACTGTAAACTATTTGTAATTGGCTTCTTTATTATCATTCCCATTTTCCATCATTCAACATTGTTAATCAATTTACATTCAAACGAGGTAATATAAAACAAATACCTTTGAAAATTATTTGTGGATTTAACACTCCATAAGTCATAATTATTGACTTTGGAGAAAGCTACTATTAATATTGGAGAGCAAGAGAGGAAAGGTATGATGTTTACTACAATAGATGGACTTAAATATTTGATAGCTTACACTAGATGCATTGGTTTCAGTGTAGATATTTATTTCTAATCCTATTTTATTGCTCACACTAGATGCATGATTTAAGTATAGATGTTGATTTCCAATCCTATTTGATTGTTTGCACTAGATGCATTGATTTCAGTGTAGATGTTGATTTTCGATTTGATGCAACTAGATGTATGATGTACATAAATTTTAAAGTAATTAGATTAATAGTGTGCATTGATTTCAGTGTAAGAGCATAAAAATTATTGATGACGTGCATTGAATTATGTGTTACAGTTATTCAACCATAAATATAATACTTGAATTTTTATCCTAAATAAAATGTTCACTTTCCTGAAATGCTTTCTTCCTGAAACTATAAACTATTTGTAATTGGATTCTTTCTTATTATTCCCATTTTCCATCATTCAAAATTCTTAATCACTTTGCATTCAAATGAGGTATTAGAAAACAACTACCATTGAAAATTATTTTGGGTTTAACACTATAAATCACAATGAATGACTTTGGAGAAAGCTACTATTAATATTGGAGAGCAAGAGAGAAAGGGTATGATGTTTACTACAATAGCTTGAGTTAAATATTTGAATGGTATTTGCTTTCAACTTCCATTTTCAATGATCGATATGAAAATATGGCAAAACTAATATTAGGTGTGACAATAAGAACAATAGAAGAAAATAGTTTGAGATTAATCACAATGAAGATTGTTTGTAATTGACTACTTATTATTCACATTTTCTACCATTCAACATTGTTACATTGTCACTTTGCATTCAAAATTTTTATTTCATCATTTTTCATCATTCAAGTTACTAACTGACTCTCTCATCTCAACAAATTGAGGTAAATAAGCAAATTTAAAATTAAATTGACCAAATTAATCTCAGACATATTTAACACATTTAAAATGATTATAATAATTAGATGTTCAACAAACTTTGTATGATCGCACACAACTGAAACAAACCTAGATCCATCTTAACCTCGGATCTATCAAGCGTCGAGAGGGATCAAATCTCTCAAGGTGCAAACCTTTCCTCAAGTTTTGCACTAAAAAAAGAGATTTTCACCTCGAGAGATTTGATCCTTCTCAACATTTGATAGATCTGGGATTAAGATGGATCTAGGATGGTTAATAAAAACAAAATTACAATATAAAAAAATAAATTTAAAAAATGTTTACATCTAACATTTAACACATACACATCTAGCCTATACTAGGTTGCAGTGCGCATCTCGACGCAAAGAGTTGTAGTCTACCTATGCTACGTTTTAGAAGCTTTTGCGATATAATTTGGTCAAAATCTGGCAAGAATTCCTTCTACTCACAAGTTTGATTTGAAAAATATAGAAAATATGAGTGCCCCAAGGGCTTTTCAGGATGATGAATCCATTATGCAGTCAAAAGCCCATCTTAAACAAAACAAAAAAGATTTGGTTGAAAACAAATTCTTGGAATTCCAACCAAAAGTCCAAAATGTAGCATGTTTAAACAACGCCTTATTAAAATATTTTTAGTTAATAGCTAACTTCCAATCCTAACATGTGTTGGTATCCTAAGCCTATGGACATTCATTAGTCATTTAATTTATGTGACTAGACTTGTATTTAACTATTTTCTAAAACTAATAAAATAAATTGAAATTTTTTTGATGAGTTCAAGAGGCATATGAATGGAATAATGCCATTTTTAAGATGAGTGAGGAGAGGGGTTGAAGCGAACACACACACACACACACACACACACACACACACACACACACAAGTGGAGTGGGAAGAAGTGATTTGGAAATTTTTTTAGGTTATTTAAAATTAAAAGATTGTGTAGTCTAATTATTAGACATTTTTTTTAATCTTTTCTAGTGATATTTTCTTGTTGATTTTATCCAAAATCTGGTGGGGGTTTTTTGGAATGGTAAGTTTGAGCTCTATAATATACACAATATAGGTGCCCCAAGAGTTTTTGAGGGATTTGAATCCATAGTGCAAAAATGACCATAGCTATATTCCGACAAAAAAAGTAAAAACAACTAATGGTTAGATTGCTCCTTAAAACTAGATGGGAATTATGGTGTTTTTGTTATTTATAAATATAAATCCAAAACCCCTAGATTGGGTTAGGTAGGATGCATTGAGGGTGTCATCACCTCACTTAATGAGTGATATTGACATGTTGTCATACTAGCATTAATATAGATACATGGTATGAGCCAAGTGTAGAAATTAATAAAAAAATGCTACTACTAATGAAATCAAACTGAAATCAAGAGATTAAAAATTTCCTCTACAATACTATGGAATGGAAATAACAATTTAGAAACACATGCAATGACATGCAACCATCAAAACCACAGTAACACAATGATCTTACAGGGGAACCCAACAGGGAAAAACCCCTCTGCTATTTTTCATTAATCAGACGAGAATGAGAAACTATTACAACGTCTTGCTTCAACTATGAATCACACTCTGCACTATAAACATGTTCTCCTGTTTACTATCTTGCTCTAGCTAACACATCCAATTTAGGAGAAATTGAGCTCCTAAATAATAAGGGAATTCCCTATTTCCTTGCACAAAACCTAAGGAATTGATCACCTGCATCAATTCCAAGCCTATACACTCAACTAGTACACAATTGATAATTACAATGTGCCTTTTCCTCCACTCTAGATAGGAAATTCAAATTCCATGCATGTCTGGGATATTTTTAGTTGATTGACTAGTTTAACTAAGAGATAATTGAGTTAAAAACATTTTTACTGCTCAACTGACCTTCAACTGACTCAATTAATTTCTTGAGCTTAGTTAACTAAGTTCAAATGAAAATAACTGAACTAGATTGCTAAATTTTAGCAATCACTACATGTGCAACTCTACTCCAAGCCTATAACTCGAATTTACTAACTTAACTAGTAGACAAGGCCATGCCACTCTAGCTAACTACAATCCAAGTCATCATGCTGATGTGGAAAATCGAATTACTCAACTTGACTAAGGCACAAGTAAAATTGAGCCTTTCTTGCTACAATTTTTAACACCAATTTTTTGTGGAATTGCAGAGGAGTGGCTATGGTTGTGTTCTGGTATGTTTTGGGTTATCAATGCTTGCACACAGGAATAGTTAGATGGTGGAGGCCATGATTCCCATTCCCTCATTTTCGATGTTAACTCGGTCCTTAACATTCATTGTCCTCATCCTCCATCATTTTATGGATTTAAGCATGTCATTTGAGATGCAATGTGTACTAATTTTTCCTTAGTTGTGGTTGTTTCCATTTTTTCTCCCTCTCGCTTTCCCAAGAAACTATGAATGGTGGAGAGTTTTCCACACCCTAGTTTTTCTACAACACTTTGGTTTGTAACTCGTCTTGTAGCATGATCGTTTGGTCTAGCTCTCTCTGTTCACAAATATGGTTAGGAAAAGTGCACGATGTAGGCGTAGTAGTGGTGGTCGTGGAGGAATTGGAGGATATTTAGCTCACTTGAGGACATATATTTCATCTCATATACTCATGGAATAGATTCCCATGGAGGTTTAGGATAAAATGAGTTTGAAGCAGATGTTTCAGTTGAGAGATATTGTTTATTGGATTTAGAAGGGTTAACCAATATAACGAAGCAGGTGTTTGACCCAAGGAATACCTATGGAAAATAGGACCAATACCTGTTGACAATTTATTTATATTGGAGAATGAAGATGATGTTGGGTAGAGTAATCATGCCCACGAAGGATGAAAAAGAAGAGACATCTTTGATGCTAGACAAGGTGGTGCTCCACCAAAAGGAAATGGGAGCACGTCTCAAGAGAATTGAGGCCCATGTTGCTTTTGCTCCAGGTCTGAGTGGTTGCAAAAACGGGCGCACCAACCCCATCAATGTGGGATGTCTCCACTTCTACAAAGTTTCATGACAATTTTTTTTTCTCTATGTGGTTTTCTTGTTTTACTAGACCTTTAAGTGTTGGCATGTGTAGCCAACTCTATAGTCAATTTGTAAATTCCCATATGCATCAAACTATGTATAATCAATTTCTTACTAAGCACTCTCTGTTTTTGGAGATTTGGTCTAGATATATAATTTACTTTTGTATTTATTCCTTGTTGTTTTTCCAATCACTTGGTTTCCCCTGGTGCAAGCCACTGGTAGCAAGGTTGCCAGGCATTTGCAACTTTCTCTTGTTAATGGAATTATAGCTTTATATATATATATATATATGAGAGAGAGAGAGAGAGATAATTAATGATTCAATTGAATCTCACTCGAGTGGTTGTGGAATGGAGTGTCATCCTTCCCACCCAAATTATTTTTCCATTAATGACATTTGAGAATTTTGTTGTAATGGTTTGGAGTCAATTTAGGTTCAAAACCCAGTGGTAGTTAGGGGGAGACACCTAAAATCCAACTATGTTATGGGTTGAATTGGCCCAAACTCCTGAATTGTAGTTTCTTAGACTAAAAGTTAATCTCACAAAAAAAGCTTATAATAATAAAAAATAAATTAACATAAATTTATTTTACTATTATTTTTTAAATACAAATAAATTTGTATTTTATTTTTTATATATGATAATTTATTTTAAACGCTAAACCTACATAGTTGAATCTAAACTTTACCACCTTACCTTATTTTATGTTTGTCATAAAAGCAAATTGAAATTTATTCACCTTTAAAATAACCTAAAATCAAACTATGTTATGGGTTGATGTGGGCCAAAATTCTGAATTGTAGTTTCTTAGACCAAAATTCAATCTCACAAAAAAAAATCTATAATAATAAAAAATTAAATTAACATAAATCTATTTTACTATTATTTTTAAAATATAAATAAATTTGTATTTTATTTTTAATAAATGATAATTTATTTTAAACACTAAACCTACATAATTGAATCAAACTTTACCACCTTACCTTATTTTATGTTTGTAATAAAAGAAAATTTAATTGTATTCACCTTTAAAATAATCTCAGTAACACACTTATTCCCAAATTTTACATTAAGAAATCTAATAATTTGGGACATTACCAAAGGATTGTGTTTTGAAAATGAAGAATAATAGTAGGTTATGTTATCTAATGATATTTGATACTATTCGGATACAAACAAGACTAATAATTGTGATGTAACATAGTCCCTGCTTCTATTGCTAATTAATTTCACACATGATTCTTTGGAGCAACCATCTCCGCACAACCTCCTCCACACAACCATCACCACACAACTTCCTCCACATATTTATCTTCGTGCTCAATAACGCCTTTAAGTTATTCATTGAAATTAGAAGCAATTATTGATTGATATGGGTCCCAGATCTCATGGGGAGGAATAATGATACAATAATGACAACATAACAATTTGGAATATTTGCAGAAGGATGGTGTTTCGAGTAAGGAACATTAAACCTCTGCACTTCGACGAGGCATTATTGCTAAAAATACCATATTTCTATCTGCAGAACCAATGTTAGATAATATTTTAGATTTTTTTAGAAGTTTTGATACACATCTTATCTATGCCTCCTCCTCCCCCATGCAAACAACATGCAAGCTTTGTTTATGGTTATGTATGTGAAATTAGCCACATGCAGAAGTGTGGAGAAAGTCCACTGCTTGAAGGAAGTGTATTGTGTGGAGAAAGCCTTCAAGCTTCCTTTGTGCGGATCTCTGCACTCAATACTAAAGGCCTTTATTGTTAATATTTTAGTATTAAATAATCCATATTTGTTATTCACAATAACACCGAGGCAAGCAGTGTACACATACGATATTATTTGTAATGTTTTAATTATAAAAAATGCATATCACTAGTCAATTGAGAATTGTTCTGAAAGTCATAGCGCGGAAGAAGACCATTATGGAGAGGAATCTTTTAAGTTTTCATTGTGTGGATCTCCACACTCCACACTAAATACTTTTATTGCTGATATTTTAATATTAAATAATTTGTATTTCTTGTTCACAAGAATATTGAGGGAAGTGGTGTACCCATACAATATTATTGGTTATTTTTAAACTGTAAATAATGCATATTTCCATACTCCGAATATCACTAGCCAATTGAGTAAAGGTTGTGCAAAGTGCAGACAAAATTGTGTGTGGAGGAATTCCATTGTGCAAAGAAAGCTTTCAACCTTTCTTTGTGTCGATCTCCACACTCCACACTAAATGCTTTTGTTGCTAACATTTTAGTATTAAAATGCAATTTTGAATGCATAAATGGATTGAGCATGCTGAAAAACCCCAAAGCACCTGAAATTTGCAATTTAGACAATTTAAACTTATGATTCTTGAAAATATTTACCAGATTTTAAGAAAAAATTATCCCAAAAAGTGCTTGAAAAATGGTCGTTTCATCTATTAATTAGACTAATTCTATGGAAAGTAAAACATCACATTTTAGATTTTTTTTATTGTAAATATTACTTGTATGTTTAAGATTTAATTAAAAATAATATTCTTCATTGTTATGGTTTAATGAAAGGTTGTGATCAAATTTAATAAGTTACATGAATTTTATAAATGGGAATTTTGTGATTATTTGCATTATGACCAGCCTAGATCCATCTTAACTCTGGATCTACCAAGCATTGAGAGGTATTAAATCTCTTGACATGCAAACCTATTTTAGTGTGAAAAGAGATTTGATCCCTCTTAGTGCATGACATATCTAGAGTTAAGATGGATCTAGGCTGGTTTTAAGTTGACATTATCGTTCTTCTAGCTAGAAGCCATGATGATCTCAATAACCAAACTAAGATCCTTCATGGTTACGACTCCAAGATAAGTATGGATATTAATACTGACAAGACTAAAGTCATGATAATTAAATCTAAAAATATCAACCATGATTTCATCTACAATAAAAATTACTTGGAGCATGTTTCATCATGAAAGTATTTAGGTATTGACATTAATCATCAACTCAAATAGAATTATAACATTGAGAAAAGGGTTATTTTAGGTTGGAAAGCTTATTATAAGCTTGAAAACAATTGCAAGTCGACTAATCTTTGGATTTGGAGTAAACAAAATAAATCCTATTTTAGAAGCTCATCACCCTTGTTATTTTATATGGATGTGAGGTGTGAGATTTTGGGTTGTAGCATATCTCGAGAATTATGGAGGAATAAAAAGATGATCCAAAACCAATTTATAACCTACAACCTCGCGATTAAATGAAATACTCCTTGTCCTATCCTCTTGATTGAAGCTATCCTTCCCACCATTGAAAGCATGGGCATGTTTAGGTATTTGATGTATAACAAGAAGTTTTACAACATGGAATCCAAGAGGTTCCCAAAAATTGCTTCTAACTCTAGCCAAACCCCCATCTCCAAAGTATGGATGGCATAAGGATGCCCAGTCTTGGCTCGATCATTGGGGGATAAAGAAGAAGATCATATTGGAGAATAAGGATAATATTTAAAATATTTTTACCTTCAAATTTAAGCATAAGTTATGTGATGATAAGGAGCTAGAGGGGAAAAGAAAGCTAAGGTATTATAAGGATTTGATCAACCCCACTCTTGGTAACCAAAATTATATTTTTTGTCTTCACTATTGCTAAGAAGAAAATGAACATTGAAAATATAAGAACTAATTTTGATGAGCTTCAAAGTAAAACCGGACATTAGTTTATTCCCAAAACACCCTAGGACGAAAGAATCTGTTACCTTTGCATTACTAAAAGGGTTGAAGATGAAAAAATCTTTCTCTTGGATTGTTACTCACATTCTCTCTCATTTCCAAAAACATTTTCCACACTTCCAACCTTCTTGACTTTTCAAGTCAACAAAACTATAGTGATCTAGGAGCACTTCTAATGGCAGAAGTGTCCCAGACACGTAATTTTATTAATAGGAAAATAAATTACATGAGGAATTTGCAAGAGTTTACACACGTAGACTCCAACACTCTTGCAATTAGGAAAATGACCTATTTATAAGCTACATGTCCTAACTTATTTTAGTTATGGACCACTTATTAAAACAACAAGTGTCCATTTACAATAAATATCCTTCTAACCAATCTAATAACTTTATTCCTATTTTAGAGCCTAATATACCACACTATTCTAGAGTCATATCTGTTGGAATGTATTAATCACTGTTAAATGACTAAGCTGATACACATAAATTATCAATCCAGGGACATCGTTTATTTCAATGACAGTTTCACTATCTGTGTCGATACATCAAATCAGAAGCAAATCCAAATAAAGAGAAATCGTTGCAGAATTAGATACTAGAAGAAATCACTCATGCAAAAATAAAAACGATCTACAGGAATGTAATCATGCCTCAATTAACTGTACCTAGCACACCACACAACAATTACCCAGCTTGTATCTCTAATCACATCCATGTAACAAAATAATAATATTGAAATTGAAGCAGATCTACTCAAAGCTAGAACAACAACAAAAACACTTCCACCAATACATAAAGTAAATAAGAAATATGTATAGCTACCTTAACCGCTGCAATCCATGCTAAAGAGGAGGGCCCTTCCTCCCTAGCAGGGCGCAGGAAGAGAAAGAAACTTAAACATAAACTAAACCAAAAAATGCATGTAACAACAACAACGTGATAAATTTGTATTAATGTGACCAAAATTATAGAGCCAAAAGTAATACTGTTCTCCGCTAACCCCTTGAATTCCAGGGTCGAGAGTTATATAATGTTTACATGTTCAGAAAAAATAGGAACAAATCAATAATGAGAATCTTACGATTCTCATGCTGATCAAAATAAGATACATACAGTTACAACCACTTCTTAATGAAAAGTCTGATTGGAAGAATACGGATTACAATCAAAACTGCCCAAAATCTCTCATCCTAAAATAAAATATGTAATAACTTCTACAACTATCCATGGAAAAATGACAATTGTAGCGTAACAACAATTGCGGACAGGTCAGCATCCAGAAGTTGACAATGTCCAGTCAGCAGTACAACTGTAACAAGAATTTATATAACGGGTTTGTAACAACACCGTGATGTAATAACATCGTGGTGTAACAACTCACTGTAACAACACATTTCCACTACTTTTGTATGCCTCATGATCTAGATATTTTGTGCTAAAAATAACATCTGGAAGGACAACAAAAGACCAGAGAACTTCTTCCAACATTTACCCCAGTTAGTCATAAAAAAAGACACGATACATCATAATAATCGATGAAATGGAAAGATAATGAAAATAAGGTAAAAAAACATTGTTTAAGATAGAAAAACAAGAAAAGAGGCAAAGATAGTCCCAATGGTTGTAGCCAGAAGGTAACAATGGGGGAAAAAATGTAGGAAATTAGTGAAAAAATGGCACCCAACATGTTTCCCCAGCTGAAGCACTTGCATGTCCTCATGAAAAATCTCATATCCCATGAGAATATCTCTGGCGCAGGTCAGTGAGGTCATAAGCACCGACTGTGTATTCATCTGCAGACCTGTACCCTTGAGTAGCCATCAGCTGTCGTACCCAAGACTCTACTTCATACTTGCTCAATTCATAATGAATTTGGTAATCCTCTATTGGTAGCCAAATCAAAGGGAATTTGAATCTTAGCCCAAGCCAGGAAGCGCCAAGGGTCTGTATTATCTGTGCATATGCTGGTACATGTGTAACAACTACCACAAAGTTCTGAAATGCAAACGGTTCCCCTTCTAACAACTCAACATTGCTGGCTTCTGTACGCTTCAGACACACAGTCAGGGCTCGAATCTTCATTAATGAAAACTGATTAAGGAAAAAGTTCACAATCCTCCTTCTGTAAGTGGCAACAGGTTCCCTTATCCCAAGAGTGCTTAGAATCCTTCTAAATTCCTGCCTTAATTCGGCGGCTCGTCCTGGTTCTGCCCAGATCCATAATGTTGTCTTCTCTTCATTGGCATCCATAGATTTGGTGGACAGATGCCACTCAATATGATTCCTCATAAATGACACAAAGGCTTGTAACTACAAACCCCCCATGTAGGGAATATAGTCACCACCATTTTCATACTTACATGCTCACAAATGATATTATGCAAAAATAACTCACACAATAGGCTTTGTTTGTCAAAATCAGAAGCACGAAAGACATCTAAAAATGTGCGAGTGGAAGAACCTAGATATCACATGTTCTCCATGATGAATTTTAACTGAAACAGGTAATAGCATTCCCATAGGAAACTGGGGTAATATGGGGAAGGTCGCCTGCACCCCAACAAATTGAGGGTAAGCTCATGGAGTTTTTTCTTATCCACAGTCAAATCCTGAATCTGTTGCTGTAACAACAACAACTGTTCCTCCTACTTCTTTACGGCTTCCTTGTGCTTATACTCTTCCCAAGCCTTCTTCAACTCTTCTTTCATCCATTTTTCCTATAAAGAACTTATCTCCTTCTGATGTTCTTTCAACGAGACCACCCCCTCCCGAAGGGATATTGCTTCTTGTTTCCACTTCTGCAATTCGGAAATAAACAAAATTTTCTTAGAACTCCATCCCATGAGGGGACCTAACGTTCCTCTGCATTCAAAATCAACATCAATAATGGGTGTAGCAACCTCTGTTGGATGGGTCTGCTCCACCTCTACTGCTGGTTCTTGTGTAATAGCAACTTCATCAGTGGGTTCTTGTGTATCAACCCCTTCATTTTCACCTAGGGTAGCCTCTGTGTCCACTTCTGGTTCTAATGTAACAATAATGGCATCCACAAGTTATTTTGTATTGGCCTCTAGGTCAATCACTATGGGAGGCTCTTCTTTAACTGTTGGTTCTTGTGTAATAGCAATATCCTTAGCAAGTTCTTGTGTAACAACCTCCCGAAGTTCTGTTTCTGTTTCCATTGGGCTGGTGTTTTCCCCACGGACCTTATACCCTGTTGCTGTTAGTCCTTGAGAACATGCTATGCATACAGATACTAAGATTTCCTTCCCCTCAGATAATCTTTGTTTCAACTGTTCATTTTCCTTTCTTAAATTTTCAAGTTCTAGAAGAAGAACATGAGTTTCATCCTTACCTAATGAGGAGGGTTCTATTTCTTCTTCTTCTGATCCTTCTGCTTCTTTCTGCTTTCCAGTTGTGGGAAATAGTTCTGTTGGCAAGTTAAATCTCACCCTCTATTTTGGCTGTATGTCCCCAATTGGCTTGTCAGTGGGTTCTTTTCCAATTCTGACCCTAACGGGCCGAGTCTGGACTTTAGCTTCTACATGACTTCCTTCTGAAGTCGCGACCTATTTCCTCCGGCTTGTCCTAGGCCTTTTTCGTTTAAATTCTTCCCATCTCCTTCCCTGCTGGCTTAGGCCATCCAAAACGATCAATTTAATAAGTCCATGATTGGTCACACATGCTTCAGGATGTGTTGATATCTTCACCGCCGTCACCATATGCTTAATGTTTCCCAATCGAAAAAATGGGAGGTTGATCTTCTACTAGTGCCAAAGATGATTAAGTAGAGGGAAGTGGCAATTGAAGATGATTGTGGATCTCCCCTCACAATTAATGTACTTGATTAAACCTAGGGCGACATCTGCCTAGGGGGAGTGATAATTTGTCAACTCCTCTTCCCTTATTTTCTAACCTTTCCTCTCCTTCAAGAAAATATTCCTTCAAAGAAAAGTCATTGATTTTCCTATTGAACCATCTCCACCCTTCTACTGGAAATTTGGTCACTCGGGAAATCAATTCTTCTGTCACTTCAATTTGCAGGCCCCTGACTCAGGTCTGGTTTTTATTCAAATTCTGAGTGAATTCAATTTAAGTAGCCTTGTCTGAACCTTCCAATTTATGAAAATATTCAATCCACCTGGTGTCCCTAAAAACCTGGTAAGATTTCGAACAGTTCTACAAAGCTTCCATGGACTCTGGCTCATGTCTTACTATTGTTCCTCCCATCTTATCGTTATTCTAAATCACTCCTTAAGCTCAACCTACTGTAATATCGCTACACTGCTCTCGGCACCCTGCTCTGCTTATCTTGGATGAAGAGTTTTGGACGAGGATGCAAGGCTTCAGCTAAGGAAGGTGATGGGAGGTGACAGTATTTGCGAATTACCAAATCGTACTTCACACATTCCTACATAAATGTCTAATTATGGAAGGTAACAGGCTTTAAGTACAAATGCCTTTTTCGGTCGGATTTGGTCATAATTGGCTATCGTGCTATTTAATTAAATGCATGCGGGGTTAATAACGGTTTCATGACTATGTATTTCTTACAATGACTACGAGATTTATCCCCCCCTGCTTTAATGGTGATGTCCGCCCTCGGTCTTCACGGGAATATCATCACTTGCCATTAATCACGAAACTATTAAATGATGTCGTTACCTTTTTTAATGAAGTCCTTGAAATTATGCGGGGGAGGAATTTGAATTGATGGCATAACCACTTTAAGTGATCAAGGTGGTCACACTTGATTGTTGTAATTATTGCTGCATGCGACGAAATAGGAAACACTGTTCATGGCTGTCGGCTTTTACATGTGTAATAGCCAAGACAACCTTTGTGTTATTCTTCAGAAAACATGATGATAAGGAAAAATAGATATAGAAAAGAAGAAAATAAGTACCATCATCTTGTAAAATGTATCGGGAAGGAAGGATGATGTTTTGGAAAAGGGAAAAAACTAGGTGTAACAGCTGCCACAGAAGTGGTTTTCAACTATTACAAATTGTTTGGCTGCGCCCCAAAAAGAGGTTTTCACAATCGGAATTTTATTATTACTTTTTTTTTTAATAGGTGTAACAGCTGCCATAAGGGCGGTTTTCAGCTACTGCACTTATTGGAATTTCAAATTTCAGGATGCACAGGGGAATATTACCCTGCTGCTGTAACATAAAGATGAGAGTCCGCGATAATGTTAACAAATGATTCCGTTGAAGCAGGTTGATGATATAACCTGAGACGGTGCCCATTAACCAGTAACAATGTCTTGGCACTGTCAATGGTGACCAATTATATAGTCCCATCGTCAAAGACCGTGTCTACTTCGTAAGGACTAGCCATCTGGTGTAGAGCTTGCCTTTGAAATACTTGAATCTTGAATCATACAAGAGAGCTCAATCTCCTTTCTGAAATTTCTTCTTCTTAATGAACCTGTCATGCCATCTAGCTCTTTGCTGCTGAATAATCTCTGTCTGCTGAATGGAAGCCAACCGTTTCTCTTCCAACTCATTGAGCTAGTTCAATCTTTGTCTTTACACTGTGCTTAAATCCATATTGACTTGCAATGATGTTCTTAATGTATTTATTTCTAACTCTATGGGAAATAAATGATTCTTACCATACACCAATTCATATGGTGAGAAGCTTGTAGTATTCCTCCATGTTGTTCTGTAAGCCCACAACACCTCTGGAAGTTTCTCGGCCCAATTTCTTCGATGGCTGGCTGCTTTCTTTGTTAAGATTCCCTCAATAACTTTATTGGTGCTCTCCACTTGACCATTTTATTGTGGGTGATAAGGTGAAGTGATCTTGTGATGAATTCCATACTTCTCAACCAACTTCTGAATCAAATGAGATGTGAACTGAGGCCCTCCATCCGTCAATATCTCCCTGGGTATCCCGAATTGAACAAAAATATCTTCGAACAAGAAATCTAAAACAACTTGCTCTGTAGCTCTAGTTAGTGCCTTTGCTTCAACCCACTTTGTGACATATTCGGTGCATACCAATATGTATGATATTTGCTGTGATGAAGGATTAATTGGCCCGAAAAAATCCAGGGTCCATTTCTCAAATGGTTATATCACTATTTGAGGCTGCAACGACATCTCATCTGATTTCAGAGGCTGGCCCATCTTTTGGCAGCGATCACATCCCATCACAAACTTCTTGGCATCCTGGAATATAGTTGGCCAGTAGTACCCTGTTGAGATTACTTTATATCCTGTCCTTTTGTTAGCGAAGTTCCCTCCACAGGGTTCCTCATGACAAGCTTTCAAGATATCAAAAACCTCATATTCTCTAACACACCGCCTAATTTGAAAGTATGGCCCGGTGTGATAGAGATTGCCCTCTATCCAGGAGTAGGTAAAAATCTGTTGTATGATCTTCCTATTTTCTTTGGAAGATAAATGGTGTGGGAATTTTCCTGCAGCAAGATAATTGGCTATAGCTGCATACCACAGTGAGTGAGTAGATATGGAAAAAATATATTCATTTGGAAAATAATCCTCAGTAGGAGTGCAATCACCATCTATAGTTATTCTAGAAAGAAAATCAACAACCACATTATCTTTTCCAGCTTTATCTAAAATAGTGATATCAAATTCCTATAAAAACAATAACCGTCGTGTAACTCTACCATTGGTAACATGTTTATTCATTAAAAATCAAATTGCAACATGGTCAGTGTGTACACATACTTGATACTTGGTGATGTAGTGTCAAATTTTTTTGATAACATGCACAACTACTAGGAATTCCTTCTCAGTCACTGTATAGTTGAGTTCAGCTGGAGTTAAATTCTTGCTGATGTAGTAAATGGCATAAGGTTTATTTTCCTCCAGCTGCCCCAAAACAACACCCATAGCTATTTCAGATGCATCCATGGCGATATGGAATGTAAGTCTCCAGTTTGGTCCTCGCAAAATAGGTGCTACTGTTACACAGTTATTTAACTTCAAAAAGGCTTGCTCACACTTTCCTGTCCACACAAATTCTGCATCTTTCATGAGCAAAGAAAATAGAGGAGATACAATTTTGAATTTTTTTATATAAATCTCCTGTAGTACCCTGCATGTCCCAAAAAACTACGTACCTCTGTTTGAGTTCTAGGAGTTGGGATTCTCGAGATTACCTCAATTTTTGCAGGGTCTACCTTGATTCCATCTGTTGAAATGAAATGTCCCAACACAATTCCCTCAGTCATCATAATGTGGAATTTATCCGTGCTCAAAGAAACATTAGTTTGTTCACAACGTTCCAACACCTTTTCCAAATTAACTAATGTTGTTTCAAAGGCATCCCCGTGGGATGTAAAGTCATCCATGAAAATTTCATGACAGTCATTCAAGATATCCGAAAATATACCCAATATTTCCCTTTGAAAAGTTGTTGGTGCATTATAGAGGCCAAAATGAAGGACTATGTATGCGAAAGTACCCCACGGATAGGTAAACGTTGTCTTGTCTTGGTCTTTCGGGGCAATCTGTATTTGATTGTAGCCACTGAACCCATCTAGGAATGAAAAAAACTTTATCCCAGAGAGAGTATCCAGGACCTGGTCGATGAATGGTAAAGGGAAATGGTTCTTTTGGGTGGCCTTGTTAAGCTCTCTATAGTCTACATAGACTCTCTGACGCAACAACAGCACTGAAAGTCACCCTGAGGAGGGATGGTCAACAACTACGTGGCTCTGTTAGCCAAACCCTTTCTTTTACTTCGTTCCTTTCCTCTGTAATCTACGTTCTCTTTTTTTTGAAGTTTATCTATCAATTTCGAAGAAATTGATAGATAACTATATTCCACAACTTTCACAGTTATTAACCATAATCCTGTACCTTAGTTTCCCAGTCTCGTAGCTTGGATTTATATATCTCCCCGGGCCCACAATACAATCGCGGGGTTCAATTAAAGGCATCCAATGTTTATACCTTCGAACTTTATATTATGTTTCCCACTCATATACATTATCTCCGAACTTAGGACTGAAGTTATAACCTTTGCACTTTATAATAATATTCCTCGCGTTCTATATAAATGACTTACAATAAACCGTGGGCTCTTTTATTAAACTTCGCACATCTTTGGCAAACAGTCACTGTTCGATCGCCTTTTCCGAGATCTACGGCTCTGAGCGATTTCGCTCGACGTCCAATGTCGATCTTTAACGCGCGAAGGCGCAGATTAACGGGTGGTTTTGGAACAGTGGCCCAAGCCACGTGTCCAATGGTCTATGGAATCGCTCGCCCTCTAGACAATACCGCTTGTGGACGAAAGGTGGTGCGGAATGGGGCAATCCGCCCTCCAAAACCACTCGTTGTTTTGCTACAGTGCTTTATCGGGGTTAATGGCCGATTACGTTATTCTTCGTCCGCCTTACTCAGGTTATCAACAACCAGATGTATTTCTTTTGTAAATAAAGTGAAATTTCTGTTATCATAAGAAAGAGTTAAATGGCCACGATTTCATGCAGAGACCTCGCCTGCGGGGATTGAATTCACAGGGTTATCCAACAATTTATGGGAATCCAAGGACAGAGAACGGAATTCCTAATACAAAATTGCCTCATAACCAAACGAATCTTCACACAATCAACATTTCAAGAAAATTAGACAACCAACAGGACTGAGATTCATTCAATTGGAAGCAATCGACAATGCACAAAGTTTTATTGCGGAATCTCTACTCTCCCTTTATACATCCAGAGGATATAATTATATACATTATAGAGTGACTCTTCAGTTCCTCAGTGAGGACCGGTTTCGAAACCAACAGTCTAATTACAATAATTCAATTAACTGAAATATGACAGCTAGACAAATTGAGCTATTCGACTTCCTATGACCCTAATTAATCTAAATAACACAATCAGCTAAGGTATTAACACCTAGCTGTTACAATTCAGATGTTTCGAACCCTACTAGCCACAACATGTGGAAAAAATTCCTACATTGCTGGCTAGGGTCTAATGCCCCTGCATCAGATTCCCGAGGGCAATCTTCTTCATGGGCTCCTGTCCATGAGCTCGTCCACTGATCTGCCTATCTTCTGTAACATTTCTTCTGTCATCCAAGTGGCATCTTCTTCTGGCTTGTCCCTCCATTTGATTAAGTACTGAAAGTACTCTTGTCCTCTGGTCCTTCTGAACACCCTTTTATCCAATATATTATCTGGTTGTAATGGCTGTGCTGGAGGTAGCTGCTCTTTCCACTCAATCTGTTCTTTGTCTGCTGATCTTCCTTCTGCACCATCATCTTCATACTTGTACAAATCTACAACATTAAAAATAGGAGATATTCCAACATCAGGTGGCAATTCAATCTCATAAGCATTTGCAGAAAACTTCCTAAGTATCTTGCATGGACCAATCTTTTTGAACTTCAATTTGTTGTACTGCTTCTTTGGGAACCTCTCCTTTCTCAAGTGTGCCAAAATCAAGTCTCCTACTTCAAAGTGAACTTCTTTTCTGCTCAAGTCTTCTCTGTTTTTTTATTTGATGTTGCTGCCTTGTAGTTGCTGTTTCACTTGTTCATGTATGGCCTGGATCTCTGAAGCAAACTCCTCACCATCTGCACTCCTTAACTCTGCTCTTCCCAAATTTCTTAACTCTGATATTCCTTCAGGATGCATTCCATAAACAATATGAAATGGACTCTGCCCTGTGCTTCTGTTTGGTGAATCATTATATGCATACTCTGCTTGGGGAAAAATATGATCCCACTGCTTGGGATGCTCTCCTGCAAGGCTTCTCAACAAATTTCCCAGACTTCTATTCACTACCTCAGTTTGTCCATCAGTATGAGGATGATAAGCTGAGCTGAAACTTAGTTTAGTACCAAGTTTCTTCCACAGTTTCCTCCAAAAGTGACCCACAAATCTGGTGTCTCTATCTGAAACAATACTCTTGGGCAACCCATGCAATCTAACAACTTATTTGAAAAACAAGTTAGAAACATGGGTGGCATCACTAGTTTTATAACATGGAATAAAATGTGCCATGTGCCATTTTGGAGAATCTGTCCACCACAAAAAAGACTGCATCATTCCCTCTCTGAGTCTTGGGTAATCCTAGAACAAAATCCATACTCACCATGTCCCAAGGCCTATCTGGAATAGGTAAGGGAGTGTACAATCTTGCATTCTGGTTCCTTCCTTTGGCATATTGACAAATATTGCAATTCTTCACAAACTTATCCACTTCTGCTCTCATCTTGGGCCAGAAATAAAAGTGACTCAGCTGCTCATAAGTCTTATCAGTACCAAAGTGCCCAACAAGTCCACCACTATGCTTCTCTTTGATCAAATTTTCTCTCATGGAACATTTTGGTACACACAGTTGGTTCTTTCTGAATAACAAGTCTTCCTGCAGAAAATAATCCAGCCACTGGCTTCTGTCTATTAAAACAGGGTTACTACATGCCTCAAATGCATCTTTAAAATCAGGATCTGTTTTATACAATTCCTTGAGAAAATCAAATCCTACAACCTCAAAATTATTTTCTTGAACAAGCAAGTGTCTCCTACTCAAAGCATCAACTACTTTGTTAGCCTGGCCACTTATATGTTTCAGAACAAAATTAAAACCTTGGAGATACTCAACCCACTTAGCATGCTTATGTTTCAACTTGGGCTGCTGTACAATATACTGCAAAGCATGATTGTCAGAATATAACACAAATTCCCTGGACATCAAATAATGTCTCCACTTCTTCAGTGCCTGAACAATTGCATAGAATTCCTTCTCATAAGAGGAATACTTTCTTCTGGTATCATTCAAATTTTCACTGAAATAGGCTACAGGCCTATCATCCTGACTCAACACAGTTCCAATGGCCTCTCCACTGGCATCACATTTTACTTGAAATGGTTTAGTAAAATCAGGCAGAATCAAAACAAGCTTCTTTGTTATCTTTTGCTTCAAAATTTTAAAATTTCTTTTTGCTTCAGCAGTCCACTTAAATGGTTGTTTTCTCTTCTTTATTACTTCAATTATGGGTGCATTGATCTTACTGAAGTTTCTTATGAACTTTTTGTAAAAACTAGCAAGTCCATGGAAGCTTCTTACCTCAAAAATACTCCTGGGTGAAGGCCATTCCACAATTGCCTTAACCTTTTCTGGGTCCATCTTCAATCCTTCTGCAGAAACAACAAAACCCAAATACACCAACTCTTCCTTCATGAATGAGCATTTCTTCAAATTTATCAGCAGCTTCTCTTGGTGCAGCTTCTTCAAGACATGATTAAGATGCGTTAAATGTTCTTCTTTAGTTCTGCTGAAAACTAGTATATCATATAAATATACTATCACAAATTTCCCAATAAATTCTTTCAACACTTCATTCATAAGTCTCATAAAAGTGCTTGGTGCATTTGAAAACCCAAAAGGCATTACCATCCATTCATACAGTCCTTCATTTGTTTTAAAGGAAGCCTTCCATTCATCACCCTCTCTTATCCTAATCTGATGGTATCCACTCTTCAAATCTATCTTTGAGAAATACTTAGCACCACTCAAACAGTCCATTAAGTCCTCAATTCTGGGCAAAGGAAATCTGTACCTGATTGTGATCTTATTAATTGCTCTGGAGTCAGTACACATCCTCGAGCCTCCATCTTTCTTTGGGCTCAAAACTGCTGGTACTGCACATGGACTCATACTTTCTCTAATTAGTCCTTTGTCCACCAACTCCTGTACCTGTCTCCTGATTTCATCATTTTCCTTGAGAGTCATTATATAGGCTGCCTTATTTGGCAGATTTGATCCAGGGATAAAATCTATCTGATGGCTGATCTTTCTCACAGGTGGCAGCTCATCAGGTAAATAATCCACAACAATGTCACAGAATTCATCTAACATTTCTTGGATTTCTACTGGAAAATCAGAAATCTTTGTAGAAGTAAGAACTACTTTAGGTTTGCAAACTAAAGCAAAGCTTACCTCTTCTTCTTCTATCTACTGCAGATATTCCTTCCCACTCAGCAACAAGGTCTTTGGATCAATCACTCTGCTGGATGGCTCTCCTTCTTCCATGGGTATCAATGTATGATGCACCCCATATTTGAAGAACTTGTAAGTGTTCTTCTTGCCATCATGCACTGCTGCTCTGTCAAACTGCCAAGGTCTACCCAGCAGTATATGACACACATCCATGGGCATTACATCACACAAGACCTTATCTTTGTATTTTCCCATTTGCAGCTCTATCTCACACTGTTCTTTTACAACCAGCTGGTGCCCTTTATGCAGCCAGGACACCCTGTAGGGAGTTGGATGCTCCCTTGTCTTCAACTTCAACTTTTCTATTACCTCAGTGGAAACTAGATTGTCTGTGCTGCCACTATCAATGACTAGCTGGCAGCATTTCCCTTGGACTTTGCATATGCTCCTAAACAAAGTCTTCCTTTGTGCAGGCTCAGTGGCCTCTTTAGCTTGCTTCAACAGGACCTTATTTACCACCAAGGATTATCCCCTCTCTGGAAGAATTTCTTCTTCAATTTCTGCCTCTTCTCCAGCCTAGGCAACAACAGCATTTCTTGGACCAGCACCCACATTCTCTGGACACTCATAGTGCTTATGTCCCACTCCTTGACATCTATAACACCTCAACTCTCTGCCTCTGCCTTTGTCTCCTCTTCCTCTTCCTCTGTAAGAACCCCTTCTGCCCTTTGCATCATCCTCTGTAGATGCATTCTGAGGTGAGCTACTGTCAGCTCCATTCCTGGGTGTAGGCTTTCCTCTACCACCCTGACTTCCCTTCCCACGGAAAGTACCTCTCTTCTTGGCAGACTGTTTTCTCAGGAGTTTCTCCTCTGCTTTCAAGGCCATCTAATAGGCCTCTTCCACTGTCTTAGGAGACAGAAGACCAATCTCATCTTGGATCTCTAGCTTGAGACCATTCACATATCTGGCAGTCTTCTCTGGTGTATCTTGGAATTGCCCAGCTCTTATGCTCACTCTGTAGAATTCCTCTGTGTACTCTTTTACTGTCAGCAACCTCTGTCTCAGGTTCTGCATTTTTTTATACAATGTCAGCTGGTAATCACTAGGTAAGAATTTGCCTTTTAATTTAGCCATCATTCTGGTCCAGCTCTTGATAGGTTGCTTGCAGTTCTCCTCCCTTGTACGCACTACACCAGCCCAATATTTGGCATGTCCTTTCGGCTTTGTCACTGCCAAACTTGACCCTCTTATCTTCGCTTATCTCTTCATAATCGAAGCATTTGTTCATTTCATTAATCCGGTCCACCAACTCCTCTGGGATTCGGTCCTCCGCAATGACACTTCAATCCTAGGCAACTTTAGAATGATCATTCCTAAGGAGCACCTTGTCGAAAATTTCAACATTTTCTTCGACTATTACGGTTCGGGATGCGGCGATGTATTCGAGATCTGCGATGCTGTCTTCGTTCCATGGCATCTATTCTGGCTTCGACCCTCTGCAACATCCACAACACCTCGACATTGGCAACAGGTCTTCTTCTGCCAGCACCTCTACCAACTCAGATTGCCATGTTAGCAAAACAATGTCAGACTTGCTCCGATACCACAAATGACGCAACAACAGCACTGAAAGTCACCCTGAGGAGGGATGGTCAACAACTACGTGGCTTTGTCAGCCAAACCCTTTCCTTTACCTCATTC
The DNA here is from genome assembly GCA_034641835.2 of Pinus albicaulis. Taxonomy (NCBI): domain Eukaryota; kingdom Viridiplantae; phylum Streptophyta; class Pinopsida; order Pinales; family Pinaceae; genus Pinus; species Pinus albicaulis. The sequence goes on along the minus strand of CM076575.1, from coordinate 2,020,087,693 downwards.
CTTTTCTTCGTAGTCTACCTTCTCTTTTGTATGAAGTTTATCTATCAATTTCAAAGAAATTGATAGATAACTTTATTCCACAACTTTCACAGTTATTAACCATAATCCTGTACCTTAGTCTCCCAGTCTCGTAGCTTGGATTTATATATATCTCCCTGGGCCCACAATACAATCGCGGGGTTCAATTAAAGGCATCCAACGTTTATACCTCCGAACTTTATATTATATTTCCCACTCATATACATTATCTCCGAACTTAGTACTAAAGTTATAACCTTTGCACTTTATAATAATATTCCTCGCATTCTATATAAATGACTTACAATAAACCGTGGGCTCTTTTATTAAACTTCGCACATCTTCGGCAAACAGTCACCGTCCGATGGCCCTCCCTTGCATCGACGACTCTGGTGCATTTCGCTCGGCGTCCAACGTCGATCTTTAACACGTGATGGTGCACTTTAAGTGGCAGTTTTGAAACGGGTCCCTTGCCACGTGTCGATTCCTGCATGGAATCGATCCAATTCAGAAAATACCACCTCTGCGCCAAAAGCAGTGCGAAATGGGGCAATCCACTTTTGTAAATCCACCGTGGGTTTGCTACAGTGTTTTACCAAGGTTACTGGTCGGTTGCGTTATTCTTCGTCCGCCTTACTCAGGTTATCAACAACTAGATGTATTTCTTTTGTAAATAAAGAAAAATTTCTGTTATCATAAGAAAGAGTTAAATGGCCATGATTTCACGTAGAGACCTCGCCTGCGGGGATTGAATTCACAGGGTTATCCAACAATTTATGGGAATCCAAGGACAGAGAACGGAATTCCTAATACACAATTGCCTCATAACCAAACGAATCTTCACACAATCAACATTTCAAGAAAATTAGACAACCAACATGACTGAGATTCATTCAATTGGAAGCAATCGAAAATGCACAAAGTTTTATTGCGGAATCTCTGCTCTCCCTTTCTACATCCGGAGGATATAATTATATACATTACAGAGTGACTCTTTGGTTCCTCAGTGAGGACCGGTTTCGAAACCAACAGTCTAATTACAATAGTTCAATTAAATGAAATATGAAAACTAGACAAACTGAGCTATTCGACTTCCTATGACCCTAATTAATCTAAATAACACAATCAGCTAAGGTAATACACCTAACTGTTACAATTCAGATGTTTCGAACCCTACTAGCCACAACATGTGGAAAAAATTCCTACATTGCTGGCTAGGGTCTAATGCCCTTGCATCACTCTCCATTTTTCGTTATTTTTCGGAACAATGACAGGTGGGGACACCCACCGACTGTCAGAAATGGGGTAGATGAAATTAGCATTAAGGAGTTTATGTAATTCCTCTTTCACTATCTCCTTAAGTGCGAGATTCATTCAGCACTGCAGTTGTCTAACTGGTTTGCAGTCCTCTTTAAGGTAAATGTGGTGAGTGCATAGGCCAGGGTGGATTCCTTTCATATCAGTATAGTCCCATGCAAATGCCTTTTTATATTTCTATAAAATTTGTATCAGCAATCTATTTTTTTCAGCAGTTAATTTAGGATTAAATTTTAAATATTTCTGAGGCTCAATTTCAATGGGGCTGCTGGCAGTATGCGGAGTAGTTTTCAAATGTTCAATAATTGCGTCATATACCTCATCTTCTTCCCCTGGATCTCTAATAGAGGAAAAAGAGAGTGAATTGCTGATAAAACCATTAATAATATCATCCTCCGTTTCATCCTTAAAGTATTTTGATTTTCCAAGTATGAGGAGAGGTATGGAAAATCAGATTTAGGTTCAAATTCGTCCCACCAGGGACTATTCAAATCCATATGCGGTTTTGCTGGGGGGAAAAGGTTCAGGTTCTTAGTGGCTTACCCATATGAGATCACCATAGATCTAGACCTACATCCGATATATGCATCTTCAGTGGCTAGCCACGGTCTTCCCAATATTAAAGGATGTCCCCCCAGGTTGGATTTGGTTTGTAAAATGAGAAAATCAACTGGATAATTCCAAGAAGCTACATTGATCACCACATCTTCTATCATTCCCTCGGGCTTGACATGGGACCTATCTGATAATTCAAGCGCTGTAGGTGTAGGTCTAAGTCTATGAAGTCCTAGGGAGATAAAGTGATCTTTGGTCATTACATTAATGGATGCCCCCAAATCAATCAAAGTGTTAGTTATGGGCTAGTCATCAATATGGAAAACCACTATAGGATTCCCTGGGTCATTATATTTAGTCAAAAAAGGCTGATCAATCATAAGTTCGGATAGTTTCCCCATAGCATGGATAGTAGCAGTGTCTTTCGGTTTTCATCCAGGCTTTTTGACACACAAATCCCTCACTGTTTTGGCATAGATAGGTACTTCCTTAAGAGCTTGTAACAGTGGAATCCACACATACACGTTTTGTAATTCCCTGAGGAACTCAGATTCAATTTGTGAGGCTGACCCAGTTTCAATTAATCGTTGAAGGTATGGAGGATCTTGAACCTTGATAGTTGATTCAGTTGTCACAGATGCGCCAACCCTGCTCAGTTTGGCTGATGTATAAACAACAGGCCTTCCCGAGCTGGCTGCTACAAGTGTAACAACATGTGTTATATCAGCTATTATAGGTGTAACAATTTTTTTAGAATCGAGTATATCCTTTCTAGGTGACTCACATTATTCCTTGGTAATAATGGGAGTATGTTCAGGTCTGATTACTTTTTCCGACTGAAGCTGAACCTCATTAAGCCCAATAAGAGTGATAAGAGTATGGAAGGTAACCGGGGCGTCTATGCTATGATTTTCCTTATTATTTGGATTGGGGTTAGGTTTCACAAGTAATTGGGGTCAGACAAGAGGTGCAGGAGTTTGAAGAGGGGGTGGTTTTAACTGCTGCTGGATTGGTAGTGTAGGGGGTGTTGGACCTTGGCCATTACCTCTCCAATTCTGGCTCCAAGGATGAGATTACGACAAAGGATATTGCATTAGTGGAGGGGAAGGCCACTGGTTCCATGGTGAAGGAAAATTTGTTGAGGAAGGAGTAGGATATAGCCATGGAAATTGCTGACTATTATAAACATTATTCCAAGGATTAAAAGAGGAAAAATATGGAGGCATACCTATAGGTTGTGGCTACCATGGTCTATTTGATTCGATGAAGTAGGAATACTGGACATCCTCACTTGATTATTGAAGTACAACTTTCAGTTTGGGTAGTTCCAGACATTGACTAGTAGAATGTGCCAACTCACAGATGTTGCACAATATGGCACTATTCAGTCCACATTCTATTTCTAAATGTTTCTTTTTGCATCGAGGGCAAAATATTTCCAAAGCTACTTCAACTTCTAAATGTGCTTTCTTAACTTGTACCATAGTGATCTGGGCAGAGAGAGTAATGAGGAGGTCGATTTTAAAATCCTCAAATAGATTCCCAATTTATGCTTTGGTTACTTCTCCACTTGTGGACTTCTATATCTAAACTGAAGGGTCCCGAACTGAACTTCTCCCCTTGATCGATCCTCTTGAACTCCGTAAACAAAGCTTCATTATTTCCTCAAGCGGTACTTGCAATATGTCTCCTTTTCCCAATAGATTCAAATGCTCTAGACAGTCATCTCTTATACCTCTTAAGAATATAGGTTTCATAATTTCCGGGGCTAAGTTACCAAACTTCGACCTCTGTAAATTATAATGGAATCGTTCCATGTAGTATTTCAAGCTCTCCTCCTCCTTCTGTGAAATTTTGAATATTTCTTCCTTCAAACCCCTAGTTCGATAGTAATCCCGATACTTAAAGAGGAAGGCCTCCCTCATGTCATTCCAAGTTCGGATCGTGCCAACACCCAATCTCATGAACCATCTTAATGGTTCCCCTTTCAGAGTAGCAGGAAATAATTTCAGCTTCTGGGCGTCTGAAGTGTAGTCATAACCTCTACACAACACATTGAACTCGAACATAAAGGTATCGGGATCTTCAATAGCCATCCCTTGAAAGGATGGTTGAGATGATAAATGAATGTTTTTCATAGGAGCTTCATCTTGTGTCGCCACTATCGGTAATTCAAAAGTAATAGAACCATCTGTCTTAACGTTCTCGTCCCCCATGGCTGACCCTTCCTGATGGGATGAACTGAACTCAGAATATGCAGGGTATTGACAAATAGATAAAGGAACAGGCTGCTCCAGAACCAATTGCTTCACTGCACTACCCGCATATAAATGATGTTCAACTAAATATTGTTCCTCAGGCCCCTGATGCTCCCCATTGGTCTCCCCTTGTCCTTCAATTTCCAGATTTTGATCAATGAATTTCCACTGCTGTTTCAGATATGGAGTCTTGATATTAGGAGTAGATATGCTATTTGAAGGGTGATGAGGCCCAGACACGGAAGGTACCGATGCCTCAGGCTTTTATATAGTGGCAACTTTCTGTGGTCCTATCTTCTTGTTGTCTCTGTATGAAGTAGACTGTTCCTTTTCTGCTTTCAAGATCAGATCTCCAAAGAATTTCTTTCTTCGCAAATCTGCACTCTTCTTTTCCTTTTTACGACATGTATTTCCTATACTTAGTTAGAGTGAGGGATGCTGTGGATTTTTTTATTGTCCTACTGGCACACATGAACCCTATGTGTATCAACCCTTCCTAAAAGTGCTTCATTTTCTACAACGGTGAGCCCGCCCAGGTATGTTAGAGCGATGTGCAAGTTCTTACCTCTCTTCTTACCTCCCAAAAACTGTATAGCTGAAGACACACTGAATAAAGCACCCAAAAACTCACACTTATAAGTGTCTCAATGAGACAATGGTGAGGCCGCCCAGGTATGTTAGAGCGATGCGCAAGTCCTTACCTCTCGTCTTACCGCCCAACTATTGTGTAGCTGAAGACACACTAAAGAAAAACACCCAAAAAGTACACCTCTAAGCGCCCTAGTGTAGCAATGGTGAGCCCACCAAGGTATGTTAGAGCGATGCATAGGTTCTTACCTCTCGTCTTACTGCCCAATGGTTGCAGACTAGGAACACTCTATCATCAAACAAACAATTTTGGTTGATTGGATCGTCACCGCCATCCCCAGAAACGATGCCAAAATGTTGGGTTGTATTAGTCACTGTTAAATGACTAAGATGATACACATAAATTATCAATCAAGGGATGTATTTTATTTCAATGACAGCTGCACTCTCTGTGCCGATACATCAAACCAGAAGCAAATCCAAATAAAGAGAAATAATTTTTGAATTAAATGTTGGAAGAAATCACTCATGCATAAATAAAAACGATCTACATGAATGTAATAATGCCTCAATTAACTGTACCTAGTGCGCCACACAACAATTACCCAACTGGTATCTCTAATCACATCCGTGTAACAACATAATAATATTGAAATTGAAGCAGATCTACTCACAGCTAGAACAATAAAAACAACACTTCCACCAATACATAAAGCAAATAAGAAATATGTACAACTACCTTAACTGCTGTAATCCCTGCTAAAGAGGAGGGCCCTTCCTCCCTATCAAGGCGTAGGAAGAGAAAGAAACTTAAACGAAAACTAAACCAGAAAATGCATGTAACAAGAACAACGTGATAACTTTGTATTAATGTGACCAAAATTACAGAGCCAAAAGTAATACTGTTCTCCGCTAACCCCTTGAATTCTAGGGTCAAGAGTTATATAATGGTTACATGTTCAGAAAAACGAGGAACAAATCAGTCTGAAAATCTTACGATTCTCATGCTGATCAAAATAGGATACATATAGTTACAACCAATTCTTAATAAAAATTCTGACTGGAAGAATACGGATTACAATAAAAACTACCCAAAATATGTCATCCTAAAATACAATATGTAATAAATTCTATAGCTATCCGTGGAAAATTACAACTGTAGTGTAACAACAATTGCGGACAGGTCGACATCCAGAAGTTGACAATGTCCAGTCAACAGTACAACTGTAACAACCATTTATATAACGGGTCTGTAACAACACCATGATGTAACAACATCGTGGTGTAACAACTCACTGTAACAACACACTTGTACTGCTTCTGTAGGCCTCATGCTCTAGATATTTTGTGCTAAAAATAACATCTGGAAGGACATCAAAAGACCAGATAACTTCTTCCAACATTTACCCCAATTAGTCATAAAAAAAGACACGATACATCATAATAATCGATGAAACAACAAGATAATTAAAATGAGGTAATGCAACACTGTTTAAGATAGAAAAACAGGAAAACAGGCAAAGATAGTCCCAATGGTTGTAGCCACAAGGTAACAATGGGGGAAACAGATGTAGGGAATAAGTGAAAAACTGGCACCCAACAATATCTTTTGTAAAAATATTTTATTTCTAAGTGTCTCTAATATTAATTTAAATATTCTAAATTAATAAATATTTTATCCTAGCTTTAAACTATGATATTTGGATCATCTAAAATTCCCCCCTATGATCCAAAGATACATTACAACATATACCAAGTTCATCCCTGAAATTAGTAAATTTTATCCTGCCAAGAGGTTTGGTGAAGACACTGGAGATCTGATCTCTTGAAGGACAATAAATCGGCTTGATGACATCCTTTGCAATGAGTGATCTGATATGATGATACTTAGTGTCCACATGCTTTGTCTTTGAATGAAAAACTGGGTCCTTGGAAAGATTTATTACTGACTGGTTGTCAATGAATAATGATGTAGCTTCTGCTTGAGGAATTCCCAAGTCCCGTAGAACTCTATGCAACTAAACAAACTCACTTGCTGCTTCCCATGCTGATATGTACTCTGCTTCTGCTGAAAAAGTGGCCACTGTAGCTTGTTTCTTGCAACTCCAAGACACTAAAGCTAACCCCATGTTCATTAAATAACCCGAGGCTGATTCCCTATCTTCAATATTTCCAGCAAAGTTGGCATATGAAAATCCACCAAGTAGAAATTTTTTAGTCTTTTTGTAAAGAAGACCAAAACCTTTTGTTCCTTGGATATAACGAAGAACTCTTTTGGATGCATTCCAATGGCTGTCACGTGGTTCCTGCATAAAGCGGGAAAGAATATTGATGGCATAAGAAATATGTGGTCGAGTAGTCGTCAGATAAATCAGGATGCCAATCAACTGTCGATAAGTAGTGTTATCCACCATTCCCCCCCCCCTCAAATTTTGGTCCATGGGGGTAAGAACAGGCTTGCAATCCTGCATTCCAAATCACTGAAGAACTTCTCCTGCATACTTACTATGAGAAATGAAGATATGATGTGTACGTTGGAATACTTCAACTCCAAGATGTAGTGAAGTAGTCCCAAATCTGTCATCTTAAAACCTACATATAACTCCTTTTTCACCTGTGCAATGTGATCATCATTGTTGCAAGTGATAATCAAATCATATACATACATAACCAGAATCACTAGATTTTTACCTTGTTGGTGTAAATACAAGGTATCATCAAATTCACTTTGTTGAAAGCCAACTTTCCGAAGGTATTCGTCCATTTTGGCATACCAAGCTCGGGGAGCTTTTTTTAACTCATATAAAGCCTTTATCAGTTTTCAGACTTTATGTTCCTGTCCTTCAATTTCAAAACCTGGTGGTTGTGTCATATACACTTCTTCCTATAAATCTCCGTTGAGGAAATCACGTTTTACATCTGTTTGATGAACTTTCCATCCTTGATGGGCTGAAATGCGAGTGTTAATTGGATGGTGTTCCATTTATCCGTAGGAGAAAAAATTTCCTCATAATCAATCCCTTCCTGCTATGAAAAACCATTAGCAACAAGTCTTGATTTGTACTTGTCGATATCACCATTTTTCTTGTACTTAATTCAGTAAACCCATTTGCATCCTATTGGTTTAACATTTTGAGGACAATCAACAAGTTTCCAAGTGTTGTTGTCAAGAACTGCCTGATATTCATCAACCATAGCCTTTTTCCATTATTTATGTTTTACTTCCTCTCTATAGGTAGAGGGTTCAGTAAAATCATTTTCTATCAAGGCAAAATTTTCTTCACTTCTTTATGATCCCCTTGTTCCTGTTTTATTTTTCTCATTAGGCCTTACATCTTTAAAAAGTTGAACTGCCCATTTTCGGAATTGATGTTCACTAGTTTGAGATTGTGAAAAATCACCATCATTGTAAAGAGGGTTGATGTAAACAGATGTTCCTTGATCAACCGCGGATTCTAGGGGTGGAGAGTCACTGTCAGAAGAACTACTGCTGCTAGGAGATTTGGATGAACTACCAGAAGACCTAGACGACACTGGTGAAGAAGATGGATTGGATGAATCATTTTCATATGAAGGAAACTCAAGTTCATACCAATTTTGTGAATTTGGTTGAATTTGTATATTTCCTTTTCTTTTATCACCTTTTTTTTTTCTAACTTTTGAAGAATACTTTCAATTTATTCAACACTCTTACTCTCATTTTCATCAAAAATCACATCCCTGCTCACAATAAATTTCCCATTGAAAAAAAATCGGTACCCTTTCTTCTCATCAGAATTCCCAATCATTGTGCACTCCAAGCTTCGTGAGTCAAGCTTAGATCTTTTTTCTTTCGGAACTAAGGCATAACATACTGATCCAAAAACTCTGAGATGTTTAACTCAAGGTTTGAAACCAAACCATGCTTCATAAGGTGTGATTCTGTCTAAAGAAGGAATTGGAGATCTATTCCTTAAGTAGAAAACTGTATGAATTGCCTCGGCCCAATATACAGGACTTAATTTTTTTAAAGGTAACATAGATCTCACCATTCCTAACAAGGTGCGGTTCATTCTTTTTACTACTCCATTTTGCTGTAGAGTGTAGATATTGGTAAGATGTCGTTTTATTCCATTATCCATGCAATACATTTTGAATTCATTAGAAGTGAATTATCCTCCATTGTCTGTTTTAAGAGTTCCAATCTTGTCCTTAACTTCATTTTCAATAAGTTGGCGAAAAGTTTTAAACTTTTCCAATGCTTCTGACTTTTGCTTCAAAAAATATACCCAAGTCATCCTGCTAAAATCATCAACAAAGAGTAAGAAATATCTGCATCCTCCTAGCGAAGTTTGTAAGTGTCTACAAATATCACTGTGAACCAATTGCAAACGCCTATTTGCTCGCCATGAGTGTTACACCATTTTTTGGTCATCTAACCAATTATCATTAGATGAACCCAAGTACACCATGTAAGACCAATTTTACCCTAAGTAAAATTGCTTTCACCACGTGAAATAACTTATTCGTTTATACTTCCCGGTCATATTTAACCCAAAACAAGGAAATTAATTAAATAAACCCTTATTTATTTAATTATTTCCTAAGAATAAGTTATTTAAATCATTATTTAAATAATATTCTTAGTTAAATTTGACTAAATCATCCATAAATAATTAAATAAACCATCATTTATTTAATTATATTCCCATCATTTCCCTAAAATGATAAATAAATCATTTATTTATTTATTATTTATAAATAAAGGAATTGACCCAAGTCAAGAATCCTTTTTCCTCCAACAAATATAATAAAATATTCCTAAAGGGTGCTTCTAGAATTCAATTAATAATATTTTATTCATGCACCGAGTTCTAGACCTCCCTAATATTTTGTTATAAATAGAAGGGTTTTCCCCATTCATTAATCACCTCCATTGCATTAGATCACTCTAGATCTACTCTTGGTCACCATTTTTCCATTTTTGCTTTGTGAACTCCCATTGAGTTCTATGTTTGTTTTTCTACATCAATAAGAGAGAGGAATTTTAGATCTGAAACACTGAGGACTTCCAAGAACCCATCCCACTGAGGAGAACCGGAAAACACCTTTCTTGTTTTCCTCTCAGGTGCCCCATTCTTTAATATAATATAAAATTATTTTAAAAACATTGTTCTTGTCTTGTCTATTGGATGCATGGAGCCATATTATATGTTATCTGCTTAATGTCTTTTGTGCTTAGATCTGAATTTGTGCAGCAAACTTAAAGATATTTTGCAGCCATAATCGATGTTAGGGCTATTTTTTATGTGTAGCTAAAGTGATCTTTTACGACGAAAGATTCATACTAACAATTGGCGACTCCACACGGGTTTTCTTTTGCGACCACTGTCGTTTTATATATTCCTGCATATCCAGCTGTTTCAGACCCTAGGGTTTCTCTTCCATCTTCTGTTTTTCCTATTTTTATGGTTCTTTTCACCTCTGAAACCCTCAAACATTCAAATTTTTTTAACTTCCGTGTGTTTCTGGCCCTATTGCGCAGGTGACAGACATCAGCCGCAACTGAGATGACATTTTTTTTCTTCTGAAATTTGCCGCCGAGAGTGCCGGAAGTACAGGTCGCACTTTTTGGCCCAAAAACTGCGTCCTGGAGCTTCAGGTCGCGGAAAAAAACCCAAAAACTACGACCTGAGCGAAAAATAGGTCAAAAACTGCAACCTGGACTTTTTTCTTGAATTTTTCTGGGTTTTGTTTGAACCTCTGTCAGGGTTGTCTGACCTCCGTCTTCACCCGTTTAGACCTATTCTTGCTCTGTTTTACTCAACTAAGCGGGAATCTAGCCCCCTAGGGCTTTAGTACCCTCCAATTTTTGTGGAAGATTTTTAGCTGTTGTAAGAGTCTAAATTTTCAGAGTTTTAGCCATATCTCATACCTCATTTTCAGATCCCTACAGATCAGCTCTTTTCCCTTTCAAAACACCCCATATAGTTTTGTTTGGGTTTATCTCTAGGGTCACCTCTTTGACCCTCCTACCTTTAGCTGATCCCCTTTTTTAGTAACAACAACCTTGCCTCTGCCTCTTTGTTGTTTTTTGCACCTGTTTTTAGCAGATTTCTCCTTTAGATCCCTGTCCCTCCCGACCTTAGATCTATTGGCCTCTTTTAGCTTGCTTTGATTAGATTTTTTCCCTCTTATAGACTAGTTTTAAGAGACCCACCTTCTTGGGTTAGATTGATGCATTGTTAGCTGTTAATTTTATGTTCTTTCAGTCTTATTTACTGCAAATTTCTTTTCAGTTACGCAGCACACTTTTTCTTTTACTCTCAAAAACGTCTGGGTTTAAGCAATTAAAATTAACGCACGCCACACACTGACCCTAAGAGAAGAAGAGCCTGGTTAACACCGCCTGGAAAAGACTTTAAAATCAATTGACACTGCACTTCTCTACCCTTGTTTCGACATTGACTTCACTTGATCTTGCACCTCCCTGCCTTTGTCGGTTTTTCTTCTTCCCGTCATCATTGCGCCTCCAAGGCATTTATCCCGGAGACTTCTGGGCCTTCACCCTCAGTTTCCGGTTGGTTGACTTGCTCCTTCCCGTCGTCGTTGAGTTAGTCCTCCCCCGAGTCCACACTTTGACTCCTCTTCTGATTCTTTGGTTTCTCCCCCTACTTTTGGTTCTCCCCATGTTCCCTTCACCATGTCTGGTCCAGGGCCTAACGCTAGTAGCAACCCCGGCCCTAATGCTGGGACTGTTACTAGCGGAACCACCACAGGAACTCCCTCGACTGCTCCCTTACTCCCCTTCATGGTAGGCCTCAGTCTCCCCGATTTCAATCAGTTGATCAATGATCCTATCCGCCACGATGTTGGTTGGCCTACTATGCCAACCAAGCTCCCCTCTGACATTCCCAAGTTCGAAGGCCTTGCTGGAGAAGATCCCTCCAAACATATCCTATATTTCCACATGTGGTGTTCATCGCATTCCATTATTGATGATTCCATCCGTCTTAGATTGTTCCAACGCACGCTTACAGGCGAAGCTTCTAAGTGGTATGTTGATCAGCCCACTTCCTCTCATACCACCTTTTCGACTCTTGCCCGAGCTTTTTTTTATCTTACTTCTAGCTTCCCCTTCGTTATGATACTGGTATCGAACTTTTGACTTCTTTCCTTCAATAATCAGCCACCCGCCTATCCGATCATGTCCAGGAATGGCGGAGAAGAACGAGCCTATGTCAATCTCCTACCTTCGAAGACCGTGTCTACATGGACTGGTTCCTTAGATCTCTCTTGCCACCTATTGGGAAAGATGTCACATCGCATTTTCCTCAAACCGAAGAAGCTGCCCTCCAAATGGCGTTAAAATATGACCTAATCTACGCTCAAATGGGCTATGTTTATACTGTTCTACCTGATCTCGCCAGACCCGGTAATGCCCATGCTCCGGGGACACCTCATGCTGCCAATAGTATCATTGGAGCTATCTCTCATCCATCCGCTCAACCTCCCATGAGCTATGGTTTTCCTGGGGGAGGGGGCACCACTTCCCGCACTTCTCCCCCTCCCGGTAGCATGCATCCAAGATCCGGCATGCCTCCTCTTTTTGCCCAACCCCCTGTTTACCACACTGTTACCCAACCTCATTATCATCCATATCCACAGCCTAGTGCTCCAACTCCTCCAGCATTAGCACCCCCGCCTCCCTTGTCTTCTCAACCCCTGCAATAATAGCCACCACCCCCTCAGGGGCAGGTGTATGCCCAACAGAGCATGACCAATCCTTTCCCGCAGCAATGCTTTGTGGCTACCCAACCACCTCACGGACCGGTAACCACTCAACCTCCTCCATCTGGTACCTCTGATTACCAGATCCTCATGATGAACTCTGACCAACCTATAATCGTCGATCTTAACCTTCACACTCAGTCCCGTCCACACCCCCAGCCTCCTGCTCCATTTGTCCCCGAGTCACCCTCTTCAGGTTCTACAGAGCCTCTTTCAACAACTAATGGTCCCATGCATATCCTTCTACCCAACGCCGAGGTTCATACCAAGATTCCTAAGGGACCATTACGCTGAAATGTTGCTTCTGACCGAGCTGCCCATTTTTTTAGCATAGTAGATGAGCTGGCCCAATCTCCTGTTGCCATTTCAACGCTGGAACTCCTCCAGTCGTGCCCCTCCCAAAGAAAATCTCTACTATATGCCCTGGGCGCTGTAGATCCAGCAGATGACCAATTGATTGTTTTCGATGCCCATCAGTCAGAGTCTCCTCCTCTTCCTGCTTCCATAGCTTTCCAAATCTCATTCAAAATTTGAAACACTAACATTTCCTGGTGCATCATTGACGAGGGGGCATCCACCTATGTAATGTCCGCTTCGGTTTGGAAACAACTTGGATCTCCTGAGCTGGCCCCTTCCACAATCACCCTTCGTGCATGGGATGGCCATGCCTCCTAGCCCATTGGCCTCTTCCGTAACTGTCCTATCACCCTTGCGGGCAAGACTTTTTGTGTTGACATTGAAGTTATCGACGCCCCTCTTGACTATAACATTTTTTTAGGGCATAGTTACACCTATGCCATGTCCATCATCCCATCCGCAGTCCACTGCAAGATGTTTTCGTGCATAATGGAAAGATTGTCACCATCGACCAGTTGACGTATCATGAACCAAAATCTCAGACTTCCCCTGAGTCCACCATCTCTGTTGTCACCAACAAGCAAGCTGTTGATTATTTGACCATTGTTTGCCCAGGAATCTACAAAGACTCCTCCTTGCTTGGAACTTTCCCAGGTCCTCCCCCTCCTTCTGTCTCTGATCCCATCTTGGCGAATGTTTGCATGATGAAATTGTCCTGGGCCAACCTTAAGCAGCCCTCTTTGGCTATTCAGCAACCTCAATCTCGCCCACTGCAACCTGCTCCTAGCCATTCCCCTCAGCCAGCCGAATCTCTCCCTTCTGACCCTTCCCCCACTGCTAATACCCCTGCGCCTCTCTACCCTCCTGGGTCGGTTCCACCAGGTCTCAACCATCTTGGATCCATCCCTCCTGGGCATTACTCCGCTGGTCAGATACCTTTCCTAGCTCCCCCACCAGGACTGTACACGGTACCTCTCATGGGAACCCTCTCTCTTCCTAACCTGACCCTTGGGATTCCCGTCTGGTACCTTGACCCTCCAGCCGCTACCTCGCCTGGTCAACCCAAACCTTATCTTTCTTTGACCCCGGTTCAACCGGTCCCCATGACTTCTCCTGCTGCAACAGTGCCTTAGTCACCTCAATAGGACCCACCTCCTGTTGCGACCGCTTCGGGTAAGAATGGCAAAGCTCACAAGGGAGCATCAAAGGACAAGGCTGCCCCGAAAAACCCTGCCCCTCCTCGACCTCCAAAGCATACCATCCAATGTGCTTTGTGTGATGTTTTTAGCCACGCCACCCATACCTGTCCTGAACTGCCTCATCTCAAGCCCATGGTTAACGTCGCATTCCCTGAGTCCACGGTCCCGGAAGCCTTTATTCCTTTCGCGACTACGGCCAAGAACCCCAAGACTATTCACACCAACCACCCCTGTGCTTTGTGTGATATCCATGGCCATTACACCCACCTTTGTCCCTGCCTCGACGACTTCCGCTCCTTTCTAGCCACGGTCTTCCAAATCGAGGCCAAGAGCAACGAGTCCACCTCTCCCCTATTTGCGCGCTTTGCTTCGGCAGAACTACCAGACATGACTGCTCCCATTGACATTCCCCCTCCTGATGTCACGATGACGGAGCCTTCATCCACCATTTTCTACCTATCATCATCCATGAGATCCTCGGGGAACATTCCCTCTTAATCCTCCCCTGTTTTTTCGCTTAACCTTCATTCCGCAATCACCTTGGGCTCAACATCGGTAGATCCTTTATCTGCCTACTCTTCGGTCACCCCTTGTGACGATGTGCATGTGAAAGTCTCTTCTCATGATGATGAGTTAGGTAACTTCGCTGCGTTAGGTGGTCTTTCTTCCACCAGTCACCCCATCTTCTATCACGATGATGACATTATGGAAGGAATCATCTCCACTAACTTTATCTATTCCCCCTTACATCGACCCCATGCGTTCACACCACATACACCTTGTGGCCATTCCATTGAAACCCAATGTTTGAGTAAGGGGGCACCCAGATGTGAGAGACCAAGAGCAGCAATTCTCCACAAATCTCCTAGTGTATCTAGTCGTGCTGATTTTAGTACCATTATTATTCCACATTTCGAAGAACCTCTAGAGTCCCATATCACTTCATATCACTCTAGGGATGATACCCCTTATCATTCCTTCATATTCCCTTAAAAAAACAGTTTCTTAGACATTGTTGTTGATCAATCTATCAGTTTTCTAAGAGAGCATCAGTTCATTATCTCCAAATCCTCTTTTTGGGCTAGTGACACCATGTATGCCAACCCATAAACTTAAATTCCATTTGATTCATATATGTAGTACTGCAAGAGATTGGTAATCCTCCATTTCCTTTCTCAAGCTGCATAACCATAACAAAAACAAATGGCGCACCACATCATTAAAATGTATTTAGATCCCCCTTTTCCTACCTACATTTTGGCATGACCACAACATGCTTGGGGGTACCCAGGCCCCTCAAACATAAAAATCCCAGATATCTGCCAAAAAAAGCCCTGAAACCCTCTTTCTCTGACAGCTGTCACTTTTCAGGTCATTTCTTGGGATAAGTCGCAGTTTTCTACCCAGTACCTGCTACCCAGGTCGCAGAACAGACCCCAAAAAGTGCGAGCTGGACTATCCATGAGCTTTGGGTACCTGTTAGTTTTTAGTACCTTGATACTTCATCGGGACACATTGTATCCACGAAGGGTCTATTCATCTCTCCTCCAAATCGAATTTCTTCACTTACAACACTTGTACTTGGGGCACCACTTTTCCTCCTTACTTGTCTTTTTTCGTGTTTATTTTCGTCATGAGATACCCTATTGTACTCATATTTTTATGGTCCCCCATTGGACCTTCACTGTGTGGCAACACCATAGAGTCGCCCTTGTTTAGAGCATATGAGTTGAGTCATCATTGCATTTATGGAGTCTATCCCAAGTCCCTTTGTATCCTGCTATAGTCCTCCATCCTTTCTTGCTTAGTCCCTCTCTCATGTCGCAAATTATGGCCTTCAGTACCCTTGTCCCCTATCCCCCATGATATTGTGTCAGTCACTTCCAAGCCATTCATGCCCTTTATGCTCTAATAAAAGAAGTCGTCCAACCACTCCTCCGTATCCCTCATTCCACCATCATCATCAGTGTCTACTTGTTCGTCGCTCTACTATTTTCCCTCGTGCCTTAGTTGGGGTTCCCTTATTGCCTCACCTATGAAGGACCTACTTCTGTCGACATTAGCTCATTTACTCCAAAAGCCAGGTCTAGGGGGCAGTGTACCTTGGTTTGAGCTCTTCTCAGCATGATCGTGAGCTATACACTTGATGGTCCAGTGATGCAGCAACAACTATTGGTGATTCCCGGGGATGTGTGAGATGTCTCAACCCTCATGGGAAAGTGGTATGAGTTCCATAAGAGCTCCTCTCACAACACAAGTGAGTGTCGGGCCAAGCAGTCGCTAGTGGCCGAGATGAGGGCTTCTGAGTCAGATGCATGCTCCGACTCCGAATCAGAACCTAAAAAGGGGAATGAAAAAGGGAAAAAAATTATTGATGCAGAGCCCAATGCCACTGTTGCCACTAGAAAGATCCAGAAGGAGGAACCGGAAGATCCAGAGGAGGAGGAACGTCTCTTCCACTCCCAGATGTGGGTAAAGGGCTCCCCTGTACAGTTCATTGTCGATAAGGGAGCCAAAAGAACCCTATTCTGTGCGTACACCGTGAAGCTTGGCGAAGCACGACCAAAGCTCACCCATCCATATACACCATCTAAGTATTGAGCCAAGGACGAGATCTCCGCGTCAGCCAGCAGTGTCGCCTTCCCTATAGCATCAAGCCCTTCACTGATGAGGTATTATGTGATGTTGCTCCTATTGATGTTTCTGATGTATTATTAGGACAACCATACTTGTGGAAGCATCATGCTGTGTATGAGTCTCGACCTCGTGCTGTTATTATTACTTTGGGAAATAAGTTGTACAGAATACCAGAGGTACCACCTCCTACGACTATCTCTTTGGTTACTGCAAAACAATGTAGTAAGCTCATTTCCCAAACCAGGAAATTCGTTTTCCTGATGATCCGCCCCCAGGGCAAGAAGAAGACCGTGGCCACGACCTCCAGACAGGGCCCCTCTGCACGACAACAACAAATGGATAAGGTCGTGGAGGAGTACGGGGACATCTTCACCTCACCCACAGGGGTTCCTCTGCACTGCCAGGTCAAGCACCCGATTGATCCGACCCCAGGTGCGCCACTACCCAATGGACCGATCTATCGACGCTCTGTTCTGGAAAATGATGAAATCAAGAGGCAGATTCAGGAGCTGTTGCAGAAAGGTCACATCAGACCAAGTTCATCGCCCTGTGGGAGCCCGATCGTGTTGGTACGGAAGAAGGATGGGACGTGGAGACTCTGTATTGACTATCGGGCGCTGAACAAGATCACTGTCCGGAATAGGTACCCAATCCCACGGATTGATGACCTTCTCGACCAACTCCAAGGTGAAAAATATTTCAGTAAGATCGACCTGAAGTCTGGGTATCACCAGGTACCAATTGAACCCTCTGATGTGTGGAAGACTGCCTTCAAAGCCAAGGAAGGCCTTTTTGAATGGCTAGTCATGCCTTTTGGGTTGACGAATGCTCCCGCAAACTTCATGAGGATGATGGACGACATCTTGCGGCCATTCACCAACTCATTTGTAGTGGTGTACTTGGATGACATTCTGATCTTCAACAAGACTTGGGAAGAGCACCTTCACCACATCCGACAAGTCCTCCAAACACTGCGGCAACACAAGTTGTGTGCCAATTTGGAGAAGTGCACTTTTGGCATGACCCAGGTTCAATATCTGGGATACATTATTGATGAAAGGTGGGTGCATGTGGATCCAGCCAAGATCCAAGTCATTCGGGATTGGCCAGCCCCGACTACTATAACAGAGCTTCGCAGCTTTCTGGGTCTTGCTAATTTCTACCGTAGATTCGTGTTGGGATTCTCTCATATCACTTGGCCCTTGAGTCAAGTCACGAAAGGAGGAGCGAGAGCAAAATTCTTTTGGTCGGAACCTCAACAGAAGGCGTTCAAAGAATTGAAAAATCGCCTCTGTTCTGCCCCAGTGCTCACCTTACCAGACTTGCAGCAGCCATTTGAGATCGAGACAGATGCCTCTGACTATGCTATTGGGGCAGTTCTTACTCAACAGGGACATCCCGTGGCATATCACAGTGAGACATTGTCTGAGACAGTTCGCAAGTATCCCACCTATGACAAAGAAATGTATTCCATTGTGCAAGCCTGTCGACAATGGAAGCATTACATTTGGGGGAAGGAAACAATCATCCACACAGACCACCGGCCCCTGCAGTTCATACAGACACAAGGGAAGTTGCAGAATGATCGCCATCAGAAGTGGTCCACATATCTCCAACAGTTTCATTTGAACATCAAGTACAAGAAGGGTAGCACCAATAATGTTGCAGACTGCCTCAGCCGACCACCGATCGTGGTGCTCACCACTGTGCTCAACTCTTGTGGGCACGAGACTTCTGATTGGCCGCTTCTCTATGAGAGTGACCCAGAATTCGGCCAAACTTACAAGGCACTCTTGGGGGGTGCGCAAGTTCCAAATTTTCACCTCCAAGATACACTTTTATGTCACATGGGACACCTTTGTGTTCCTTCAAGCGAGCGTGCCAAGATGATATGGGAAGCACACTACAGTCGAGTCGCTGGGCATTTTGGGGTCGAGAAAATAGTAGCAATACTACATAAGTATTTCTATTGGCCAAACCATCGAAAGGATGTCAAGAAGCACATCAGATCCTGCACTGCTTGTGCCATTGCCAAATCGACCATCAAGAGGCAAGGCCTATATACTCCACTACCTACCCCTAGTCGACCTTGGGAATCCATCTCCATGGATTACATGTTGGGCCTGCCTTCTACTAAGAATGGAAATGACTGTGTTTTCATGGTTTTTGACAGATTCTCGAAGATGGCCATTATGGCAGCCTGTAGGAAGAATATCACAGCAGAAGCCACTGCTAAACCCTTCTTTGAACGAGTGTGGGTGCACTTTGGGATCCCCCAGTCTATCATATCAGATCGAGATAGTAGGTTCCTCAGGACATTTTGGTCCAGCCTCTCGTCAATGTTGGACACAAAACTCACCAAGTCCACATCTTTCCATCCCCAAATAGATGGCCAGACAGAGGTCGTCAACAGAATGATTGTACACATTCTGAACATGTACAATTCAAAGCATCCACACACATGGGACGAGAGCCTCCCCTATGTACAACATAGTTATAACAGGGCTCTCCACAGTTCAATTGGCCATAGCCCCTTTCAGGTGGGCTTGGGATTCCAGCCACTATGTCCCATTGACGTAGCCATGCCATTTGCAGCTGCTCAGGTCGATTCAGCTCATTTCCAGTCTGAAGTTGACAAAGAAAGTAGCTTCATCGAGCGCATTCAACACATCTGCCAACAGGTTCATGATATATTGGACATAGCCAATTCGAAGTACAAGCAGCGCCATGATCAACACCGGGTGCCACACAACTTCTAGGTGGGCGACAAAGTATGGCTACATTTGCAGAAGGAGCGTCTCACTGGACCCCACCGCAAGCTTTTCCCGCTCCGATACGGGCCGTACACCGTCACCAAGGCTGTAGGGAACAATTCCTTCGAGCTTAGTATTCCTCCATTCCTTGGTCTGCACCCAGTCTTCAATGTGGATCGCCTTCGTCCTTACTTCCCACCTCTACTGGACACCTCAGATATTGCAGAACAACTCACACCAACAGAGTTAAACCCAGACTGCATGGAATAGGCCACCACAGATTGTATCATGGACATGAAAATCAAGAAGACTCGCCAACAAAAGATCCAACTGTATCGGGTTGTCAAGGCTGGCCAACTCCTGCACCAAGGAAAGTGGTTCACCAGGGACCAAGTTCAACAGAAATTTCCTCATCTCATGGAGGAACTTAATGCAATGTGGACCATTGCTTCCTAAGGGGGGAGGAATGATCCAGGTGGATATTGGTGGCCACCCGCCTATTCCACTTGGGCCCCCACCATTGTCTCTTTCAGTTTTTCAGTTTCGGCATAATTTACTATTTTTAGCGGTTTTTCGGGTCCTGAACTTCCGGAGCCGTTTTGAGGCCCTAAACGACGTTTTTTGGGCATCGCGCCTCCAACTAAAATCATTTCATGGCGAAAGTTGTAGTCCTCAGATAGAGATTTCTAATGATGTATCATGTGTGTCAAATGGAGATAGTATGCCAAAGTTACGTCCCTGGGAAGTTGAAACACCAATTTACCCAAATGGGGCCCATAGTTTTGGCGCTTCATCTCCTAGGGTTAGGTTTTTGGATGTTTAGGGTTCTCCATTGTTTCTCAATAATAATTAGGCCCTCGAGCCTCATTGTAACTCAGTTCAGAGGCCTGTAGCCGCCACATCTCTTCTCAGAGATAGCTACCAGTGCCCTAGCTAGTTTTATTTCCATTCTGTCTGTAAGCAAATTTCACTTCTTTGATATTAATGAAATGAAGTGTTATTTCCGCTGCATCTCTGTATTTATGGTTATGTGTTTATTCTGTTGCGTTCCTGCATAAATCCGGATCAGTGGTATCAGAGCGGTCTGCTTTTTCTCGATCCTTCTTCGCATGTCCCCAACGAGGTCGGGGTATAAGGAGCTAGGGCTTGATCTGGTGGAACCTTTGCAAGATCAGCCTCGCAAACCTCGACGGACGCCCATGGGGGACGAAAAGAAAGATGAGGGAGCAGGAGATCCTATCAAAATATTGCCCGAGGAGGCCCTCGAAAAACAAAGGAACGCGATGATGGATAGCTTTGCTCAGATCCTTCAACGGCTGCCCACCGGCGGCGCATCTGCATCCAGTAGCCACTCTGGAGTTGCGACTCCCTTTAAGGTAAAAGTAAATTTTGACATTCCCATATTTGAGGGTCAAATAGACGCAGATGCCGTAGATAGATGGTTGAATCTATTAGAAGGATATTTCTCTGTTCATGACTTTTCAGACTCGGAGAAGATTATTTTTGCACTCCTCAAAGCTACCCCCCATGTTAAGGACTGGTGGGAAACCTACTGTGAGAACAAGGACCAGACAGAACCCTCTCTGTTCTCGGCCGTACCAACTTGGAATTATTTCCGAGACGCCGTCAAGGAATAGTACTATCCTGTGGGGAGCTATGAGGACAAGTACATACAATGGACCACGCTGCGACAACAAAGGGATCAAGATGTGCACGAGCTGACGAATCTGTTCCATACCCTGCGCACAAAGTTGGGTATCAAAGATTCAGAGAAAGATTTGGTGCTAAAGTATCGCAGCTGTCTGCACAGATACATTTAGGAGGAAATGGAGTTCCTCGACATCTCCTCGCTTGGTACGGCATACCGGTATGCTGCCAAGATTGAGCAGAAATTCAAACAGAAGAAGCGAGACTTTGGATCTGTGAATCAAAAGCAAGGAAAAGGTGCTTCCAAACCGTAGAACAAAGGACAGAGCCAAGGCATGGCGGCTAAAGACAACCCGTTAAAGCCACAAGAAAAGAACAACACCGTAAAGCCAAAGAAGGACACGGGAAAGTGGTGTGAGTTCCATAAGAGCTCCACTCACAACACAAGTGAGTGTCGGGCCAAGCAGTCGCCAGTGGCCGAGATGAGGGCTTCTGAGTCAGATGCATGCTCTGACTCCGAATCAGAACCTGAAAAGGGGAATGAAAAAGGGAAACAGATTATTGATGCGGAGCCCAACGCCACTGTTGCCACTACAAAGGTCCAGAAGGAGGAACCGGAAGATCCAGAGGAGGAGGAACGTCTCTTCCACTCCAAGATGTGGGTAAAG
The DNA here is from genome assembly GCA_034641835.2 of Pinus albicaulis. Lineage (NCBI taxonomy): Eukaryota > Viridiplantae > Streptophyta > Pinopsida > Pinales > Pinaceae > Pinus > Pinus albicaulis. The sequence continues at coordinate 2,020,065,926 of CM076575.1, read as the reverse complement.
GGCTCCCCTGTACGATTCATTGTCGACAATGGGAGCCAAAATAACCTCATTTCAGCAGACGCCGTGAAGCGGTTGGGCTTGCCGACCACATCTCACCCACATCCATACACCATCGGGTGGCTTCACCAAGGACGAGATCTCCGCGTCAGCCAGCAGTGTCGCCTTCCCTATAGCATCAAGCCCTTCACGGATGAGGTATTATGTGATGTTGCTCCTATTGATGTTTCTGATGTATTATTAGGGAAACCATACTTGTGGAAGCGTCATGCTGTGTATGAGTCTCAACCTCGTGCTGTTATTGTTACTTTGGGAAATAAGTTGTACAGGATACCAGAGGTACCACCTCCTGCGACTATCTCTTTGGTTACTGCAAAACAATGCAGTAAGCTCATTTCCCAAACCAGGAAATTCATTTTCTTGATGATCCACCCCGAGGGCAAGAAGAAGACTGTGGCCATGACTTCCAGATATGGCTCCTCTGCACGACAACAAAAAATAGATAAGGTTGTGGAGGAGTACGGGGACATCTTCACCTCACCTAGAGGGGTTCCTCTGCACTGTCAGGTCAAGCACCCGATTGATCTGACCCCAGGTGCGCCGCTACCCAATGGACTGATCTATTGGTGCTCTATTCTGGAGAATGATGAAATCAAGAGGCAGATTCAGGAGTTGTTGTAGAAAGGTGACATCAGACCAAGTTCATCACCCTGTGGGAGCCCGATCGTGTTGGTACAGAAGAAGGATGGGACGTGGAGACTCTGTATTGACTATCGGGCGCTGAACAAGATCACTGTCCGGAATAGGTACGCAATCCCACGGATTGATGACCTTCTGGACCAACTCAAAGGTGAAAATTATTTCAGCAAGATTGACCTGAAGTCTGGGTATCACCAGGTACCAATTGAACCCTCTGATGTGTGGAAGACTGCCTTCAAAGCCAAGGAAGGCCTTTTTGAATGGTTAGTCATGCCTTTCGGGTTGATGAATGCTCCCGCAACCTTCATGAGGATGATGGATGACATCTTGCGGCCATTCACTAACTCATTTGTAGTGGTGTACTTGGATGACATTCTGATCTTCAACAAGACTTGGGAAGAACACCTTCACCACATCCGACAAGTCCTCCAAACACTGCGACAACACAAGTTGTGTGCCAATTTGGAGAAGTGCACGTTTGGCATGACCCAGGTTTAATATCTGGGATACATTATTGATGAAAGGGGGGTGCATGTGGATCCAACCAAGATCCAAGTCATTCGGGATTGGCCAGCCCCAACCACTATAACACAGCAGAAGCCACTGCTAAACTCTTCTTTGAATGAGTGTGGGTGCACTTTGGGATCCCACAGTCTATCATATCAGATCGAGATAGCAAGTTCCTCAACACATTTTGGTCTAGCCTCTGGTCAATGTTGGACGCAAAGCTCACCAAGTCCACAGCTTTCCATCCCCAAATAGATGGCCAGACAGAGGTCGTCAACGGAATGATTGTACACATTCTGCACATGTACAATTCAAAGAATCCACGCACATGGGACGAGAGCCTCCCCTATGTACAACATAGTTATAACAGGGCTCTCCACAGTTCAATTGGCCATAGCCCCTTTCAGGTGGGCTTGGGATTCCAGCCACTATGTCCCATTGACGTAGCCATGCCATTTGCAGCTGCTCAGGTCGATTTAGCTCATGTCCAGTCTGAAGTTGAAAAAGAAAGTAGCTTCATCGAGCGCATTCAACACATCTGCCAACAGGTTCCTGATATATTGGACAGAGCCAATTTGAAGTACAAGCAGCGCCATGATCAACATCGGGTGCCACACAACTTCTAGGTGGGTGACAAAGTATGGCTACATTTGCAGAAGGAGCGCCTCATTGGACCCCACCGCAAGCTTCACCCGCTTCGATACGGGCCGTACACCATCACCAAGGCTGTAGGGAACAATGCCTTCGAGCTTAGTATTCTTCCATTCCTTGGTCTGCACCCAGTCTTCAATGTGGATTGCCTTCGTCCTTACTTCCCACCTATACTGGACACCTTGGACATTGCATAACAACTCACACCAACAAAGTTAAACCCAGACTGCATGAAACATGCCACCACAGATTGTATCATGGACATGCAAATCAAGAACACTCGCCAACAGAAGATCCAACTGTATCGGGTTGTCAAAGCTGGCCAAATCCTGCACCAAGGAAAGTGGTTCATCAGGGACCAAGTTCAACAGAAATTTCCTCATCTCATGGAGGAACTTAACGCATTGGGGACTATTGCTTCCTAAGGGGGGAGGAATTATCCAGGTGGATATTGGTGGCCACCCGCCTATTCCACTTGGGCCCCCACCATTGTCTCTTTCAAATTTTCAGTTTCGGCATAACTTACTATATTTAGCAGTTTTTCGGGTCTTGAACTTCCAGAGCTATTTTGAGGCCCTAAACGACGTTTTTTGGGCATCGCGCCTCCAACTAATATCATTTCATGGCGAAAGTTGTAGTCCTCGGATAGAGTTTTCTAATGATGTATCATGTGCGTCAAACGGAGATAGTATGCCAAAGTTACATCCCTGGGAAGTTGAAACACCAATTTACCCAAACGGGGCCCATAGTTTTGGCGCTTCATCTCCTAGGGTTAGGTTTTTGGATGTTTAGGGTTCTCCCTTGTTTCTCAATAATAAATAGGCCCTCGAGCCTCATTGTAACACAGTTCAGAGGCCTGTAGCCGCCACATCTCTTCTCAGAGATAGCTACCAGCGCCCTAGCTAGTTTTATTTCCATTCTGTCTGTAAGCAAATTTCAGTTCTTTGATATTAATGAAATGAAGTGTTATTTCCACTGCATCTATGTATTTATGGTTATATGTTTATTCTGTTGCGTTCCTACATAAATCCGGATCAGTGGTATCAGAGCAGTCTGATTTTTCTCGATCCTTCTTTGCATGTCCCAAACGAGGTCGGGGTATAAGGAGCTAGGGCTTGATCTGGTGGAACCTTTTCAATATCAGCCTCGCAAACCTCGACGGACGCCCATGGGGGATGAAAAGAAAGATGAGGGAGCAGGAGATCCTATCAAAATATTGCTCGAGGAGGCCCTTGAAAAACAAAGGAACGCGATGATTGATAACTTTGCTCAGATCCTTCAACGACTGCCCACCAGCAGCGCATCTGCATCCAGCAGCCACTCTGGAGGTGTGACTTCTTTTAAGGTACAAGTAAATTTTAACATTCCCATATTTGAGGGTCTAATAGACGCAAATGCCGTAGATAGATGGTTGAATCTATTAGAAGGATATTTCTCTGTTCATGAATTTTAAGACCAGGAGAAGCCTTTATTTTTGCACTCCTCAAAGCTACCCCCCATGTTAAGGACTGGTGGGAAACCTACTGTGAAAACAAGGACTAGACAGAACCCTCTCTGGTCTCGGCCGTACCAACTTGGAATTCTTTCCGAGACACCGTCAAGGAACAGTACTATCTCGTGGGGAGCTATGAGGACAAGTACATACAATGGACCACGCTGGGACAACAAAGGGATCAAGATGTGCATGAGCTGACGAATCTGTTCCATACCCTGCACACAAAGTTGGGTATCAAATATTCAGAGAAACATTTGGTGCTAAAGTATCGGCAATCTCTGCCCGTACGTATACATTCAGAGGAAATGAGTTCCCACATCTCTTCGCTGGTACTAAGATACCCAGAATGCTGCCAAGATTGAGCAGAAATTCAAGCATAAGAAGCGAGACTTTGGATCTGCGAATCAAAAGCAAGGGAAAGGTGCTTCCAAACCGCAGAACAAAGGACAGAGCCAAGGCATGGCGGCTAAAGACAACCCGTCAAATCCACAAGAAAAGAACAACACCGCAAAGCCAAAGAAGGACACGGGAAAGTGGTGTGAGTTCCATAAGAGCTCCACTCACAACACAAGTGAGTGTCGGGCCAAGCAGTCGCTAGTGGCCGAGATGAGGGCTTCTGAGTCAGATGCATGCTCCGACTCCGAATCAGATCCGGAAAAGGGGAATGAAAAAGGGAAACAGATTATTGATTCGGGGCCCAATGCCACTTTTGCCACTACAAAGATCCAGAAGGAGGAACCGGAAGATCCAGAGGAGGAGGAACGTCTCTTCCACTCCCAGATGTGGGTAAAGGGCTCCCCTGTATAGTTCATTGCCGACAATGGGAGCCAAAAGAACCTCATTTCAGCAGACACCGTGAAGCAGTTGGGCTTGCCGACCACAACTCACCCACATCCATACACCATCGGGTGGCTTCACCAAGGACGAGATTTCCGCGTCAGCCAGCAGTGCCGCCTTCCCTATAGCATCAAGCCCTTCACGGATGAGGTATTATGTGACGTTGCTCCTATTGATGTTTCTGATGTATTATTAGGACAACCATGCTTGTGGAAGCGTCATGTTGTGTATGAGTCTCGACCTCGTGCTGTTATTATTACTTCGGGAAATAAGTTGTACAGGATACCAGAGGTACCACCTCCTACGACTATCTCTTTGGTTACTGCAAAACAATGTAGTAAGCTCATTTCCCAAACCAGGAAATTCGTTTTCCTGATGATTCGCCCCCAGGGCAAGAAGAAGACTGTGGCCACGACCTCCAGACAGGGCCCCTCTGCACGACAACAACAAATGGATAAGGTCGTGGAGGAGTACGGGGACATCTTCACCTCACCCACAGGGGTTCCTCTGCACTGCCAGGTCAAGCACCCGATTGATCTGACCCCAGGTGTGCCACTACCCAATGGACCGATCTATCGTCGGTCTGTTCTGGAAAATGATGAAATCAAGAGGCAGATTCAGGAGCTGTTGCAGAAAGGTCACATCAGACCAAGTTCATCGCCCTGTGGGAGCCCGATCGTGTTGGTATAGAAGAAGGATGGGACGTGGAGACTCTGTATTGACTATCGGGCGCTGAACAAGATCACTGTTCGGAATAGGTACCCAATCCCACGGATTGATGACCTTCTAGACCAACTCAAAGGTGCAAAATATTTCAGCAAGATTGACCTGAAGTCTGGGTATCACCAGGTACCAATTGAACCCTCTGATGTGTGGAAGACTGCCTTCAAAGCCAAGGAAGGCCTTTTTGAATGGCTAGTCATGCCTTTCGGGTTGACGAATGCTCCCGAAACCTTCATGAGGATGATGGACGACATCTTGCGGCCATTCACTAACTCATTTGTCGTGGTGTACTTGGATGACATTCTGATCTTCAACAAGACTTGGGAAGAGCACCTTCACCACATAAGACAAATCTTCCAAACACTGCGGCAACACTAGTTGTGTGCCAATTTGGAGAAGTTCACATTTGGCATGACCCAGGTTCAATATCTGGGATACATTATTGATGAAATGGGGGTGCATGTGGATCCAGCCAAGATCCAAGTCATTCGGGATTGGCCAGCCCCAACCACTATAACAGAGCTTCGCAGCTTTCTGGGTCTTGCTAATTTCTACCGTAGATTCGTGTTGGGATTCTCTCATATCACTTAGCCCTTGAGTCAAGTCACCAAGGGAGGAGCGAGAGCAAAATTATTTTGGTCGGAACCTCAACAGAAGGCGTTCACAGAATTGAAAAATCGCCTCTGTTCTGCCCCAGTGCTCACTTTACCAGACTTGCAACAGCCATTTGAGATCGAGACAGATGCCTCTGACTATGCTATTGGGGGAGTTCTTACTCAACAGGGACATCCAGTGGCATTTCACAGTGAGACATTGTCTGACACAGTTCGCAAGTACCCCACATATGACAAAGAAATGTACTCCATTGTGCAAGCTTGTCGACAATGGAAGCATTACATTTTTGGGAAGGAAACAATCATCCACACAGACCACCGGCCCCTGCAGTTCATACAGACACAAGGGAAGTTGCAAAATGATCGCCATCAGAAGTGGTCCACATATCTGCAACAGTTTCATTTGAATATCAAGTACAAGAAGGGTAGCACCAATAATGTTGCAGACTGCCTCAGCCGACCACCGATCGTGGCGCTCACCACCGTGCTCAACTCTTGTGGGCACGAGACTTCTGATTGGCCGCTTCTCTATGAGAGTGATCCAGAATTCGGCCACACTTACAAGGCACTCTTGGGGGGTACGCAAGTTCCAAAATTTCACCTCCAAGATGCACTTTTATGTCACCTGGGACACCTTTGTGTTCCTTCAAGAGAGCGTGCCAAGATGATATGGGAAGCACACTACAGTCGAGTCGCTGGGAATTTCAGGGTCGAGAAAAAAATAGCAATACTACAGAGGTATTTCTATTGGCCGAACCTTCGAAAGGATGTCAAGAATCACATCAGATCCTGCATTGCTTGTGCCATTGCCAAACTGACCATCAAGAAGCAAGGCCTATATAATCCACTACCTACCCCTAGTCGACCTTGAGAATCCATCTCCATGGATTACATGTTGGGCCTGCCTTCTACTAAGAATGGAAATGACTGTGTTTTCGTGGTTGTTGACAGATTCTCAAAGATGGCCATTATGGCGTCCTGTAGGAAGAATATCACAGCAGAAGCCACTGCTAAAATCTTCTTTGAACGAGTGTGGGTGCACTTTGGGATCCCACAGTCTATCATATAAAATCGAGATAGCAGGTTCCTCAACACATTTTGGTCCAGCCTCTGGTCAATGTTGGACACAAAGCTCACCAAGTCCACAACTTTCCATCCCCAAACAGATGGCCAGACAGAGGTCGTCAACAGAATGATTATACACATTCTGTGCATGTACAATTCAAAGCATCCACAAACATGGGGCGAGAGCCTCCCCTATGTACAACATAGTTATAACAGGGCTCTCCACAGTTCAATTGGCCATAGCCCCTTTCAGGTGGGCTTGGGATTCCAGCCACTATGTCCCATTGACGTAGCCATGCCATTTGCAGCTGCTCAGGTCGATTCAGTTCATGTGTAGTCTGAAGTTGACAAAGAAAGTAGCTTCATTTAGCGCATTCAACACATCCGCCGACAGGTTCAGGATATATTGGACAGAGCCAATTCGAAGTACAAGCAGCGCCATGATCAACACCGGGTGCCACACAACTTCCAGGTGGGCGACAAATTATGGCTACATTTGCAGAAGGAGCACCTCACTAGACCCCACCGCAAGCTTTTCCTCCTCCGATACGGGCCGTACACCGTCACCAAAGCTGTAGGGAACAATGCCTTTGAGCTTAGTTTTCCTCCATTCCTTGGTATGCACCCAGTCTTCAGTGTGGATCGTTTTCGTCCTTACTTCACACCTCTACTGGACACCTCGGACATTGCAGAACAACTCACACCAACAGAGTTAAACCTAGACTGCATGGAACAGGGCACCACAGATTGTATCATGGACATGCAAATCAAGAACACTTAACAACAGAAGATCCAAATGTATCGGGTTGTCAAAGCTGGTCAACTCTTGCACCAAGGAAAGTGGTTCACTAGGGACCAAGTTCAGCAGAAATTTCCTCATCTCATGGAGGAACTTAACGCATTGGGGACTATTGCTTCCTAAGGGGGGAGGAATTATCCAAGTGGATATTGGTGGCCACCCGCCTATTCCACTTGGGCCCCCACCATTGTCTCTTTCAGTTTTTTAGTTTCGGCATAACTTACTATTTTTAGCAGTTTTTCGGGTCGTGAACTTCCGGAGCCGTTTTGAGGCTCTAAACGATGTTTTTTGGGCATCGCGCCTCCAAGTATTAACATCTCGTGGCGAAATTTGTATTCCTCGGATAGAGATTTCTAATGATGTATCATCTGCGTCAAACGGAGATAGTATGCCAAAGTTACGTCCCTGGGAAGTTGAAACACCAATTTACCCAAACGGGGCCCATAGTTTTGGCGCTTCATCTCCTAGGGTTAGGTTTTTGGATGTTTAGGGTTCTCCATTGTTTCTCAATAATAAATAGGCCCTCAAGCCTCATTTTAACTCAGTTCAGAGGCCTGTAGCCGCCACATCTCTTCTCAGAGATAGCTACCAGCGCCCTAGCTAGTTTTATTTCCATTCTGTTTGTAAGCAAATTTCAGTTCTTTGATATTAATGAAAGGAAGTGTTATTTCCGCTGCATCTCTGTATTTATGGTTATATGTTTATTCTGTTGCGTTCCTGCATAAATCCGGATCAGTGGTATCAGAGCGGTCTGCTTTTTCTCGATCCTTCTTTGCATGTCCCCAATGAGGTCGGGGTATAAGGAGCTAGGGCTTGATCTGGTGGAATCTTTGTAAGATCAGCCTCGCAAACCTTGACGGACGCCCATGGGGGACGAAAAGAAAGATGAGGGAGCAGGAGATCCTATCAAAATATTGCTCGAGGAGGCCCTTGAAAAACAAAGGAACGCGATGATGGATAAATTTGCTCAGATCCTTCAACGGCTACCCACCGGCGGCGCATCTGCATCTAGTAGCCACTCTGGAGGTGCGAATCCTTTTAAGGTACAAGTAAATTTTGACATTCCCATATTTGAGGGTCTAATAGACGCAAATGCCGTAGATAGATGGTTGAATCTATTAGAAGGATATTTCTCTTTTCATGACTTTTCAGACCGGGAGAAGATTATTTTTGCACTCCTCAAAGCTACCCCCCATGTTAAGGACTGGTGTGAAACCTACTGTGAAAACAAGGACCAGAAAGAACCCTCTCTGTTCTCGGCCGTACCAACTTGGAATTCTTTCCGAGACGCCGTCAAGGAAGAGTACTATCCCGTGGGGAGCTATGAGGACAACTAAATACAATGGACCACGCTGCGACAACAAAGGGATCAAGATGTGCATGAGCTGACGAATCTGTTCCATACCTTGCGCACAAAGTTGGGTATCAAAGATTTAGAGAAAAATTTGTTGCTAAAGTATCGCAGCTGTCTGCACAGATACATTCAGGAGGAAATGGAGTTCCTCGACATCTCCTCGCTTGGTACGACATACCGATATGCTGCCAAGATTGAGCAGAAATTCAAACAGAAGAAGCGAGACTTTGGATCTGCGAATCAAAAGCAAGGGAAAGGTGCTTCCGAACCACAAAACAAAGGAAAGAGCCAAGGCATGGTGGCTAAAAACAACCTGTCAAAGCCACAAGAAAATAACAGCACCGCAAAGCCAAAGAAGGACACGGGAAAGTGGTGTGAGTTCCATAAGAGCTCCACTCACAACACAAGTGAGTGTCGGGCCAAGCAGTCGCTAGTGGCCGAGATGAGGGCTTCTGAGTCAGATGCATGCTCCGACTCCGAATCAGAACCTGAAAAGGGGAATGAAAAAGGGCAACAGATTATTGATGCGGAGCCCAACGCCACTGTTGCCACTACAAAGGTCCAGAAGGAGGAACCGGAAGATCCAGAGGAGGAGGAACGTCTCTTCCACTCCCAGATGTGGGTAAAGGGCTCCCCTGTACAGTTCATTGTCGACAATGGGAGCCAAAAGAACCTCATTTCAGCAGACGCCGTGAAGCGGTTGGGCTTACCGACCACAGCTCACCCACATCCATACACCATCGGGTGGCTTCACCAAGGACGAGATCTCCGCGTCAGCCAGCAGTGTCGCCTTCCCTATAGCATCAAGCCCTTCACGGATGAGGTATTATGTGATGTTTCTCCTATTGATGTTTCTGATGTATTATTAGGACAACCATACTTGTGGAAGCGTCATGCTGTGTATGAGTCTCAACCTCGTGCTGTTATTGTTACTTTGGGAAATAAGTTGTACAGGATACCAGAGGTACCACCTCCTGCGGCTATCTCTTTGGTTACTGCAAAACAATGCAGTAAGCTCATTTCCCAAACTAGGAAATTCATTTTCCTGATGATCCGCCCACAGGGCAAGAAGAATACTGTGGCCACGACCTCCAGACAGGGCTCCTCTGCACGACAACAAAAAATTGATAAGGTTGTGGAGGGGTACGGGGACATCTTCACCTCACCTAGAGGGGTTCAAGCACCCGATTGATCTGACCCCAGGTGCGCCGCTACCCAATGGACCGATCTATCGGTGCTCTATTCTGGAGAATGATTAAATCAAGAGGAAGATTCAGGAGCTGTTGCAGAAAGGTCACATTAGACCAAGTTCATCGCCCCGTGGGAGCCCGATCGTGTTGGTACAGAAGAAGGATGGGACGTGGAGACTCTGTATTAAATATCGGGCGCTGAACAAGATCACTGTTAGGAATAGGTACCCAATCCCACGGATTGATGACCTTCTGGACCAAATCAAAGGTGAAAAATATTTCAGCAAGATTGACCTGAAGTCTGGGTATCACCAGGTACCAATTGAACACTCTGATGTGTGGAAGACTACCTTCAAAGCCAAGGAAGGCCTTTTTGAATGGCTAGCCATGCTTTTCGGGTTGACGAATGCTCCCACAACCTTCATGAGGATGATGGACGACATCTTGCGGCCATTCAATAACTCATTTGTAGTGGTGTACTTGGATGACATTCTGATCTTCAACTAGACTTGGGAAGAGCACCTTCACCACATCCGACAAGTCCTCCAAACCCTGCGGCAACACAAGTTGTGTGCCAATTTGGAGAAGTGCACGTTTGGCATGACCCAGGTTCAATATCTGGGATACATTATTTTTGAAAGGGGGGTGCATGTGGATCCAGCCAAGATCCAAGTCATTCGAGATTGGCCAGCCCAAACCACTATAACAGAGCTTCGCAGCTTTCTGGGTCTTGCTAATTTCTACTGTAGATTCGTGTTGGGATTCTCTCATATCACTTGGCCCTTGAGTCAAGTCACCAAGGGAGGAGTGAGAGAAAAATTATTTTGGTCAGAACCTCAACAGAAGGCATTCACAGAATTGAAAAATTGCCTCTATTCTACCCCAGTGCTCACATTACCAGACTTGCAACAGCCATTTGAGATCGAGACAGATGCCTCTGACTATGCTATTGGGGCAATTCTTACTCAACAGGGACATCCAATGGCATATCACAGTGAGACATTGTCTGAGATAGTTCACAAGTATCCCACCTATGACAAAGAAATGTATTCCATTGTGCAAGCCTGTCGAAAATGGAAGCATTACATTTTGGGGAAGGAAACAATCATCCACACAGACCACCGGCCCCTACAGTTCATACAGACACAAGGGAAGTTGCAGAATGATCGACATCAGAAGTGGTCCACATATCTGCAACAATTTCATTTGAATGTCAAGTACAAGAAGGGTAGCATCAATAATGTTGTAGACTGCCTCAGCCGACCACCGATCGTGGCGCTCACCACCGTGCTCAACTCTTGTGGGCACGAGACTTCTGATTGGCCGCTTCTCTATGAGAGTGACCCAGAATTCGGCCACACTTAAAAGGCACTCTTGGGGGGTACGCAAGTTCCAAATTTTCACCTCCAAGATGCACTTTTATGTCACCTGGGACACCTTTGTGTTCCTTCAAGCGAGCGTGCCAAGATGATATGGGAAGCACACTACAGTCGAGTCGCTGGGCATTTTGGGGTCGAGAAAACATTAGCAATACTACAGAAGTATTTCTATTGGCCGAACCTTCGAAAGGATGTCGAGAAGCACATCAGATCCTGCACTGCTTGTGCCATTGCCAAACCGACCATCAAGAAGCAAGGCCTATATACTCCACTACCTACCCCTAGTCGACCTTGGGAATCCATCTCCATGGATTACATGTTGGGCCTGCCTTCTACTAAGAATGGAAATGACTGTGTTTTCGTGGCTGTTGACAAATTCTCGAAGATGGCCATTATGCCGGCCTGTAGGAAGAATATCACAGCAGAAGCCACTGCTAAACTCTTCTTTGAACGAGTGTGGGTGCACTTTGGGATTCCATAGTCTATCATATCAGATCAAGATAGCAGGTTCCTTAGCACATTTTGGTCCAGCCTCTGGTCAATTTTGGACACAAAGCTCACCAAGTCCACAGCTTTCCATCCCCAAACAGATGGCCAGACAGAGGTTGTCAACAGAATGATTGTACACATTCTGCGCATGTACAATTCAAAGCATCCACGCACATGGGACGATAGCCTCCCCTATGTAAAACATAGTTATAATAGGGCTCTCCACAGTTCAATTGGCCATAGCCCCTTTCAGGTGGGCTTGGGATTCCTGCCACTATGTCCCATTGACGTAGCCATGCCATTTGCAGCTACTCAGGTCGATTCAGCTCATGTCCAGTCTGAAGTTGACAAAGCAAGTAGCTTCATCGAGCACATTCAACACATCCACCAACAGGTTCATGATATATTGGACAGAGCCAATTCAAAGTACAAGCAGCGCCATGTTCAACACCGGGTGCCACACAACTTCCACGTGGGCGAAAAAGTATGGCTACATTTGTAGAAGGAGTGCCTCACTGGACCCCACCGCAAGCTTTTCCCACTCCGATATGGGCCGTACACCGTCACCAAGGCTATAGGGAACAATGCCTTCGAGCTTAGTATTCCTCCATTCCTTGGTCTGCACCCAGTCTTCAATGTGGATTGCCTTCGCCCTTACTTCCCACCTCTACTGGACACCTCGGACATTGCAGAAATACTCACACCAATAGAGTTAAACCCAAACTGCATGGAACATGCCACCACAGATTGTGTCATGGATGTGCAAATCAAGAACACTCACCAACAGAAGATCCAACTGTATCGGATTGTCAAAGCTGGCCAACTCCTGCACCAAGGAAAGTGGTTCACTAGGGACCAAGTTCAGCAGAAATTTCCTCATCTCATGGAGGAACTTAACGCAATGGGGACCATTGCTTCCTAAGGGGGGAGGAATGATCCAGGTGGATATTTGTGGCCACCCGCATATTCCACTTGGGCCCCCACCATTGTCTCTTTCAGTTTTTCAGTTTCGGCATAACTTACTATTTTTAGCAGTTTTTCAGGTCCTGAACTTCCGGAGCCGTTTTGAGGCCCTAAACGAAATTTTTTGGGCGTCATGCCTCCAACGAATATCATTATGTGGCGAAATTTGTAGTCCTCGGATAGATCTTTCTAATGATGTATCATGTGCGTCAAACGGAGATAGTATGCCAAAGTTACGTCCCTGGGAAGTTGAAACACCAATTTACCCAAACGGGGCCCATAGTTTTGGCGCTTCATCTCCTAGGGTTAGGTTTTTTGATGTTTAGGGTTCTCCATTGTTTCTCAATAATAAATAGGCCCTCGAGCCTCATTTTAACTTAGTTCAAAGGCCTGTAGCCGCCACATCTCTTCTCAGAGTTAGCTACCAGCGCCCTAGCTAGTTTTATTTCCATTCTGTTTGTAAGCAAATTTCAGTTCTTTGATATTAATGAAATGAAGTGTTATTTCCGCTGCATCTCTGTATTTATGGTTATATGTTTATTTTGTTGCGTTCCTGCATAAATCCGGTTCAGAAAGCCCACCGTATTATGGTCATAATGGAGACGTGGAAGGACGTTCTTCTAATGCATCTTCAAATTATTCGTTTAATACTAGAAATTAAACTGGGTTGACCTTAAATTCTGTAGAAATAGATAGATCACACTCAAGAGATAATATTTGTAGCTCTGTTAGTGGTCAGAAATTATCCTTAGTGACTGAAAAATCCAATGATGTCTATGACGAAAACTGGGCACAAATGGTTTCTCCAACAGGCTGGAAGGTAACAAGAGAACAAAGACCTGATAAGCAAGTGTACTGGAAATCTAAAGAAGACATCAAACCTGATGTCTCCAGTGTTGTTTCTGTGGGACGTAAGGAAGAAATTGAGTCAACAATATATGATGGGCATATAAATGCAATAAAAATTACAGTCTGTTGTGTGTAATGAGGTTTAACTTATAGTTCTTTGTGGGAAGAGGTTTGATACGGTGGTGGTTCAGAATTGCAACTCAGAGGGGACCTGCTTCATCGTTTTATGCATTTCTTGATGTTAAGAAAGATTCATCTGATGTTGAGATACGCAGCGCTGGCAAAGAAATGGCATCCGGATTGAGATTACGATTCAGAGGATGATGTAGATGGATTCTCTGATTTTTCTAGATGAATTCTCTGAAACTTTGTCATCTTGCAGGGAGTGAGCGCGGATCTCAATCTCTTTCAGCAGGAGAAGATTGAAGGAAGGTTTCTAGTGCAATGACGACAATGACTAATGAGTGTAGGGGCAATGGAATTACATAGTATTTGGGGCAGCGTAGGATGAGCATATAATTTCATATAAAAATAAATAAATCAAATAATCTAGAATCCAAATAATAATTAAATTTATTTTCCCTGAAAAACAAATTTGACAAATTTGCATACCAGTTCAATTAATGAACAATTTAATGGAGTTTTCCATAAGCTTGTAGAGATAGAATCTCCTTCTCCCTTCAGCTGCATTACTGTGCTCTGATACCATAATAATGGTAGAAGTGTCCTCAGACACGTAATTTTATTAATAGGAAAATAAATTACATGAGGAATTTGCAAGAGTTTACACACGTAGACTCCAACACTCTTGCAATTGGGAAAATGACTTATTTATAAGCTACATGTCCTAACTTATTTTAGTTATGGACCACTTGGTAAAACAACAAGTGTTAATTTATAATAAATATCCTTCTAACCAATCTACTATCTTTATTCCTATTTTAGAGCCTAAGATACAACACTATTATTGAGCCCTAGAATTGCCTTCTCTTTTACAAACCTTCACTTCATTTCATCATTCTTTTATCACTTCATAAGCCTAAAATCAATGAAGAATGATTAGGATTGCTTAAAGGTTACATGCAATTGATTAACATATTGTATTTTCATGGTTTTTGCTGTTTTAATAATTTTCTGCAAAATAGCTACAGAATGCAGACGTTCCGTAGTTGATCCCGCGTTCCGCAACTATTTTAGTGTTTAAATGGGTTACATGTGTCGTCTCAAAGAAAGGCACATATGGGTGAATTACACATCATTCCCTCATCATTTGTTGCTCTCCACGAAGTTTGAACGAAATTCTGTAGGTGGTTATGCACGTGGAAACTCAAACTAGGAGATAGACTCCTAATAGGACAAGGACAATCCAGATGTCCTTGATCATATTACGAAGCCACCATTAGAGTTCTAGTTCGATTTTAATATGGACAGACATTCATTCCTATGTTATCTCAGATACGGTTATGTAAATTTGTTATAAATATGGCTCGGGAAACCGAGGGATGAGGTTAGATTTTGTATTTGACTGCTAGATTTCAGAAGTACGAAAATACTCTGTTTTGAAGTAATTTCTCTCTAATGCAAGAAGTATCACTTTATTGAAAGCACTGAGTCAATCTTGAAGTAGATTTTGCATGCTACTCCGGTGGTAGAGGGCCCCTGCCTCCTGAGCAGCTTTGTTTATATGGTTTAGATAAATATTTTAGTTTTGTTTTTCATTTCTAGCTTAAGCACGTTTTTGAAGTTTATGTTTCATGCTTGTTTACATTGATCATCACAACTAGACTTACTCTTATAAACTCTTCCAAAATATCATCACAATGAATAAGGCATAGCTGTGGTGTTGTAGGTTTTAGTTGCATTTCCTTTCGAATTTTATGATTTATGCTTGTTTACACTAAGTGTCACAGCCGGTCCTACTCCTACAAACTCTTCCAAAACATCATTAACAATGAATAAGAAACAACTGTGGTATCTTAGATTTTAATTGTATTTGCTTTCAAATCTTATGTTTATGTTCAATTGCATTGAATAATACAGCCATAATTGTTTTTACAAACTCTTCCAAAATATCATTCAAATTGAATAAGATGGGCTGTAGAATTCCAATAGACTAGCTGCATGTTAGTTTAGTCATAACACTCTGGAGGTTGATTGCATTTAGTTCAGCTCTGTCACTACATTTCAAGATTTGATAATGGCATTTTAGCTTAACTCTGTTCACTGTACTTCAAGTAGATTAGTAGCACTCAAGTTTAGTCTTAGCTCATTGTATTAACATTCCAGTTTAGTTGTTATCCATTGCATTTTAAATTGTATTAGTTGTTAAATTTAGATAACACGGTCTTCATTATTTAAAAAAACTTCTTTTGTTCCAACCTCATATTAATACATAATCATCTGGACAGAAGCTAGTATCAGTCTAAGGCCTGGAGTATTTTGCAACCTTTTTACCATTTCACAAATAAGCCTTTTCTCAAGGACTATTCTAAAAAGAAACCTATAACTTTTGAGTGAGGCCTAGTGGTGCTAAATTGCATTGCAGAACAGAATTAGAAGTTAGTTTAGAGAAGAAATCTTATTGTGCTACAAATGTTATTTTCCAAATATGTTCCAATAAACCTTTAACCATGGATGAGATGTTGTAACATTGTAAGCTGATTGTTTATTTAGGAGAACTTCATTTACACTTAACTTGTCCATTTCTCAAGCTCTTCCAACACATCTTTAATGAATGAATTGGATAAGTTCAAGCTCATGTTGTGATTTATTTCCTTGCAATGAAGTCATTATCAAGCTTTGCATTTATTGTTTGCTAGCCATAGTTTAGGCTTTGCTCTGTTTTAATATTTGCATTTGTTGTTTTCCATCCATAGTTTAGGCCTTGTTCTGCTTTAATATAACCAATAGCTTCTTTTTACCAGCATTTAGTTCTTTCCATTTTCAAACATAAAACCATAAAACCAAAAACATTAGAAAACACTAAACACAACGTAGTGAGAAACAAATACCTAGGCACATACAGTGCACCACACTTTAGCAGTTTACTACCCCTGGTTGACAATTAATGAACTCAATTTAGGAACACTAATTTGAGCACAAACAACTATTCTAGAGTCGTATCTTTTGTAACAATATTCTATTTCTAAGTGTCTCTAATATTAATTTAAATATTCTAAACTAATAAATATTTTATCCTAGCTTTAAACTATGATATTTGGATCATCTAACAACTTCTTTCTCTTCCTTTTGATAATAGAAACACCATATTAAAGAGTCACAATTAATATCTTACTTTATTAAGGTCCTATAAACCACATTGGTTTCAATGGACGCTAATCATCATCATCATCATTATTAATTAATTATAACTAGCAATTGCACCACATGTTGCAAAGGAAATACCGTACGGTTGTGGTATAGGAAAGAATAACATATAAGAAAGAAGAGGTAGTAAGAACTTTCTCGGCTTCAATTGATCCTCCAAAATAAGGGGTGGAGAATTATGTTTACTGGACCTCAAATCAAAATATCCATATTGGGTAATTGATGTGGAACAACTTCTTTGTTATTAATTACATGTACATGTAAGATGCGTTTTTCATAATGGATGAGACATTTTGGCCAAAGTACTCAAGACCTCTATATGACGAAATCTGCATGTTTTTTTTTTTTTTTTTTTCTACATGAAGGATGCACTTGTTTTTTATGACCAAGTTGGGCTGACTTCACCCTTCCATGAAATTATTTTCTTCTATCACATTCGCAATGTTGAATTCCTATGATACTACTCCTATAACTTTGACTCTGATCTAAAACTAAAATTATTTAATGGAATAAAAACTTATCACTATGACATGTTGTACTTCATAACAGACTGATAAGAAGCTTAAGTATGGTAAATCCACCTTAACCTGTCATTTGAACATAGAGCATAGAGTTATAGTGCATTTTTGTTTTGAAATGAAATTACTTTCCCGTTATTTTAAATAATAGATTCCTCTCCAAGTGACCCTTTAGAGATACCTTTTTTTTTCAACCGATTGCAATAGGTAAGTGTCTTTTGTCTAGTATTTTTTGAGTCCTCCTTAAAATTGGAATGTTTCTCTTCCCATAAATGTATCTCGGGTTATAATTCTACCTTTCTCTTGTTTATGAATAAACTGTCTCTATATCACTATTGTCTGTCTCTTTTTGAGTACTTGCTTGAATCAGTGAGATAATGTAGCTCATATGGATTTCAAAATCCTTGAGATGACACTACTCCTATAACTCTGACTCTGCTCTACAGCTAGAATTATTTAATGGAATAAAAATATCACTATGACATGTTGTACTTCATAACAAACTACTAAGAAGCTTAAGTATGGTAAATCCACGGTAACCTGTCATTTGAACATAGAGCATAGAGTTATAGTACATTTTTGTTTTGAAATTAAATTACTTTCCCGATATTTTAAATAATAGATTCCTCTCCAAGTGACCCTTTAGAGATACCTTTTTTTTCAACCGATTGCAATAGGTAAGTGTCTTTTGTCTAGTATTTTATGATTCCTTACAATTTGAATGTTTCTCTTCCCATAACTCTATCTTGGGTTATAATTCAAGATTTCTCTTGTTTATGAATAAATTGTCTCTATATCACTATTTCCTGTCTCTTTTTGAGCGCTTGCTTGAACTAGTAAGATAGTGTAGCTCATCTAGACTCCAAAATCCTTGAGATGATAATACTCCTAGAACTCTGACTCTGCTCTACATCTAGAATTATTTAATGGAATAAAAACTTATCACTATGACATGTTGTACTTCATAAGAGACTACTAAGAAGCTTAAGTACGGTAAATCCACCTTCACCTGTCATTTGAACATACAGCATAGAGTGACAGTACATTTTTGTTTTGAAATGAAATTATTTTCTCGATATTTTAAATAATAGATTCCTCTCCAAGTGACCCTTTAGAGATACCTTTTTTTCAACTGATTGCAATAGGTAAGTGTCTTTTGTCTAGCATTTTATGAGTCCTCCTTACAATTGGAATATTTCTCTTCCCATAACTCTATCTCGGGTTATAATTCTAGCTTTCTCTTGTTTATGAATAAATTGTCTCTATGTCACTATTTTCTGTCTCTTCTTGAGTGCTTGCTTGAATTAGTGAGATAATGTAGCTCATCTAGATTCCAAAATCCTTGAGTAACCCATTTTCTGAAGAGTCCTCTTTTGTTTTTAATTCTTCTATTAAGTCCTCCATAGCCTTGTCAACGTTGTTTCCTTCTAAAGAATCAAACATTCTTGAGAAGTATCCATTGTCCTGCTTTTCTTCTTCCATATAATTCAGATCTAAATGAATGGAACATGAGATAAGCTTCATGAAATTTTCCAAATTCCAAGATTTTTCATTGCACTTCTCATGTGTATCAGGGAAAATGGATTCCAGACATTCAATGTTATGCTTTTTTAGGACTACTTGTACGGTTGGAAGCTTCTCTTAGCCATGTATCATTTCTTGTGTATCCTTGACTTTGATACAAACAATTGTTACCGACCCCTTTAAAGGTAAATTTAGTGTTATTTAAGAAATAAGAATTATGAAAATTCATCATTATTGCTCAAGATAAATCATGTCCTTAATTTGGAAATTAAAAAAAAATCACATATTTTAAAAAATTTCATTATTGTTATTATTATTATTATTTTATATATATTAAGTAATAATACTCATGAATTATAAAACAATTGTAACATAAATAATATATAACAAAAACACCATGTATTTTTGGAATAATAAAATAGTTGTAACAAAAATAATACATAACAAGAAAAATTATGTATATTTGGATGTATGAAAATTTAAATACATATTATTAAGTAAAATTTTAAAAGAATAATGGTTATAAACATTTAAAATTAATTTTATTAAATAATTAGTTTAGATCCAAAGTTAAGATTGATTTAGGCCATCTTAGTCTCCCCCCATATAGAAACTACATTCCAAATGAATACCATGGGTCAATACCATGGGTTGTATTTATAGTTTATCATTATTTTATTTTATTATTTTTATTTTTTATTGTATTTTGACCTAGTTAAAATGTTCATTACATTATGTCGATCTTTTTATTTAATTTACTTTTATTTTTAATATTGTGTAATTTGAATTAGTCAACATTTTAACTTAAATGTCACCAAAACCTAAATTCAATCTAACTTATAAAAAAGAAAAAAATAACAATATAAAAACATATATTAAAATATTTACTTGATTTAATGGGCTAAAAAATTTCAATCGTCTAATATTTGATCCAATGGCTCAAACATGGACACAGTGGTAGCTAGGGGAGTTGTTTTCTACATTTTGGGCTAGAGAGCCCCTCTCTAGGAAATTACTTTTAACCTTTTATTATTTTTTTACTTTAGACTACATGTAAATGTTTACAAACATTTACACTGTTACAACATCTTCTCCATACATTTTTGCTCTTAAATTTAATTTTAAAATGTTATAAAATAAAATTAAAATAAAATATTTATAAAATATCTGGATTTTGAAATGAGTTATGGATCTTGGGCAAGTGGTATTGATAAGCCATGATACTATTGTATCAAAGCATATTTACAAGTTAATAATATCCATGGTAAAAGGGGGTGAACCTTTTATTATTTTTTAATTTAGCCCACATGTAAATGCTTACACACATTTACACCATTACAACATCTTCTCCATACATTTTTGCTCTTAGTTATGGATTTTGGAAAAGTGGTATTGCTAAGTATCAAAGTCTATTTACAAGTTAATAATATCCATGGTAAAAGGGGGTGAATATCCATGGTTAAGAATCTTGTTATATTGTAAGTTATTGTAAATGTTAAGTTTAAATTTTAAAAATGTTATAAAATTAAATTAAAATAGAATATTTTGACTTTGAAATGAGTTATGGTTTTCAAGCATGTGGTATTGATAAGCCATGGTATTAGCCCATGGTGTTGTAACAAATCCTATTTAGAAGTTAATAATATCCACGGTAAATTGGGGATGAATATTAATGGTAAGTATTAAATTTTATGTGGTTATTAATTAAATTTAATTATGGTTACAAATCATTATTTTAATTTATATGGTAAAATTGATCTTAATTTATAACTACTCTTTATATGTTATATATTTTAATGTGATATGTATATTAAGATTTTCTTTTATCTCAAATATTGTTTGTAATTTTATTAATGAAAACAAAGTTACAATATAAAAAAATTGAATTTAAAAAATGTTTATATATATCATTTAACACCTACACATCTATTTGGAATCTTTTCTAGTATAATTTGCTCAAAATCTAGTAGGAGTTTCTTCTAATCACAAGTTTGATTTGAAAACTCTCCACAATTTGAGTGCCCCGAGGGGTTTTCAAGACGTTCCCATTTTAAACAACAAAAAATAGGATTTGGCTAAAAACATTTTTTGTCGGATTCGAGTCAAAAAGTCCAAAACGTAGCATGTTTAGAAAATGCCTTATTAAAATATTTTTAGCAAATAGCTCATTTCCAATCCTAACATGCATCGGTGTCCTAAGCCTATGGACATTCATTAGTCATTTAATTTATGTGAATAGACTAATATTGAACTATTTTCCAAAACTAATAAAATAAATTGAAAAATTATTGATGGTTTAAGAGGCATAATGGAAAAACACTATTTTTTAAGATAAGTGAGGCAAAAATTATTGATGATTTAAGAGGCATATGAAAGGAATAACACTATTTTTAAGATAAGTGATTTGGAATTTTTTTTAGGTTATTTAAAATTAAAAGATTGTGTAGTTTAATTATTAGACATTTTTTTTATCTTTTTCTAGTGATATTTTCCGGTCAATTTTATCCAAAATTTGGTAGGTAATTTTTGGAATAGTAAGTTTGAGGTCTATATCTACACAATCTAGGTTCCCCAAGAGTTTTTGAGGGCATTGAATCCATTTATGCATTCAAAAACATATTTTAAACAACAAAAATAAATGATATTGCAAAAATTTTCATAGCTAGATTCCAACCAAAAAAGTAAAACGTCTAATGGTTAGATTGCTCCTTTAAACTAGATGGGAAGATGTATAGAAGGGAATTATGGTGTTTTTACTTTTATAAATATAAATCTAAAACTCTCAGATTGGGTCAGGTAGGATGCATTGAGGGTGTCGTCACCTCACTCAACGAGTGAGATTGACATGTTATCCAACTAATATTAATATAGATACATGGTATGAGCCAAGGTTTTATGGAATTGCAAAGGAGTGGATATGGCTGTGTTATGGTCTGTATTGGGTTATTGATGTTCGCATGTAGGAACAGTTAGATGGCGATGACCATGATTCTCATTTAATCATTTTTGATGTTAGATCGGTTCTTAGGGTTTGTTGCCCTCATCCTCCATCAATTTATGGCTTCAAGCATGTCATTCGAGATGTAATGTGTACTATTTTTTCCTTATTCATGGTTGTTTCTATTTTTTCTTCCTCTGGCTTGCCCAAGAAACTATGAGTGGTAGAGAGTTTTCCACACCCAATTTTTTCTACAACACTTCGGTTTGTAACCCCTCCTGTAGCGCGAGTGTTTGGTCTAGCTCTCTGTGTTCAGAAATATGGTTAAGAAAATGGCATGAAGTAGGCATAGTAGTGGCAGTCGTAGAGGAATTAGAGGATCTTTGGCTCACTTGAGGACATCGAATTCATCTCATATACTTAGGTACTAGATCCCCATGGAAGTTTAGGATGAAATATATGAGAGTTTGATGTTGAAATGGCACCCAAAGGGGGCTTCTAATTTAATTTTCCCTTAATTAAATTGGAAGATAAATTGTAATTTCATCTCATGAAAACTTGTATTAGTTAACTGAGTCAGGAAGAATTAGTTAGCTTAGGATATTCGAGTTAAGGGTCAGATAGGAGGCATGTAGAGTTCTCCCATGATTTTACGGGGTCTAGTTATAGTTATTTGTGAGTTGTAATTAGTTAACTCAATTAATTGAGTTAAAATAAATTTAACTAGTTCTAACCAAGGGATGAGTTAGTGATAGGTTCAGTGAATTAAATCTGATTTAATTCACAAGTAATGATCAATAAGTTAATTGATAATTCACTATAAATAGTTGTTGCATGTCAGTTCTAAGGAAGGCCCAATTGAGGCTGAGGTTAAAGGGAAGATAACTGCCAGTTGTATAATTAGAAAATTGTACAGGGTCATGTATAGAGTCATCAAGAAGCCTTGGATGAATTTCACAATAAATTCTTGGGAATTTCTATTTAGTAGGGCCACAATTTCTCCAAGTATGTGTGAGCAAGGTTGGTCAGATAGATGTTGAGAATTGCTTAAGTATTTGAGTGATTTTGCCTAAATCAAAGTGAGACAGTTAGCATAGTGCAGAGGTTTCTCAGTGGGAGAAAAGAATTGTATTGTTTCATGGTCTTGACTTTATATAATATACAGATAACAAGGTTTTGAGCAGTTGATTTCCCCAGATACATCTTGTGTTATGCAATTGATTATTTCTTTCTCTTACTTGTTATGTGATTGTGCGATAGTATTTGGTTTCCGAAAATTGCATAAGGATTTAATAATTTTTTTTAGTACATTACAAGATCAGATTGAATTTATCTGGATATAATTTCTACATTTGAAGTAGTTGTTGCATTTAATATAGATTTTTTATTGGATTAAGAAGGGTTAAAAAATTTAACGAAGCATGTGCTTGACCCAAGGCATACTCGTGGAAAACAAGACACTACCTATTGACAAATGATTTATATTGGAGAATGAAGATGGTGTTGGGTAGAGTAATCATGTTCAGGAAGGATGCAAAAGAAAAAATATCGTTGATGCTAGACAAGGTGGTGCTCCACCAAAAGGAAATGGGAGCACGTTTTAAGAGAATTGAAGCCCATGTTGCTTCTAATCCAGGTCCGAGTGGTTGCAACAGTGGGCACACCAATTGCATCAAGGTGGGATGTCTCCACTTCTACCAAGTATCAGGACAAATTTAGTTTCTTTCTTTATCTAGTTTTCTTGTTTTACTAGACCTTTAAGTGTTGGCCTGTGTAGTCTACTTTGCATAAAATTTGTAATTTATCATATGCATCAAAATATGTATAATCAAGTTCCTATTTATCACTCTCTAGTTTTATTTTATTTTTGGTCTAGATATATAGTTTATTTTTGGATTGATTCCCTATTGTTTTTTGCGATGGCCTGGTTTCCCATGAGACAAGCCATTGGTAGCAAAGATGTCACGCAGTTGTAAATTTCTCTAGTCAATGGAAAATTAACTTTACATACATACATACATACATATATATATATATACACACACACACACACATATACATATACATATACATATACATATACATATACACACACACACACAGATGCACACACACACACACACACAAATATATATATATATATATATATATATATATATATATATCACTCAAGTGTTAATGATTCAATTGAATCTCACTCGAGTGGTTGTGGAATGGAGTGCCATTCTTCCCACCTGTTATCGTTTTTTAATTTACGAGATTGTGAGAATAAACACAGAGGATAACATCAAAACCACTTTGGAAGCTGGGATCTAGCCCTGCCAGCTTCAGAGAGGGATCTCTCTGTAAGATTTAACTTTGTTTTGAGTGAATTTTAGACTAGTTATTACTGTACTTGATTGTTTGTTTGATTTGGATGGTTTGGTTGATTAAATGGCTATATTTCCATTGGGCTATGGAGTCTAAACATTTAACTGGATCTACGTCAATGTTTGAAGGAATATTACAGGGAAAGATAGGTTTCATTGACTCGATCTTTTAAGGTTTTAAGTGGACTATGAAAATAGAAGAAATGTAGAATTCAGTAGAAATTGAAGAGAAATGAATTATTCTTCAATCTGACCTTAGTAGAAAACATGTAAATTGCAAACATCCAGAATAAGGTGTTCTAATTAACATATCCTATTCATCACAGTTTCTGTTATACAATTAAGATTTTCATAATTACAAAGAAAGGAAAAACAATGAATAACACAATTACAGAAGAAAAAACATCACCAATGAATACATCACATGAATCTTGTGAAATGTCCTTGTATTATTGATGCTCCCAGCAAATTGGTAATTACAATGCTCAACATAAATTATACTCAGTAATCAACCCTTAATACTTCGAACATTGAAGTATTTATACTAATTTACAAATTTAAGGATTTACAGAATCATTGTCTCAACCGAGAGTGTATTATTAGCATAATATCAAACAATAAAATATAACTGTTACAAAATAATAGGTTAGGTGGACAATGATACGGAATTATGGCACTATTTTGGAGGAAATAGTTTCTGAATAGACCTATTTTACAGGGCACGCACTCGTTGTTTCGGGGGAATTAACACCCTAGAGGTTGGTTGGGATTCAACCTCCACAGAAACGAGGGCGTACTACTTACGTAGACCCACACGATCATGCACATTCATAAAAACTACATAGAGCGAGAATGAGAGGTTTACCCGTTGGTCCTACGTTTGAATTAGATCCACGTGGAGTTCAAACTCCCCCGTAACCGTCCTTCCTCCTTAACTCGAAATGCAAGAAGAAACCAGACACAAAGGACAAGTTGTACAAGGTATATTTCTACTCTATATGTTAGTGTGATTCATATAAAACATTACATAAATCATAATAAATGCATGTATAACAAATATTCTTCATACATTAAAGCATACACTAACACGTTTATTTCAGAACGACATGATACTTACGTATTATAAATAGTACGTACAAAATTAATCGTGGAGAGATCACTCGATCCTTCCAAAGCCTTCGCAGACAGGTCGTACGGATCGCGTCCAGCCCTTGCCTCGCTAAGACTCCTTCCAAAGCTGGGTGCATACGAGATAACATATAAAGGGATGTATATCTCAAGGAAACAAGGGTTTCTGAAATGAGCAGGGAAAGTGCGGGGAGGCACGGGGGAATCGGACTTGGATAGGGAACCAATAGAGTATAATATCAATACTTTCTCTCTCTCCCTTAGGCCATACACATGAGGTCTTTTTATAGTCCCTCCAAGTAGTTTCGGCGGTTGGAAACAGTTGGCCACGAGTGCAGGGGTGGTTGAACTACACAGAGTAACCATCAACCAGTGCGAAATTAGGGATTTTTTTATATTTTTTAATCATTAAAAATGGCATACGCGGAAAAAGTCTCAGTTGATACTCGCGTATACACGCGGGAAAAACACGGGCATAGTCGCGTATGGAGGATTTTCCCTTGTTTTTAAGTGAATTTGTCCAAGTCCGTAGGAATGGGTGCCCAAAAAGCCATGAAGCAATCATGAATCATGTCGAGGTGAGAAATGATGCTATAACGGATGCCCCCCTAATATATGAGGTCGGAAGGGGTACATGATGGCCGAAATGTATTATGCACATAGAAAGAACTTCGCAAGGACAAGAGAGGACTTCACCGCATTTCGACTGCCAAAAACCAATGAAAGAAACCGGAGAGTCAACACATGTCTGAGGCGGGCATACCCATGCTCAGTCAAAAATACATCATATAGATAGAAAGTATCGAATAGATCCAACATGTATACAAGTATAAGCGAGCCCCGAAAGTACATAGTGAATCATTTGAGCGGGGCCCGGGAAATACAAGTCACGTATCAATGTCCAAGTATCATATATAAAAAGGCGATCAAAGATAGTACAGCCCCGGGATGTACGATCAAGTAACCGAATCTCCAAGTACTGGGATCATAAGTGAGCGGATCAAACGGTACAATCACGCAACTCGGGGGACCAACATATAAGATCTTCTGTGTGCATTTGAGCGCAACATATAAGGGTGGACAGCAACAACGGCGGCAGAAAGGGCTGTCAGCGGTGAGCGAGAAATGCTTTGATACAACCCTGAGGGTCTTCACCGATCACGACGGCACAATTCTACACAATGGGAATAAATGAGTCTGAAGTCGACCATGTGAGAAATCGTTGGATTACGGGCAATGATGTTTCCCGTTAACCAACGCGAGACAACCCACCGATAATGATAATGAGTGTTAAGGTGCCCCGGTACAATCGACAAGTGTGAATGAATGAGTTGAAGTCGAACACTTGAAAGAATCTACCAATCGGAGGCAATGATGAATCCCCACGTCGATAGCGAAGAGTCCGCCATCGATGACGCTAAACCCTAGGTATGCGACAAAAGACTCTAGATCTTGTTCCCCGAGCAATGAGTCGGAGTCGATGGGAAAAGATCTGCCGGAAGGAAGGCATTAAGGCATCCCACATCGATCCAGTCGCGAGTGTAACCCGTCAAGGCCAAGATTTGGAAGGAATCGGAAGAAGGAGAGTGATGGAACCAAAAGCAGAAGTACGTTTCGACGTGCACAAGATGAAGCTAGCGCACGGAAGAAACCCTCGAACCAACCAATAATGAAAGGTCGACACGGAGGCGAGAAATCCACCGATAGGGGTCAAATGGAAATCCAGTGCATGCACGAATCCCAAGTGTGATAATGTGTGCGACGTCGAACACGGGGAAACCACTCGGTCAAAGACCCATGATGATGATCAAATGCGAGCACGAGGTCACCTATCAATGATGGAAATAGGCCCAAGGTGCGGCTCTGAGGCTTGCTCTCGGAGCAATGTGTCGTAGTCGATAAGAGACAAACCCGTCGGTAAGAAGTCAATGGGGACCTTCTCAAACGAGCATGAAAGCAGAAGATCAAAACATACGATGTGATAGAACCACGATATCGACAAGACCGGGAAGGCCGACCGAATAATGAGTCAAGAGACACCGCAGAATGGCCGAGCCTCGAGCTAGACTTCCTTGAACAAAAGCACTACTACTGCAGATGACCATGGCGATGAAAAAGTGACACCGTATAAGTCACTGTCTTTCGGAGAGGCAAAACAAACTCTCCATATGATTGGAAGAGATAACCAACCTGGGGAGAAAGCCGACAAGTGAAACATGGTAAAGGCTGAACCTAGGTCAAACTAGAACCATCCCAAATGAAGGAAATATATATAAGTATATGTGCTTTGTTCAAGGGCGACAAAGCGACTACTGTCCGCCATCAAAATAACGAAGATACATCCCAGTTCCCGCTCTTTTTTGTTATATTTAATTTTTTTTGTCTTTTTCATAATAAGCTCTGAAAAAGAATAAAAGAATGCTATGGTACAATGGATAGAACGAGTATCAAGAAAAGCGGATGCACTAGTTCAGGGGATTGGAACAATCCTATGCTCAATGCAAGGTGGCGAAAGCTGGTCGGTGATACTCGGAGGGAACGTTCCATCCATGGGTACAAAGGTGTCAAGTCGTGATAGCTAAGTGCATGCAATGGTTAACTTGTACGGAAAGTCAAGGTCAAAAGTTGGCTTAAACATCGAGTCCAAATGAAGCGGCTAAAGGCCGGGATAAACAAGTAGCCAATATGCAATGCGATAATACAACTTAACGACACTGGGGAGCCTCTAGGGTATAAGCCGGAAAAAATGATAAGTGATGAAGGGGAAGAATGAAGCTTCAACACAAAAGACATGGCGGGACTAAAGAGGACTCCCAGAGCCTATAAAAAGCGGCATGGGCAACAAGTGATAGCGAGGAACTAACTAGGAAGCCCATGTAAAGGAAGGCTCTACCATCAAGTCATGATTAAAAATCGGCGAGTGAAATGGGTGTAATACTCATGACCCGATGGGATCGACCCTAAGGCAAGTGATCAGTATGGAGGCTAGAATGCAGATGCAACGGAAAGTGATTCCCTAACCTATATGCCGGTGAAGATCATATACCTGCAGTGAAGAGTGCGAAATCATGGGTCAAAAGCAGGAAAAAATCTCGAAATTGTCAAAATGTACCGAAACATACCAAAGCTGGGCACTTCCAAAGCAATCGAGTTATACGGCATAAGATAGATCGAGAAAAAATAAGCACAAAGGAAATTTTTGCAAAAAATTTCAATTTTTATCCATAAATACACAAATTACCTCTCAATTGGTTCATTATTGCATAGGCGATTTGGAAAAAGAGCTGCGGAGCTAAAAAACTTTTTTCGTCAAATCAGGAACAACCGACTGTCGAATTCAGTGAAACTTCGAGGTAGGGCTCCTTATTCATCTCGTTTAATCATTTTGTCCGTTTAAAAAATTAAAATTAAGTGAATTTTTTGCCTAGAAACCCTTCTTAAAAAAATGCGTATCGCAGCATACGAGGGTTCAATGAAGTGAGCGCGTATACACGCTGATGCACGAGGGAAAAAGTCGCGTATGCTGTGAGTCCATAACTCAAAAGAAGTTTCTAATGCAAATTTTAATGAAATTTTTCGGGATGAATATCTCTTGGAGGAACGTGAGCACGACGCGATAGACCAAGAGGTCATGCGGATCGCGCGGCACAAAATGTCCTCCGAAAGCTGTGGTTTATTCAAATTTTTCAAAATACCCAATATGAAAAGTAATGTGAGATTGCTTGAAATCGTTTGGTAAATTGCTGGGAACGAGATCGGGATTGCTTCATCATTGATCGAGATGCCACTACGCATAGAAGTGGAAGAGATATACTTCATCATTGGACTCTCCGGGAGGGAGACCCGGTGGATGCACGCACGGAAAGCCCACGGGAGGGTTGACGCAGTGGAGGACTATGTCCAAATCTATTGCGTAGATAATTCCAAGAAAGTTGGCACACATATTGCTATCGAGATATCGGGGATTTGCACATAAAGATCCTCCTATTCACCATCGGCGAGTGGCAGGGATCCGCCTCACTACACCGGGCGTCCAGGGACGCACATGAGCATAGTCGTAGAGTGCTTAATTCATGTGTATGATTGGTGCACGACTGCTACTGAGAACATGAAACAACAGCTGACCTCCATTCGCCAAACAAAAACAAAACACTTTGGCTATGGAACCATTTTGACCGCATTCTTCTTCTTCGAGAGTTCCGGCTTTGAGACCCAAAGTCATCTCAACTTCTCAGCTGACCCACGGGACTCCAAGAATCGCCGTTGGGCGGGACATGATGAAGAGACGGGGGGCAACGAGGTACCACGAACTACACGGGACGATGAGTTCTTCTTATGGTGGAGAGAACGGATCATCGCGGTAGACGACTATCCCTATGCGGGATGGATTTCCGAGGGAGATCCGGATCTAGTACTTCCACCCGGGTGCGGCATGGGGAGCGAGTCGGTAAGTTTTTTTCAAAAAAATTTAACTTATATGATTTTTTTTGGATTTTTTTCAAATATGTATGAAAATGAAAAACAAACATGTTTTTGGATTGGATTCATAATGACTGATAATTAAAAATGATAATGTTTCGAGATGTTGGACAGTTCGTCACGAGGGGCCTAGCACGTCACTGCGCCGCGGAGGTGAGGCGGAGACGGCGGATTCGACGGGGACACTCCGAGCCGTGCGAGAGAAACTTGGAGGGACCGACCCGCCAAATCCCTCTGGCTCGCTTTGTGGAGGACTTGCCGAAGCCGTCCGGAGACGGGTTGTAGGAGTACCCGGAGCCCGGGTTAGCTGTTCGCCGTGTGGCCATCTGCTGTGATGTTCTATAGGAACGCAACTCTGAGCGGGGTCCTCGGAGTAGACAGTTTTACATATTAGATACTTTGTATATTTTTGAGGCCGAACATGATGGGGCATAAGCCCAAGTTTTGTACGGCATTTATGGATCCAAATTTTGTAAAGATTTTTGACACTCCGAGTGATATATACGGCGATATTTGATGTGATGTGATAAATGCATCAAATGTATGATGTTTTTGATGATTAGAATTTATTGTATTGAATGATTAATATGCCAATCTAAAGCTTGATTAGCGATGAGTCGAGCAAACCAATTGTCGACTCGAGGAATATGAATGAATGTTAAAAATTGAAATGACCTTTGTAACAAACGTACCCTCAAGAACAATCGTAATAAAATTGGATCTCAGTACCCGATAAGTGTTGTTCAGCTGCGACACCACCAGATTTGGGAGTCCAAGAAAACTACCAACGAATCAACACCCAAAGATATTTCCTCCGAGAGTAGATGAATGACCGTGTAGTGTATACTGCTACATTATTGGAAGACGAGGGACCAATGCGGAACCCCTCTTGATACCAACAATTGATGGGAAGGATAATGAAGCACCCAAGCCGCTGAAGCTAAGTTCGGGTGTGTCTACTAGCACCATCGGCGAAACCAAAATGACTCATGACATCAACACAACCTGCCAAAGCGAGATCAAAAACATCACCATCTCATCAAAAAATCGAAAATCAAACAGAGATATGTACAAAGCAAAAAACTACTATATACAAAGCAAAATGCCGAGTGAAAGCCTAGGCATATCACTTCTTCAAATAGAGCCCATTTTCGGGGCTCAGACAACTCGTTCCCTTCAGAAGTCAACCAAGGTATACGCTCCTTTCTTAAGGACCTTCTTGACGATATAGGGGCCATACCACATCGACTTAAACTTCCCCGCCCCTAAGGCATCTTTTTTCTTGGGCATAGACCAAAACAAGGTCACCTTCGGAAAAAGATCCTAAAGCTTAGCTCGCTTATCGTACTCGAACTTTGAATCTGTTTTTATGCGCTTCGTTCAACGTGGCGGCATCTCGGCGCTGCTCATCAAGATGTTCCGGATGAAGAAGCCGCTCTGCCGGACTAGAAGTGTCGGGAAGAAGCTCAACGACCGGTTTAAGGGAAGGAATCTCGCATTCAATGGGAAATACGGATTCCACCGAGTGGACTAAGCTGAAACGGAGTAAAGCCGATCTGCGATTTTAAGCGACGTTCGTATGCCTAGAGTGCAGGATACTAGCATAATGTGCAGTTTCGGATCTATGTTTATCAATTGTCAGTTGAAGAATTGTCTTCAAGGATTTGATTAACGAGCTTCCACTTGCCCATTGGCACGAGGATAATATGGAGATGAACGCTCTGCCGAAACCCAATTTAAGAGCCAACTCGGCCATCATCTCGTTTGAAAGTGACGCCATGGTCGGTGACAATCTCTCTAGGTATACCGAAACGAGCGATGACTTGGTTGAAGAAGAAAAGAGCTGTGATCTCACCATCGTTCCCAAAAGTAGGCATAGCTTCGACCCACTTCGTAAAGTAGTCTCTTGCTACGATAATGTACTTGTGACCTTTTTTCCGAAGGCGGGTTACAAGTAGTATAATCCATACCCCACTTTGTGAAGGGTCAAACGATACGACTTGGAAAAAGTGAGCTGGATGAGCGCGCATTTTTCGAGTATACACACGACAAGGATGACACTTCTTGACCGATTCAATACAATCTTTGAAAATCGAGGGCCGAGTAGCCGGCACGTATAAAATCTTCACGGGTACGTAGCAAGCCACTGATAAATGACCCCCACAAGCTCCACTCGTGAGAATCATTGAGCACGACCTCGGCTTCTTCGAAAGTTAAAGCGGCGTCTCGGGATTGAATCAACCCTCGACGGTACAAAGCATCACGATAATCGGATAACTTTTAGCTAAGTGACGCGACTTGCGACGCTCATCTTTCGAAAAAGAAGAGGAAACTTCGCGATTACGGAGATACACAATGATATCCCCATACCAAGGATCTTGTGGAGAGATTAGAAACAAGTGTTCGTCAGGGAAAGGACTCATCATAGATCATCTCCTCTCCACAAGGCAACTCGGAGATCAATTCGCAAAGACTAATGACTTCTTGGATTTGGCAGACATGAACTCTAGATCGAATTCTGTAATATCACAATCCATCTATTATATTTGCCCCCAATCACTCGCTCGAGGACAAATGCGAAATGGATTGGCGTGCCCTAAGACATAAGTTTTGCGAAGAATAATATAATGCGGGAGTAGTCGCACGGCATGGATTCATTGCTAAGGCTAATTTTTCTATCGGGGTGTATCGCGAGTTCGGGTCCTACCGGTCCTCGACTAAGGTAGTAAATAACATGCTCGACCGAGCATCATCCTCCGAACCAGAACCATACCAATGGTAGATCTGACGCAGCCGATACAAAAAGAAAATCTACCGCTATAATCGGGTGGACTCCAAAGAAGAGCGAGAGGTCGATGCCTTTTCAAGGCATCGAATGAGCGTTGAGCGTAGTCGTCCCAAAGAAAAGAACTCCTTTCTTCAACAATCTCATATATCCCTTTGTAATCTCAGACATAGTTAACGATAAACCTCAGAAGAAAGTTAGACTTCCTTGGAGACTTTGAAGTCGACGGATTGAAGACGGGGAGGGCAACCGAAGTATTGCCTCAACCTTGAAGGGATCTACCCTTATCCCTTCCCTAGACACGATAAATCCCAGTGAGTGACCGGATGTTACGCTGAAAACGCACTTGTTCGGATTCAAACGAATTTTATAAAAACGACATCTTTCAAATATTTGTCGGAGGTGACCGAGGATGATCCATCCTCTTTCGAGAATGAGCGACTAGATCATCTAAGTATGCCTCGATGATTTTCTTGATAGTCGTGGAAGGCGTAAGACATGGCCCGGCTGAAAAGTAGCTCCGGCATTTTTTAAGACCAAAAGGCATTTTCTTATATGCAAACGTACCCCGGGGACAAATAAATGCGGTCTTATGTTGATCTTACGGGACGGATAGTAATTTGATTATAACCCAGAGAAACCGATCCATGAAGGAGAAAATCTCGTTACAAGCACACTCGTCAATAATACGATCAATGAAGGGTGTGGGGTAATTATCTTTAGGACACGCCTTATTCGAGGTCTGCGAAATCGATGCATACTCGAATCGTTCCTTGCTTTTTATCAACGGACGCGGGTTTTGAAACCCATTCGATCGGAGGGACGGGAAAATGAATCCCCGCCTGAGCAGATTTTCAACTCAGACTTTGATGGTGCTTGCCTTCCTAGGATTAACAGGGACGAAGTTTTTGCACGGCCGAGCTTAGCGTTTTCATACGTCTTGATCTCATGTCGGACAATAGATGGGTCTATGACAGGGCATTTCCTCATAAGACCAAGCAAAAACATCCCTATACTCTTTGAAGAGCTCGGTATAGATTTGAACCTCTTCATGGGAACATTCGGCTCAATGAAAACGTTCTCGATAATGTTGGGATTCACTGGAGATGTTCACGGGATAGTAGGAGAAATCACGACCATGTTCCCTTCGAGCATAAACTTTCGTCTTTGGTGCTAAGGGAGCTCAAGGCGGGTGAACAGAGTCAGAGAGGCGAGGACTTGGAAAACTTGTTTCGACTTCGCTCAAGTCGGGTAGGAAGTAAGGCCGATGATGCAAGTCATCCCACGGTCTATCTATACACCGTCATTGCTTCCGGGATGGCCTCTTCGAGATGGAAGAGTGGTATCTAGACAATCTCGGGAAGAAGAAGAAGTAAGCGTCCAAGCCGGAGCCACATCACCATCCAACTCTTCCCGGCGAAGAGGAGCCGGATCGGACTGCTGAGTGTCAACAACGGTACCGATATGCAATCTCGGTCGCAGAAATCGGGAATGCCATTCCACGAGCTTGCCCTTCTTCCAATGTGGCTTTTGGAGAAGGTAAGGTCCAAGGGTCCGAAAAATAATGAGTTCGAAAGAACTCTCTTCGAAGAGGGAGCCTTGGAGGATGAAATAGCATTAATAGACACCTTAGGAGGAGGAAGATCAAAAGAACCCATCGAGGGAAGAATACATTCCAACTCCCGAGATTCTCGACGGGCGCCTTGGTATTATCCAACTTAGGTACGAGATGAGTCGGGAAAGATGCATCCCGGGTCTACGGAGGACGAGTCCCAGTTGATCCACTCTGTGACTATCCTCCCTTCGTGGGGGAAACATACAATTCGAAATAATGAAGATGCGATGGCATCCATCTCATATATCCGGTTCCTCCCCAACGGAAGGTTGTAGTCCAAGGGCTGCATCTACTACCTCAACTTCTATGTTAACGAGTTTTTCCCCCAACACGGATAGGCAAAGCGGGACAATACCATGGGGTGCGTGAGAATGACCATCGAATGCGGTAAGAATAGTGCTAGACGGAGCTGACTTTTGGAGATCCAAGTGTCTTCCGACATGCAAAAGACATCACGCAAGTAGAAGCACCCTCATCAACAACCGTGCGAAAGATGTTAGTCTTCCGATACGATGATTTAATATGGAAGGCCATGTGATGAGGAAGTCTCTTCTTAAAATTCTTCATATCAAAGGTAATCGAGAAGAGAATTTTTCGGATCAATAGCCCCCAATGGCGAGTGAGCAAAGCAACTGGCCCTAAGCCGGACAAGGCCGAGTACCTCTCAAGGCGGACATAGCACAAGGACTCTGCGCCGGATCTTCTACAATCGAGTAGTTACGGGCAGCCCTCATGTTCGGATTAATCGTTGACCGTTTAGAGGATGCCTTCGAATCCGAGGCATAGACTTCGACAATTGGCTTCGTGATGTGAAGCGGCTCGTGTAGCATCGGAACTTCCTTAGCTTTCGAAGATTCCTCTCCGCCATAATCACGGGATCTCGTAGCGACATCCACGTGAGCACTCATCATAAAGATATTCGATGGAACTTCCCCTTCCCGAGCGCCTCCGAGAGGAAGCCCCAAGATTTTGGTTCGCGTGGCAATTAATTGCTGCCCTTGGGGAAAAAGGGTTTGTTAGCACGACTCGGGAACTAGAGGAACCTGTCTGAGATAACGGGCGTCGAAAGCATCTGAATTTTCGGGCAAAGGTGTGTGAGATGGTCTCGGTATAAAGCTTGCATGGAAACTTCACTTTCTTTTTCTCCTTACGCCCTTCACCAACACGCTCGTTGGTTTTATTTGCATTGCCCTTCCCATTCTTGCCCTTCTTCTTGTTATTACGTCCTTTCTTCTTCCCATCGGATCGTTGATTTCCTTTGGGTTCGGAAGATTGGACGAGCATTAATGGACAAGAGCGGGAAGGTGATGAATCAATGAGCACGACCCGACCGAAGGAGAGCATGATTGTAAAGACAAGCTAACGCCTAATTGAGAAAGCGAAGTCGTTTGCACTACTCTTGACCAATCCGACAAGTCCGTCACCATGCGGACCGTGGGTTTGG
Organism: Pinus albicaulis; assembly: GCA_034641835.2. Lineage (NCBI taxonomy): Eukaryota > Viridiplantae > Streptophyta > Pinopsida > Pinales > Pinaceae > Pinus > Pinus albicaulis. Next base: position 2,020,030,188 of record CM076575.1, on the reverse strand, counting down.
GTTTCGATAGATCCACTTTGGAGCGAGGAGCATTGGGCAAATACTTGTAAAGCATGCCGGACCGAGAATAGATCAACTCTAGCTATTGGGCCCTAAAGATGGCTCGCTCCTCGGAATATACCCCACGACATGGATACATCCTTTGAAATATCCGGTCGAAAGCGATTTCAAAAACCACTCGAGAAGGAACTCACTGGAATATGGGCTTTGATAAGCCTCTTCCTTCTCCTCCATTCTGAATATGATCGAAATGTGAGTTGCCTCATCTCGCTTAAAATTAGCCGGAGTTCGGTCCCGACCTCATATCGACAGACAGCTGAAATGGTTAAGAAAAGTGACGACCGGTTCTCCAAATGTGGCGAAAGCGCCCCTCAGATGAGCTCTATATACCACTTCGCGGCATTTCCAGGTTAAGGTGCGTCTGAAATAATCTCAATCTAATCGAGTCATCGATCGGAGAGTTCGATGAGCACCATAAGTGGAATGTGGTGACGTGGTCCATGGGATCTTCACCATTCTTACCTTCAAACTTAGGAATGTCTGAAGGAAGTTTGGTTGGAACAGCAGGCCACCCCGGACCCATATCGAATCGGGTCATTAGTTAACCATCGCCAAGTCCGGCAAGTTTAACGTTGCCGGAAATGGTAATCGAGGCGGAGCTCGAGAATTCCATCCTTGATGGGATGGATTTCCAACATTCTGAAAAGAATAGCACTGGATTTGATGAGGCACCGGTAGTCCCCGAGAAAGGACATAGAAAACGGAGAAGAACCTCCTCCCCACGCCAGAGTTACCATAACCCGGGGCTAGTTCCCCCGCTGAAGTATTGAGTGAAGAGGAAAGCCCCCTGATAGGGGTTCCATGCATTAGATAGAGGGGAAAAAGAGCGATAAGCACTCGATGCGAGAAAGAAGCATTCCCCTGGATGACTCACGATGAGCTGATTCCACTGCCCACGATGTTGCAAACATAGGATTCCACCCCATAAAGCGATCGAACTTGGCCCCGAGCCCAAGGATTAAAACTTTGGGTGCAGGGACGTAAAAGGAAACGACCCTAAAGAAGGATTGGGACTAGGAATATGCCCCGATCCCAAAGAGAAACTCGAAAGCGAAGCCGATCCACTAGCCATGTTAGACACGGGCGTAGATCCGGTACACGCGATAGAAAGGAAAAGAGGGATTTCGAAAGCAATGGACATCCCACGAAAACGAAGGGACAGATTGAGAAGCATATGCTTGGGTGAACCCAGAGCCAAACATAACGGTGCTAGAAGCACTCGAAGATAGAGCAAGAGTGCCCCCGACTCGACGAAGCGAGTGCGAATGCCAGTAGCACTCACGGTAGAAGCCGCGTTCCCGAGTCATGGCCATCGAAAGATAAGAAAGATATGGAAGATCCAGCGGTCTCTCGGACTCGGGTCCGACGTCTTGAATAACAAACGGATGATCAAGAGGAAGAGGAGATGGACCTGTAGGCTGAGGCTTAGGTATATCTTCTATCCGAAAATCTTCTTCTCGAGGAAACAATACTCTCGAGGTGAGCGGAACGCTCTCTCGGAACCGACACGGAATCGGCAACGAAACCTTCGGACCTTAGTGGAGGATCTCTCTCCACGGCGTCGGACTCTACGGGGTGAAAACCACTGCTAGATCGCTCCTACGCCTTCTCGAAGAAGGCTCGCACTCTCGGGAGATAACCCCCGGGATTCTCCTCGAACGTCGAGCGCTCGATCGACCCACTTTACTGATTTATTATATTAGACTCAAGAAAAGTGAAAAGCTAGGCAAGCTAGGAGCAAAGAGCACTCACTAAAATCAAAATCCCACGAGAAAACGACAAGCAAACAACCTCCAAGTATTTCCGCTCGGGTGATGAGGACCGGGACACCAAAATACTGAGAAAGCGAAGTATAGGGCCTTAGAAAGCGATGCAGGGATGATTAGGGCCCGGAACAACTAGCGAAGGTATCGAAACGATTACGCGCGAGCCTCCTAACGACGACCTTTGCCGGCTCAAGCACCCAATCTTCGCAAGGGCACCCCCTGGAAATCTGCTTGAAAGTGATGCGACGTCTGCCTCGGGTACCACGGGTATTCCCCCCGCGATCACACGTGTGGAACCTAGGAACAACAACTATGGACACCAATCCAGTATCGGAAAGGCTGGGCGGAACGGTCTTGAGGTCGGATTCAGCTAATCGGAGGGGGGTATCCCTCTTCTTAACCTTCACTTCCCCTCGCGCTTGACTCTCGGATGAGAGCTTTCCCAGTCCACCTCACGGAGTTGGATTTCGCTCAATTAATCAACTTCTATGTTTGTTTGAGCGGCCTTGGAGAGTTAACTCTCCTCTCACCTATTCCAAGGCCCTACAACCTAGCTAGTTGGTGATTGACACTTAATAAAACTTGCTAGTTGATTTTATATTAAATCGCTTATTTTAAGAGTCAGTTGTATTAAGTCACAAGGATATGGAGTTGAAACCAATGATGTTACGACGCAAAAAGAAATTAATAAAAACCTGACTACATGCACATGCAGTTCTTTGTCTTTCGATGAAGAGCAATTTCTATATAAGTTCTACGAGACTAAAAAAATGTATTTTTTCTTTTCGAATTACAAACTCACACTCACAAAAAACTAAGAAGCTAACTAAATGATTCAATGCACCTAATGCAAATGACCACTAGCATGTAAATTCTAAGATGCAAAAGTCTCTTGAAACAAGGTGAAATTTCCCAAAAAAGGCTCCTTCGGTTTTAACTCATCTTTTGTTATCCAAAAAGCCAATTCTTGCAAGCAAGAACTCTTAGTATAAGACAACAAAAATACTCAACAAGAAGAAGAAGAAATCAAAAGACCACCTCTCCTCAAAATCAAGTCGAGAACTAGAAGCAAGAAACTTCACTAAAGTCTCAAAAGATGAAGCCAAATGAAAATAAAAAACGCAACAACAAAAACAAAAACAAGAAACAATGTTTTTTTAAGTTTTTTGATATGCAAAAACAAAAAGCAAAACAAATGTTTTTGGGCTTTTTTAGTTTTATAAAACAAGAGCTTCAAAAAAAACCAAGAACAACTATCCCAATCCAAGCCGAACAGAGACCGAATTTCAAGCATAAACTTCAACTATGCCCCCAAAACCTTATAAAGCTAATGATAGCAAGATCAATAAGAGCAATGGAAGACTAAAAACTCAATCAAACAACCAGAGAGAAATAGTGCAAACTCGTTGCAACACAAAAACTCCAAAGAAACAAGAAAAGTTCTTCGAAAATTGCAACAAAACCCTAGCCTATGAAACCCAAGAAAACCAATCGAAAAACAAAGCAAAGAACGCAATGCAAAGCACAACACAAAGATAGGAGCGAGTCGGTGAGCGAGAAGCTCTCGTTCGATAAACGCGAAACTGACCAAGAACACTCGAAGCGATCTTGGAACTCAATCCGGGAGTGCTAGCACCCACATGAGGACACTTTGCCAAAAGATCGGTTTTCGGACAAACGAAAGAGAAACAAGACTTGAAACCACTTACGTCACACTCCAGTAAGTATAGAGACTCTGCAGACACGAGGCCTCCACGGCGAAAAAGACCAAAAACACCGAGAATCTTAAAATTTCAAACCTCAGCTAGGTATACGCGACTTTGCGGTTATGCAACAAGCGGGTATACGCGTCCGTGTTGAGGAAACTTCGCGTATACGCGAGTTCCTTCTAACAAACTCGCGGGTATACGCGTGCTGTATGCAAACAAAAAAGCGTATACAAAGAAAGATAATGAAAAACAAAAAGTACAAGCACAGGAAAGATATCAAGACTTCGGATCGATTGCAAGAAAGCAAACCGGGTCTGTAAAAAGACGAAGAAAAGCTGTTGGCAACCTACCAAGCAGTGTAAACAACCCAACAGGGAGAATCACAAAAATGTGATCCCAGTGAGTCGCCGATTCGTTTCGGGGAATTAACACCCTAGAGGTTGGTTGGGATTCAACCTCCACGGAAGCGGGCGTACTACTTAACGAGAGACCCACACGATCATGCACATTCATAAAAAACTACATAGAGCGAGAATGAGAGGTTTACCCGTTGGTCCTACGTTTGAAGTAGATCCACGTGGAGTTCAAACTCCACCAGCAACCGTCCTTCCTCCTTAACCCGAAATGAAAGAAGAAACCAGACACAAAGGACAAGTTGTACGAGTATATTTCTACTCTATATGTTAGTGTGATTCATATAAAACATTACATAAATCATAATAAATGCATGTATAACAAATATTCTTCATACATTAAAGCATACACTAACACGTTTATTTCGGGAACGATATGATACTTACGTATTATAAATAGTACGTACAAAAGTAATCGTGGAGAGATCACCGATCCTTCCAAAGCCTTCGTAGACCGTCGTCCGGATCCGTCCGACCCTTGCCTCGCTAAGACTCCTTCAAAGCGGTGCATACGAGATAACATATAAAGGGATGTATATCTCAAGGAAACAAGGGTTTCATGAAATGAAATGGGAAAGTGCGGGAGGCACGAGGGAATCGGACTTGGATAGGGAACCAGCAGAGTATAATATCAATACTTTCTCTCTCTCCCTTAGGCCATACACATGAGGTCTTTTTTATAGTCCCTCCAAGTAGTTTCAGCGAGTTGGAAACTAGATTGGCCACGAGGTCAGGGTGGTTGAACTACCCGAGTAACCATCAACCCGTAGAAATTAGGGATTTTTTTATATTTTTTAATCATTAAAATGGCATACGCGGAAAATTCTAGGCAGTACTCGCGTATACACGCGGAAAAAACACGGGCATAGTCGCGTATGGAGGATTTTCCACTGTTTTTAAGTGAATTTGTCCAAGTACGTAGGAATGGGTGCCCAAAAAGCCATGAAGCAATCATGAATCATGTCGAAAGGTGAGAAATGATGCTATAACACTAGCTGATGTCTTTGGCCCATGTTGATTTGTCTTCACAATCCTGCTTCAATCTTGTAATTCGCAGAGTTTATCCCATCGATCTTCATCTGGGATGGTCAATTTAATCACCTTGAGGTAAATCACATAAACTTCTGTGTATTTGGTAAAAGTGGGTTTTACAACAAAAATATAATTTACTTCATGCTGGATGAAGAAAAAATACTCATTGCTTCCAAAAACGCTTTGCCTGTCATACTGCCTTTGATGCTTGCAAATTTGGTGCCGCTCCTAGAAATTTCCTTCAATTTCTTGACATAATTTTCATAAGAAATTAACTTATCATTAATCATAAACAAAGAAGGCATACCCTTCTGTGTTAAAGGCTCAATTATGGTAAATAATTTGTTAACTTCTATATCTATACTGTGGCACTTTTCTTCTAGATGAAAAACTAGATTCTTCTTAGTAAGAATCATTTTTACTTACATAATAGTTTATGCCCTATCATATACTCCCAAATCACCCAATTCATATCTATTTTTAGAGTTTGGAAACTTGATGATGTTGGTTGTTGTTGTAGGTATTTCTCCTAGCTCCTGTTTGATGTCTGTAATAGCATCAGTTGATCTTTTTATCAACTCTTTTTGCTCAAATATAATATGTATGTAGGGCCAAATTTCCAGAATGGAGTTCATGATATCTACCCAAATGATTTCCTTGGCTTGGGCCAAGGTCTGTCCTATTACTGATTCTTTTTCTGACTTCTGTAATATTTCTATCAAATTATGAGCTCTTTGTGCTTCTGCTGAATGAGAAGCTTTACTCCTTGTTCTCTTGTCTTGTAACACTTTTACCTTGTCCTGTAGCTTCTTAATATCTTATGTCTGGATGGAAAAATTTTCAATTGCCTTAGTCAAATGTTCTGCACCATTTGTTGTATGTGTGGCATGTGGAGTAGAGGCTGTAGTTGTAGGAATGGTTGTAAGAGGTACAACATCTAATGGAACCGTGGACAACTTTGCAATCTTCTCCTTATCTTTGGTCATATTTTCCATCTCAGTCTCCATCTATCTTATTTGTTCATTTTTATCCATGATGAGCTTCACCATGTCAGTATTCTGGGTCTCAGTCTCCTCAATATCCTTGGTAAAGGGACCTGCAGTAGCTGACAACTTGAGCTATTTTATCAAAGCTGCTATGCCAATATTTTTTTTTTATTAACTCCTCTACAGCCTTCATATTTGAGGGATCATATCCTATCTCGACCACTAAATATTCTAAGGATATAATCCTTATATCCTTTGCAAGAGAAGAGATTTTCTCCATTTTAAACTGTGACTGGATATTGGACAAAGAAACCTGCAATTTGGATATATTCATGGTTGTATTAGTCAAAGTTGAAGAGATCATTTCACCTGTCTGCTTGTGCATATCCATTTGATCAATGGGATGGATGTCTTTAATGTCAAATTTGAAGGCTGTATTATTGTAGTCAGATGCTGACTTTGGCTATGGAATTTGGGCCTCAAGGAAATCCATCTGCATCTTACCCTTTTCTGAATCAAAGAACGACAACAACCTGCTTTGAGAATTGGAATTCTGCTTGCAAAATTGGGCATAGGTGTTGTTCTTCAGGATTTCATTTTTGAGCTTTATATCCCTGAACCTGTCAAAAAATGTCTTCTCCTTCTCACCTTGGACTAATTTAGTTGTTTGAATAGTTTGCTGCTGGTCATGAGATATTGACGAAGTTGTGGGAGAAGCAGTGGATTGGCCACCTACTTGAGAAGAGGAAGGTGTTTCTTTAGTGACCATAGCAACTTCTTTCTCTGATATTTTATCTATGTTAGCTTTAGGATTGAGCTTTGTTATTTTTATGTACATTTTCTTGAATTATTTACCTACAGTATCAGTCACTAAAGGTGACCCTTCTTCTCTTTTCCTTTTTCCTGCTTTTTCTTGTGGGACAGGAGTTTGTGATGTTGATGTTAATACTATCTTCTCCTCAACTTCCTGCAATGTGTTTTCAACCCATTATAAATGGTTCATGTACTTTTCTATCTCAGGATTTTGGGTATGCATGTAGGGAGTAGTTTTATTCTCTACTCTTAGCTTTGAAATGCTTCCCATATGGTCATAGGACCAAGTGAGACTCAAGCTAAAATTCATCTCTTTCAATATCTTATTTGCTTCCTCCCCCGCTGACTTGCTATTGTAAATAAAGGGCACAATTTGTGTCTTTATCCTAAATTGGGACTTCTTCTTGGGTGATACAAAATGAATTTCATCTATATTCAACATCTGTCTGATATAATCAAGAGAAAAACTCCTCACGGGGATGAATTGTTGGATTTTATAGGGAGCAAGCTCACACCCATAGACTCTTATCTGAAAAATGTAGTATCCTTTTTATGTCTTCACCTATCCTAGGTTCAATTGTACTGCTTAGAATACTCATGGCTGGATGGAAAAACAATTCAATGAACTGTTTGTATGAAAATTCCTTTTGTTCTTTCATCACCAAAGATGTCTAGAAGATGTCTGTTAACATCTTCATCAAGCTTATGTATGGAAAATTTGAATCTACCTCCCTGATATTACACAAACATGTATAATAAAATAGAATATTATCTAAACACTTCTTCAATCTGAAACTTGATAAATTGATCATGGATGATGTCTGCCAGGAATTGGTTGAAATTGAAAATGATTGATGGTTTACTGTCTATGGAAAAGATAGAGAGGAAGCCTAAAATGGGTTCATCTACCCACTGATCAGAATAATAGCCAATGAGGTATGCAATGATTGTTATAATATGTTTAGCCTGATAAGGGAATATGGAGGAAGGATATGGAGGGATTTTCTTTGGTAATTGAGTATTTTCAGGTAGGAATATGTCAAAGATTTCAAATCTTTTTGCAAAATCGAGCTTCTAGTATAGTTCATTGAGGGCTTCTAGGGATAAAGGGGTGCTATTTTCCATAGAAGGAGCTTGCATCATCTCGTCAATTGAATGGGAAATGATGGTGGAAAGGATTTCACCAATAGGGGCAATGATGGCTCTCTGACTAGGAATGTAACATGCTTGACACTTTTGGATAAATTCAGGGGAATTGTATGTGTGAGGGAAGATATAATGAGGTAAATTGGACTCCTAGAGTCCAATATGATTGGATTTTTCAATAAATTTATCTTCCAACCAGCAATACATCTCAAACAACTTAAATTCACAATGTGTTTCATTAATTGTATAATCCATATCAGCTAGAGGAACATGATATAAATCTATGAGAGGGTGGACCAATGGATTGAATGGTTCCTCTTGGTTTTTCTTTTTAGGAGGCATGTTCAATTGATTTTGAGGAATTCAAGTAGAATTATGATGGACAGGGTTACCGAGAATGCGCAGATGCTCTATTATTAGTTGAAGAAGACAAGGTAAATGCTGTCACTTGGTCGCAGATTAATCAAATGGTAAAAAATTGGCGCAAAATAAACCGGTAAAGCAATTTTATTTGCAGAGAGAATAGAACATTAAAGGATGAAAGGATAAAATCGCAGGGTTTTATAGGAAAAGATGGTTTTTCTGTTGTAAATGGTGTGGATCCATTAATTTTACGGTCATCAAGCATTTAATTAAATGCGATAACAGATAAAATATCGTTGGAGTCGATTTGATTGGTAATGGATAGGTGTTGTGGCGTAATGGTAGTGGCGGAGGTAACAGGTAGGGAGTGTAGTATTTAGGATGAAGGGAAGGTAGTTTTCGGGGGGGGGGGTTTAGTAGGTGGTTGGCGGTATAGGCGAAGGGGGATGTGAACAACAGAGAGGAGGCCACGTGGTAGTGGGTTTGGGTGGGGAAACTAGTTTTTTCGGACCCCCCCGGCATTAAATCTAGGATGGAGAGGGGGGGACGAAGGCTGATGAGGGCCGTCGATCGAGGAACAGGTGGATCAGATGGCAGCATGTGTAGGTGATTTAACATCATATGACATGACTGTTTGTCAGATAGTGGTCCATTAAGATGGGTCGAAAACTTAGGATATGGCATGAATGTATTAAACATATGACTTTTGTGCCCGACACTTGAAACTTAGGATAACATGATTTTTTTCATTTTACCCTTTATGTGCCAAATGCATAATGAAATAAACTTAGGATATAAGCAATTTTTTAATCCTCTCAAAGCCCAAAACACTTCTACCTACCCTTTAAATTTCACATTCTTTTTCTAAACTAACATTTTTTGTTTCTTTCAAGGTTGCATTTAGACTAGCAAACCCATGTTCTTCTTTTTTTATGAAAAATATATTATACTCTATCGCTTATTTTTTTTATTGATTCAAATTAAACAGTTAAATCAATGTCATTTTATACCTAAATATGGATTTACCAAGATTATATTGTTTGGCAAATCTTTATTCTCTAACCTAATTTACAAAAATTCCAAATTTGTTCGACCATGATTAAGCTATATGGTTTGAACAAATAGCTAATCATTGTGGCATTTTAAAACAAGCTGCAAACAACCTTATTTCTTTTGACATGAAGAAAAATATTTTAGTAGTGGCATTTGAACTTGCAACACTTTCAGTGTTATTTTCTCTATTTTTTCTTTTGTGGGGTTCTGATTTTATTTTTATTCTTTTTCAACTTTCTTTATTTTTGTATTTTTGTCTTTATTCATTTATTTTAGATATACCCTCTTTTCATTTTTCTTTTATGTATATTTTGGAAATCATTTTCATATTGAAAATTATTTACAATATAATATTACTGAGACAAAATACTCAATCACCTTGAGATCATATAAATTATAGGACCCTAATAGTGGCTCTAGCTGGGGATGGCACTTCTGCATGTGAGAAGTGTCAAGAAAATTTGATCAGTAGCCTTGAGTATCCCATTTCAGAAATGTCTGCACCTGATTTATTTTGTTGTTGGACTAATTATGGTAGCATATCAATCAAAAGCTTAGGGCCTTATCTGCGGGCTTCAACTTTTGTCAATAAGTTACCCAATCAAAATAATAAAGACAATGATATTTACAATTATATCGTGTAAGAAAAATACTTATGATAAGGAAAGTAATGCTTTAGCATTCTGCCATTCACAGGCCCACCAAGCATTTCTGATCCATCTAGATCTTTAATAAAGAAAGCATTGTATCCTTTGAAATCATAAATGATGTAAGGTCCTTTCCAAATATTGTCAAATTTCCCATGTTTGCCTTTGTCCTCTCTTTTGGAATCCCACTTCAAAACTTTGTCACCCAAATTGAAATCATCAGCTTTAGTTCTTCTGTCAAGAATATTTTTGACATTTTCCTGGATGAGCTGTGTTTTATTGTAGACTTCTTCCATGCATTGCTGCAACTGAATGGTCTGATTAATCCTCCTCTGTGTATCATTTGGCTCAACCCGCAATTCTCGAATTATCTTCATAACTGGAACTCCCAAAGAGGATGGAAAAACAACATCCATCCCATAAACTAGTTGGTATGGTAACATACCAATTTACTTCTTTGTAGTAAGTCTATAGCCCAAAGTGCATTAATTAACTTGTTGTGCCATGACTTTTTGTTGTCTTCTAACAAATTTTTAATGATGTTGACCAAACTCTTGTTTGAGGATTGAACCAACCCATTACCCTGAGGGTAATAAGCAGTTGAGTGTCCCAAAGTAATATTTTATTACTACAGAATTCTATTATTTTCTTGGATTTAAAGGCTGCAACATTATCAGTAATGAGCTTGGTTGGACAACCAAATCTAGAGAGGATATTGGTTTCCAGAAATTTAATGATGACAACATCGATGGCTAATATAGAAGGTGTGGCTTCAATCCACTTAGTAAAGTAATAAGTGGTTCTGAGAATCCACTTGTGTTGGGAAGAGGATGGAGGATGAATTTCACCAATGAAATCCAATCCCCATTGTTAGAAAGGACTTTCAACAGATATATGCTTTAAAGGTAGAGGCAATAATCTTTTTTTTCCCTGAAATATTTGGCATTTATGGTAGGAGGTTAATTTCTTGTGGACACCAGGGAAAAGGGCAGGCCAGTAAAAATTAGTTCTAAGGATATTGTTAGCATTGGTTTTCCAGTATAGTTGTCCACCGCAATCACCTTCATGGAATTCCTGCATGGTTATTTCTGCATCATCCTTCAATAGACACTTTAGTAAAATACCACCAACATCTTTCCAATATAAAAAATTATCTATTATGAAAAACTTGGCTGCCTTTAACTTTAGAAATCCTGCCTTTGTTTTTGTTAAACCAGGAGGAGAATTTAAATTGAATAAATAACATATGAGGTCTGAATACTAGGGTCAGTTCAGAAAAGCCTCATCAATCTGTTGAGTCGCCTACTCCTCTTGATCATCTAATGCAACAACAAAGTTGATATCCAATGCATGAAAATTTGACTCAACCATCAATTTGGCTAGTCCTTGTCCTTTGATAAGCTTGGTGGGTTTGATTTCTAAGTCATACTCAAGAATAATAGCAATCCATTTACCTCTTTTACCATCAGGTCCGTTCTGAGTTAAAATATCCTTGACTACTGAGTTTGGTACATAAACAATTATATGGGAATGTAAGATATACACTCTGAAATCTGTAATTAATTTTATCAATGCAAAGGCTTGTTTTTCCATTATGTTATACTTCAAAGCTGCATCTCTTAAATCCTTACGAAAAAATGCAATGGGCTGTTCAAATCCTTCATTATTTTTCTGTAAAAAAAACTTGAATGGTATGTTCAGATGCAAAAGAAAAGATTATGAAATCTTTAGTGAAATCTTGACTGATCAATACTGGTGCTTTTGTTCATGCTTTTAACTAGATCAAAGGATTGTCTAGATTCAATGTTCCATCTAATTTTTGAATCTTTTTTCAACATATTTGTTATATTTCTGAGAAGTTCTGCAAGGTTAGGAATAAATATTCTTAGGAAATTAATCTTGCCAATGAAATATTGAAACTCCTTAATGTTTCTAGGATGAATTATTTTTAATATAGCTTCAATTCTAATGGGATCAATCCTAATACCATATTTAGAAATAATATGACCCAAAAACTTTCCTTCTTCAAGGCCAAAAAGTGTTTTCTTAGGATTTAATGAAATTCCAAACCTTCTACATTTTTCAAACACTCTTCTCAAATGTAACAAATGTTCCTCATCATTTTTTGAATAGACAGTAATATCATCTAGGTAGATCACAATAAACCTACCAATTTTATCAGCAAGGGCAATATCCATTTCTCTTTGAAATGTGGCTCTAGCATTCATTGATCCAAAGGGCATCTTCACATACATGAAGGTAACCTATGGAATAGTGAAATTTGTTTTTATCCTGATCATCAGGATGAACTAAGACCTGGTTGTAGCATGAGAAACCATCTAATAAAGAAATCCTACTAGATCCAACTACCTTCTGTAATATGTGATCCATTTTTGGCAAAGGGTAGTTGTCTTTTAGGGAGACCTTATTAAGATTTCTGAAATCTATGCATAATATGATTTCTCCTGTTTTCTTCCTAGTTGGCACTATGTTAGACACCCATTTAGAGTACCTAAGAGGAACTATGATTTTATCATCATACATCTTTTAAATTTCTTTCCCAATCAGAGGCATCATAACTGGATTTATTCTATGAAGTTTCTGTTTAAATGGTTTTTGATCCTCCTTAATTGGGATTTTATGTTGTATAGTACTAGTTTCATATGCTTTGAGGTATTCATAGCTCTAGGCAAAGACATTAATGAATTATTTGAATAAAGAAATGTATTTTTGTTTTTCAGCAGAAAGAAGTGATTTTGACAATTTTATCATTTTAGGATTTTTTTCACAACCTATATTACACTCTTCTACATTTTCCCCCATGGGCTCTATTTTAGGATTTTTAGATACATCATTGAAATCAAATATTTCTTCTATTGGAACCAAACCTATAGGTAAAACATTATCCTTTAAATGAAGTATTTCAAACTCTTCTTTTTCTAGATCTATTTCAAGCAATCCCAATTTATTTACAACTATATCTACATGAATATTTACATCTTAATCATCTAACTGTTTTCCTACATTAGAATGTACAACTATTTGATATTCTAATTCACGCTCTAAAACTACACTATTTTCTTCATATTCATCCTTAGACTGCATAAAGTTTTCAATTTTCTTGTCATTTCCAAATACTTGTTAATACCTCATATTGTCTGGTACAAATGGTCTATTTTTTACTTCCACTGTATATTGTCTATTGGGGTGAGGAATTTTACATGTGCTGGCTGAAAAACCAGACCATTTGCAAGGATATTCTGATTTCTAGGAATTGCAACAAGATCATATTCCACAAAAGTTTCTGGAAAATTAAGCACATCATTTTTGTATGCTCTCAATCTAGAATGTTTTGCAAAGTATTCTCCTTTAAGCTTCTTTATGATTAACTCATAATCCCCATGAATGGAAATTCTTTTGGCACCCAATTTTTTCAACAATTGCAATCCTAATAGAAGTGCTTCATACTCAGCTATATTATTGGTACATTGAAAATTAAGCTTGTATGAATGACCTTCAACATGGTTGTTTCCTGTGCTTGAAATCCACACTCCTACTCCAGAACCTTCTCTACTACAAGATCCATCAAAACTCATGTTCCAAAGAGGTTCAAGCTCAGTATTTTGTTCCACTATTTGTGTTTGGTATTTATTTGTTTCACAAATATCATTTTATGTATTGGTACCCTGATTATTGAAATATCCATCATTATAAAGAAAGAAAGAGTCTAAATCTGAGTGGACAGAGTAAAGAGGATAGTTATGTGGTTTATCCTGACTACTCACCATGAATTTCATCAAAGTTTCCCTACATAGTCTTCTCTGCTGACCAAACACTTGTAAGGTAGCATAAGTCATGTCCATTTGTAGGGTTCCTTGTAATTTTTCTCCCTATGAGCGTGACAACAACATGCCATACTTAAGGGGTATATCTGTAACCACTATATCCATTACTAGACTCTTAGCTGGGTTTTGAGCTAAAGTAACACACAAATCTTTGATGAGACCTAAACATCTTAATTTTCTGAAATCAAATGAATATTAATATTTATAAGGTCTAGTAATTTCAAGACCAAGTTTTTACATAACATCTTTGGGCATTAAATTGTGCGAAGCACCTGAATCTAACATAGCGTTATGGAGAATCTTGTCGTGAACATTCAGGCTAACGTAGAATGGAGGAACTCCTCCTTCCTGTCATTTTCCATCAACTTCTGGCCAAAATAAGAGTTCACACTAATCATCATTCAAATTAACTGTGTCAGTGTATTCCCCTATGTTTAGAGCCTTCATAACCTGAGATATGTATAGATTTCTGTTCATTAACTCTATTAGAGGAATAGAAATTTTTAGTTTTGCTAATTCATTTTCAATGTTGAATGATGTTTGAATCTTATTAAAGTTCAGAAAATCAGATTTATCAGAAGTTTCTTTTGATACAGGTTCCTTTTGCTGACTGGTGGTTTGGGATATCAGTTTGAGTATTTTTGGAAGTGTTCTCAGCTATCTTTTTGGCAGGAGTTTCTACTGTATTTTTGCCAAAATTATCAGCATTTTTCTTGGTAGAATTGTCTGGGATTTTCTTAACAACATCATCAGATATTTTCTTAGAAGGATTGTCAGAATTATTTTTGTTTGGGGCATCTGAAGTTTCTTACTCCTAAGGTTATATTGCCTATGGAATTCCATAATAGCATTTTCAAAACACTGTTTGTAATCATTTGATTCTTCTGAATCAAGCTCAGTTTGGGAAAGTTGAAAAAGCTCTTGTTCTTCTCGAGTGAGAAAAATTGTTTCATCATCATTAATACCCATAAAATTTATTTGGTTATTTTCTACCTCTTCTACTATTTCCCCATCATCATCAACATAATTCTCTTGAAATGGAGGTCTAATTTGTTGATTTGGGCCCTTCTGTTCCCTCTCTTTTATTTGGGGAGGATTTCTCCTAAGATTTTGATTACGATTTTGAGGTGCAGGATAATTTTCTCTAGGAATGAACCTTTCATTTAGGTTAATCCTTTCCATCATTATTTCTATTGTTTTGAATAATGAATCTATTTTGGCATCAACATAAGAAGTTGAGGGCTCTTCTTTCATGGTAACTCTTCTTTCAGTTCTTATTCTAGCTCTCTTTTCTAACATATTGGCTTCTACACTCACTGCATCCCTTTGCATTTATTCTAATGTTGAGGAATTCCTCTCTCTAAGTTGATAAGACATGTCTGCCTCAAAGCCATCTGGGAATTTTATTAAGGCTAGACCTTGTGGTGGTTTAATGTTGGCAGGAATTTCATTGTATACAATATTAAATCTAGTGCAATAATCTTGAACACTTTTCCATGGTGCCCTCCTAATGCTTTCATATTCTGATAGAATCTAAAGAGGGTTCTTTTTAATTTCACATATATTAAGGAATGTCTAATGGAATGGAGGGAGATCATTAATTCTAGCATCATGAAAATATTTAAACCATTTCCTAACCTCTCTAGTGAGACTTTGTGCAAACAACCTCATTTTGACATTTTCCTCATCTACTTCCTATAGGTCAAAACTATCATTCATCCTATCTACATGCTTTTGGGAAGTGATAGGTCCAGTTCCATCAAATTGTGGAATCCTCATTTAATAGTCCTGTGGCATGTTTTCCAAAGGAGCTTGAAGGACAAGAGGATCATATCAGGCTGCCATTATAGGTATATGAGGATGAGAAATATGTGGGTTGATCAAAGGTGGTTATTGGATAAAAGGTGGGGGCTGAACTGAAAATTGAGGTTTTGAAGAAGATGAAGGTTGGCTTGTGGTTGAGGATTGGGGAGAAGATGGGATTTGAGTTGCTTGATGAGAAACTACCAGACTAGTAGTGGATACTACAGAAGGGGTAGGACTAGATAATATAGGATGCACATATTGTGATAAGGTGGATGAACCTACAAAAAAAGTTAGGGCAGAGAATTCAACAACCTGTTGGACATATGCTTCATGAACAGAAAGGTCAAGACCTAAAACTAAACCTTGCAATTTATCAAAATCTTGAATAATTTGAAGGTCAATATCAATTTGGGCGGATTGTACTTCAAAAGAATCACGTATTAATGTAGCTTGTTCTGCCACTATTGTTGGGTGTGGAGCCTAATTATCTTGGTTATTGTGTATCACAGTGTTGGACCCCTATACCTTAATGGGGCAGCAACGCCGCCCGTAATTAAACGCTGCCTGGGGGGTTCAGGTAGGGGGGGGGGGGGGGGGCGGCTGTGACTTTATGGAGCCCCCCCCTGGTGGGGGGTTTAAGGGGTACCGCCCCCAAAGCTAAAAATAGATGTAAAATTGCCTTGTAAAAGTATAGTAATTTCTAGTCAATCTGGGCCGTTCATTAGGCAGATGATCTGATGGTAGGAGTTATGTTTAGTTTAGGGTTTTTTTCCCTAGAAGGCAACTCCTCGCTTGTATGAAAGAATTGTATTGCGACTGTGTATTGTATGAGTATTCTTAGAGCGAGAAACAGATAGGGAGACTATGAGAGAGAACATAGGATATTACAGCGGATCTGCTGTAGGTTGTGTCTCTTAATTTTGTTGGATAATAGAAAGGAAGGACTGGCCATTTGGGGTGGACGTAGCCAAAACTGGGTGAACCACGTATATATGTGTCTCTTTGGTTTTATGTGTTTTTTGTGCTTGTGTTTTCCGCATATTATATGTGTTGCATTTCTCTGTAATATATAATTTTCTAACAACTGGTATCAGAGCCGAAGGTCTATTTGGCTGATAAACTTGCAGGAAAGAAGGGTTCTTGGTTCGAGTGGGAGAAATGGCGAAAGATGGTAAGTTTAGGGTCGAGAAATTTAACGGCCAAAACTTCCCACTGTGGAAGATGTAGATGGAAGATTATCTGTATCAGAAATATCTATACCTACCATTGAGTGGAAAAATAAAGAAGCCGACGACTATGACAGACGCAGAATGGGAGATTCTCGATAGAAAGGCACTCGAAACAATACGGTTGTGCCTCACAGCGTCAGTAGCCTTCAATATTTCGAAGGAAAAAACAACAGAGGGTTTGATTAAGGCGTTGGCGAAATTATATGAAAAACCCTCGGCCTCAAACAAGGTATTTCTTATGAAACGTTTATTTAATATGAAGATGTTGAAAGTTGGATCTGTTGCAGACCATTTAAATGCTTTTAATACAGTTACCAGTCAGTTAAGTTCTGTAGGGGTAAAATTTGATTATGAAGTTAGGGCTCTTTTATTTCTGCGCTCATTACCAGAAAGCTGGAATGGTTTATTTATGGCCATTAGTAACTCTGTCTCCGGATCTAGTACTTTAATGTTTTATGATGTTGTTGGTGCTATCCTTAGCGAGGAAATGCGACGGAAAAGCTCCGGTGAGACATCGGGTAATGCTTTGAGTGCAGAGTCTAGGGGAAGAAGAATGGAAAGAGGAAAGAACTTGGGATATCACAGTAAATCAAGGAAAGGAAAATCCAAGTCCAGATTAGGGATACTGTGCTAGAAATGCGGAAAGAAAGGACACCTAAAGAAAGACTGTAGATATCAGAAGGGAAAAGAAGGAGGTTCACAACAAGAAAACAATCATGAAGAAAATGTAACAGGTGATGTGTTACAAGATGCTTTGGTTCTTTCTTTCGAAAATGTTACTGATTCCTGGGTGGTAAATTCAGGGGCCTCATTCCATGCCACACCTAATAAGAAATATTTTCATGACTATGTTCAAGGAGATTTTGGACAAGTCCGTTTGGGTGATGATAAACCCTGTAAAATTGTTGGAATGGGTAAATTTCTTGTAAAATAGAAGAATGGAAACCAATGGCTATTAAAGGAGGTAAGGTATGTTCCAGATCTGAAGAAAAATATGATTTCAACAGGGCAATTAGACGGTGAAGGTTGTGTGACAACTTTCACAAATAAAACGTGGAAGGTCACCAAAGGAGCCCTAGTAATAGCAAAAGGTGAAAAGGTTGGTACATTGTATTTATGCAATGGTATTTCTAACTCTGTTAACTCTTTAAATTCCAAAGGAGCAGATGCAACATTATGGCATCATAGGCTCGGACACATGAGTGAGAAGGGGATGAAGATTCTTCACTAAAGAAATTTGTTGCCAGGTTTGAAGAATGTTGATTTGGATTTCTGTGAGAATTGTATTTATGGAAAACAGAAGAGAGTCAGATTTATCAAAGTTGGGAAAGAAAAGAAGAGCGAAAAATTAGAGCTTGTGCATATAGATGTATGGGGACCTGCTCAGGTATCATCTCTCGGTGGCTCTCATTATTATGTTACTTTTATTGATGATGCAACTAGAAAAACTTGGATTTATTGTATTCAGAATAAATCTAATGTATTTGATACTTTCAAGAAATGGAAAGCTTTGGTTGAGATTGATACAGGAAAGAAGTTGAAGTGTCTCAGATTAGACAATGGAGGTGAATATTGCAGCAAAGAGTTTGATAGGCACTGTTCAGAGAATGGAATTCGCAGAGAGAAGACAGTTCCAAGAACACCATAAGAAAATGGTGTGTTAGAAAGGATGAATAGAAAAATCATGGAGCATGAAAGGTGCATGAGATTGCATGCAGGACTGCCTTTACAATTTTGGCCAGAGGACCTTCAAGTTCCTTGGATGGTGGTATTCCAAAGGAAGCATGGACAGGTAAAAAGGTAAACTAATCTTTTTTAAAGCCTTTTGGTTGTGAGGCCTTTGTCCATATTAATAAAAAAACAGAACAAAGCTTGAGGCAAAATAAAAGAAATGTACCTTTATTAGATATGGTGTTAATGATTTTGGTTATCACTTATATGATTATGAAAATCACAAAATCATTAAGAGTAGAGATGTAATATTCAATGAAAAGGTCTTGTATAAGAATCAATTGCAGGAAAAGAAACAGGAAAAAGAAAACAAAGAATACACAGTTCTTGATGAGATCATTGAAAAAGTAAAGGTGCCTGAAAATAATAATAATCAACAACCACAACAACAACAACCACCACAATAGCAACGGGCACCTCAAACACTTGAAAGTGGTGTCAGAATATCTACCAGGATAAGTAAACCCCCTGAACGATACTCTCCTTCATTATATTATTTATTGTTGACTGATTCTGGTGAACTCGAATGTTATGAAGAAGCAATGCAAGTTGAAATCAGGAAGAAGTGGGAGCTAGCCATGGAAGAAGAGATGTACTCCTTAATGCATAACTAGACTTGGGACTTAGTCAGGTTTCCTGTAGGTAAAACTACATTGCAGAATAAATGGGTTTACAGGCTGAAGGAAGAAGATGGAGGAAAACAGAGGTACAAAGCTAGACTTGTGGTGAAGGGGTTTGCACAGAAGAAAGGTATTGATTTTGATGAAATATTTTCTCCTGTTGTTAAAATGAATTCAATCAGAACTATTTTAAGTCTTGTAGTAGTGGAAGATTTACATCTTGAACAGTTAGATGTAAAGACAACATTTCTCCATGGAAATTTGGAGGAAGAGATATACATGCAGCAACCAGAAGGATATGAGGTAAAAGGGAAAGAAAAATTGGTGTGCAGGTTAAAGAAGAGCTTGTATGGCTTAAAACAGGCTCCAAGGCAATGGTATCTAAAATTTGACAAGTTTATGTCTGAACAAGGTTATACTAGATGTCACTCTAATCATTGTGTTTATCTGAAAAAGCAAAATGATGGCAGCTATATTATATTGTTATTGTATGTAGATGACATGCTTGTTGCAGGGTCTAACATGTAGGAAATAAATGTTCTCAAAAGAAAATTGGAAAATTCATTTGCAATGAAGGATTTGGGAGCTGCAAAACAAATCCTTGGTATGAGGATAACTAGAGACAGGAAAAATTGCAAATTAACACTGTCTCAGAATGAGTACATAGAAAAGGTGTTGAAAAGATTTAATATGCACAATGCAAAACCAGTTAGTACACCTTTTGCTAGCCATTTCAAACTCAGTAAGGAGATGTGCCCAAAGACCCAAGAAGACATGGATTATATGTCTAAAGTTCCATATGCATCAGCAGTTGGAAGCTTAATGTATGCAATGGTCTGCACAAGGCCTGATATTGCACATGCGGTGGGAGTTGTAAGCAGGTATATGATCAATCCAGGAAAATAACATTGGATGGCAGTAAAATGGATTCTCAGATATTTGAGAGGTACCACAAATCAAGCATTATGCTTTGGTGGTTCAAACATTGCTCTACAGGGATATGTTGATGCAGATATGGCAGGTGACAGAGATAATAGGAGGAGCACTACAAGATATGTATTTACTGTAGGTGGAACAACTGTCAGTTGGGTTTAAAAAATCCAAAGTGTTGTTGCACTCTCAACAACAGAAGCCGAGTATGTTGCTGCTACAGAGGCTAGTAAAGAAATGATTTGGTTACAAAGGTTTATGGATGAATTGGGTAAGAAGCATGATATGGGCATGTTATACAGTGATAGCCAAAGTGCCATTCATCTTGCAAAGAACTCAACATTTCATTCTAGGACTAAACACATACAACTCAAGTACCTTTCATACGGTCAGTATTGGAAGATGGACAGTTGAAGCTGGAAAAGATACACACTAGCCAGAATCCTGCAGATATGCTAACAAAAGTTGTAACCAAGGAAAAATTGAGATTATGCTCAGTTTCAATTGGTCTTCAAGGATGATGCTGAAGATGAGAAACAACTAGGTCCAAAGAGGAGTCGTTGTCCAAAAAATGAAGAAGTGGTGGAGTTGCTACAATCAGTCTCCAAGTGGGAGATTGTTGGGTGTGGAGCCTGATTATCTTGTTTATTTTGTATCACAGCGTTGGACCCCTGTACCTTAATGGGGCGGCAATGCCGCCCATAACTAAACACTGCCTGGGGGGTACAGGGGGGGCGGTTGCGACTTTATGGAGCCCCCCCTTGGCAGGGGGTTTC
The DNA here is from genome assembly GCA_034641835.2 of Pinus albicaulis. NCBI lineage: Eukaryota > Viridiplantae > Streptophyta > Pinopsida > Pinales > Pinaceae > Pinus > Pinus albicaulis. Next base: position 2,020,009,263 of record CM076575.1, on the reverse strand, counting down.
GGGGGCAGTGCCCTCAAAGCTAAAAATAGATGTAAAATTGCCTTGTAAAAGTATAGTAATTTCTAGTCAATCTGGGCCGTTCATTAGGCGAATGATCTGACGGTAGAAGTTATGTTTAGTTTAGGGTTTTTTTCCTTAGAAGGCAACTCCTCGCTTTTATGAGGGCATTGTATTGCGGTTGTGTATTGTATGAGTATTCTCAGAGTGAGAAACAGATAGGGAGACTGTGAGAGAGAACATAGGATATTACAACAGATCTGCTGTAGGTTGTGTCTCTTCATTTTGCTGGATAATAGAAAGAAAGGACTGGCTGTTTGAGGTGGACGTAGCCCAAACTGGGTGAACCACGTATATCTGTGTCTCTTTTGTTTTATGTGTTTTTTGTGCTTGTGTTTTCCGCATATTATATGTGTTGCATTGCTCTGTAATATATAATTTTCTAACAACGATTTGATCTACCTAGTTGGCTGACTTAGTTCTAAACAAACTATGTTCAAAAGGTAAGTCAAAATCAATATATTATAGGGTAAAAAAATCTTTTGGGAGAGAATCCGCTCTGGGGAGGACTGCTACTTGCTTGGATCTCTGCTATGCTTTTTCTTCTCAACATTTTTTCAAGATCATAAACAATAACTGCAAGCTTTGGATCAGGATAAGATATGGTATAAGCTCTTTTGGGAGGCAGAATTGAAATCTAAAGCACACACACACTTATTATTTACAAAAAATGAAAAGGAAACATTCTCTCAAAATAATCCTATCATACACTTTTTTAACCAGGGTTATGAATTCGAAGAAAATTACAATATTTTCAATTATTCGCCAGTATGGTCGCCACAATGTTATCATTCTGTAATTTGCAAGATTGTGAGAATAAACAAAGAGGAAAACATCAAAACCTCTTTGGAAGCTGGGATCTAGCCCTGCCATCTTCAAAGAGGGATCTCTGTAAGATTTAACTTTTTTTTGAGTGAATTTTAGGCTAGTTATTACTGTACTTGCCATTGTTTGTTTGGTTGATTAAATGGATATATTTCCATTGGGCTATGGAGTCTAAAGATTTAACTGGATTTGCATCAATATTTGAAGGAGTATCATAGGGCAAGCTAGGTTGCATTAACTGGATATTTTAAGATTTTAAGTGGATTATGAAAATAGAAGAAACGTAGAATTCAATAGAAATTGGAGAGAAATGAAGTATTCTTCAATCTAACCTCAATAGAAAACATATAAATTTCAAACAGCTATAATAAGGTGTTCTAATTAACATATCCTATTCATCACAGTTTCTATTATAAAATTAAGATTTTCAGAATTACAAAGAAAGGAAAAACAATGAATAACACAATTACAGAATTAAAAACATCACCAGTGAATACACCACATGAATCCTGTGAAATGTCCTTGTATTATTGATGCTCCCAGCAAATTGGTAATTAAAATGCTCAGAAAAAATTATACTCAGTAATCAACCCTTAATACTTCGAACAATGAAGGATTTATCCTAATTTATAAAAAGGATTTACAGAATCACTGTCTCAACTGCAGTGTATTATTAGCGTAATATCAAACAATAAAATCTAACTGTTAAAAAAAATAGTTTAGGTGGACAATGATCTAGAACGTTGGCACTATTTTGGAGGAAATAGTTGCTGAATAGACCTATTTCTGGGCTGTGCTGGCTGATGTGCTGGTCCATGCTGACTGTCTTCAAATTACTGCTCAATCTTGTAATTCGTAGAGTTCATCCCATTGATATTCATCTAGGATGGTTAATTTAATCACCTTCTGGTAAATCTCATCAACTTCTGTGTATCTGGAAAAAGTGGGTTTTACAAAAAAAAATGATTTACTTCATGCTGGATGAAGAAATCATTACTCATTGCTTCCAAAAACGATTTTCCTGTCATACTGCCTTTGATGCCTGCAAATTTGGTGTTGTCCCTGAAAATTTCCTTCAATTTATTGACATAATATTCATAAGAAATTAACTTATCATTACTCACAAACAAAGAAGGAAAACCCTTTTGTGTTAAAGGCTCAATTCTGGCCCAAGAATCTATTAACTGCTATCTCTAGACTGTGGCACTTATCTTCTAGCTGAATGTAGGAATTATACAACATGCATGTATATCTTGGATTCACTCGATCTAAAAATGTACTAAAGTTAAATACTGAATTGCTTCTACAAATATTTTCCGGAAATAAAAACACAATCGGCAACCACACGAAGCAAAGAAGAATACAATCAAACACAAGACAGATAATTTGCAGGGGAAAGCTTGCTGCTCAAAACCCCACTATCTTCTATTGTATATTCAACATGGATCATGAAACAATTACATACAAAACTCTTCTCACAAGAGCCCTCCAGTACTAAGCTAATTGTCTCACACTGTCATACAAAAACTGACCAATATTTAGCCAATTTACTACCTCCAGACAACCTTCCTTTCTTACGCAATCCCTGACGAATGCAATCCCTAAAAGATAGGAATTATGGCCTTCCTTGACTACGCAAGTATCATGGGCACTCAAATGGGTGTTTGGCTGCATGTGTGCAACCCAATAATCCTACAACTGATAGTAAACTTCACTGTCACCTAGATCTCAACTGGGTCTCTACTGGATCTGACATGCATGCAGCTAATAATAGTAAATCCTCAGTCGCATGTGAGATCATTGATTGTGAATTAATTAATATTTAATTCACTTGATATCTCACTAGTGTATCTAGAAGTTACAACTAGCACAACTGATTTTAACTCACTTAACTGAGTTAAATTGATTACAACCTGCATTAACTAATGCACCACTGTAGTTCGAACTCTGTTACAACTAGAATTACTATGCATGCCTCACCAACTAACTCTAACTTGAAATCCACTAGCTAACTGAGTTTATCACTCTCATTTAACTATTACAAGTTATCATTGAGAATATATTACAGTTTATTGTCCATATTAATTAAGGGATAACTAAAATATACATGCACCCAAAAATAGCACTGTGGGCCCCACCCTAGTGTAGGTGCTTAATGCACTAGGCATGGGTGCTAAAATTTTCTTGTTGAATCTCAACACTTAACAACTAGATTCTTCTCAGTAAGAATCCTCTTTACTTCCAGAATAGTTTCTATCCTATCATCTACTCCCAAATCATCCAGTTCATATCTTTTTTTTAGAGTTCAGAAACTTGATGATGTTGGTTGCTGTTGTAGGCAATTCTCCTAACTCCCATTTGATGTCTGTAATAGCATCAATTTCTCTTTTTATCATCTGTTTCTGCTCAAAGATAATCTAGATGCAGGACCAAATTTACGCAATGGAGTTCATTATATATGCCTAGATGATTTCCTTGGCTTGGTCCAAGGTCTGTCCTATTTTTGATTCTCTTTTTGACTTCTGTAATATTTATATCAACTTCTGAGCTCTTTGTGCTTCTACTGAATGATAAATTTCACTCCTTTTTCTCTAGTCTTGTAAACATTTTACCTGGTCATGTAGCTTCTTAATCTCTTTTGTTTGGATGGACATATCTTCAACTGCCTTAGTCAACTGTTCTGCACCATCTGCTGTCTGTGTGGTATGTGGAGTAGAGGTTGTAGCTGTAAGAATGATTATAAGAGGTACAACATCTAATGGAACCATGGAAAAATTTGCAGTCTGCTCCTTATCCCTGATCATATTTTTGATCTCAGTCTCCATTTGTCTTGTCTGTGCATTTTTCTCCATGATGAGCTTCATCATGTTAGTATTCTGGCTCTCTATCTCCACAATATCTTTGGTAAGCTGATCTTCAGTAGCTGGCATCTTAAGATGTTATCTCAATGCTGCTATGTCATCATTCTTATTTTTGATGATCTCCTTTGCAACCTTCATATTTGAGGGATCATATATTATCTTGACCACTAAAGATTCTAAGGATTTAATCCTTGTATCCTTAGCAAGAGAAGGTATTTTCTCCATTTTCATGTGTGAATAGATATTGGACAAAGAAACCTGAAATTTTGACAGATTCGTGGTTGTATTAGTCAAATTTGAAGACATCATTTCACTTGTCTGCTTGTGCATCTCCATTTGATCAATGGGATGGATGTATTTAATGTCAAATTCAAAGGCTGTCTTCTTGTAGTCAGATGCTAACTTTGGTTGTGGAATTTGGGCCTCAAGGAAATCCATCTGCATCTTACCCTTTTCTGAATCAAAGACTGACAAAAAACTGCTTTGAGAACTCAAATTCTGCTTCCAGAATTGGGCATATGTGTTGTTCTTCAGGATTTTTTTATAGCTTTATCTCCCTGAACCTATAAAAACTGTCTTCTCTTTCTCACCTTGGACTAATTTAGTTGTTTGAATAGCTTGCTGCTGGTCATGAGATACTTAAGAAGTTGTGGGAGAAGCAGTGGATTAGCCACCTACTTGAGAAGAGGAAGGTGTTTCTTTAGTGACCATAACATATTATTTTTCTGATATTTTATCTCTGTCAGCTTTAGGATTGAGCGTTGTTATTTTTTTGTACATTCTCTTGAATTCTTTACCTACAGTGTCAGTCACAGAAGGCGACTCTTATTCTCTTTTCATTTTTCCTACTTTTTCCTGTGGGACAAGAGTTTGTGATGTCGATGTTGATACTAGCTACTCCTCAGCTTCCTGCAATGTGTTTTCAACACATTCTAATTGGTTCATGTACTTTTCTATCTCAAGCCTCTGGGTATGTATGTAGGGAGTAGTTTTATTCTCTACTCTTAGCTTTGAAATGCTTCCGAGAGGGTCATAGGACCAAGTGAAAATCAAGCTGAAATTCATGTCTTTCAATATCTTATCTGCTTCCTCCCTTGTTGACATGCTATTGCAAATAAAGGGCCCAATTTGTGTTTTTATCCTAAATTGGTACTTCTTCTTGGCTGATACAAAGTGAATTTCATCCGCATTCAACATCTGTCTGATATACTCAAGAGAAAAAATTCTCATGGGGAGGAATTTTGGGAATTTATAGGGAGCATGCTCTCACTCACAGACTCTTATCTCTATATAATTCTGGTACAAGTACCATTCTCTTGTCTTGGTCTAATCTGACAAATGTAGTATCCCTTTTATGTCTTCACCTATCCTAGGTTCAGTTGTACTGCTCAAAATACTCATGGATGGATGGAGAAACATTTCAATGAACTGTTTGCATGAGAATTCCTTTTGTTCTTTCATCACCAAAGATGTCTAGAAGATGACTAACTACTAGTTACTATCTTCATCAAGCTTCTGAATGGAAAATTTGAATCTATCTACCTGATAATACACAAACATGTATACTAAAATAGAAGAGTATTTAAACACTTCTTTAGTCTGAAACTTGATAAATTTACATGGATGCTGTCTGCCAGGAATTGGATGAATTGAAAATGATTGATGGTTTACTGTCTGTGGAAAAGATAGAGAGGAATCCTAAAATGGGTTCATCTACCCACTAATCAAAATAATAGCCAAGGAGGTATGTAATTACTGTTATAATCTATTTAGCATGATTAGGGAAGATGGAGGAAGGATATGGAGGTTTTTTCTTTTGCAATTGAGTATTTCTAGGTAGGAATATGTCAAAGATTTTAGCTCTTTTTGAAAAATTGGGCTTCTGGTATAGTTCATTGAGGGATTCTAGGGAGAAAGGGGTGTTATTTTCCATAGAATGATCTTGCATCATCTAGTCATTGACTAGGCAGTGATGGTGAAAAGGATTTCATTAGTAGGGGCAATGATGGCTCTTTGACTAGGAATGTAACAGGCTTGACACTTTGAGATAAATTCAGGGGCATTGTATGTGCAAGGGAAGATATAACGAGGTAAATTGGACTCCCAGATTCCAATATCATCGTATTTGTCAATAAATTTATCTTCCAACCAGAAATACATCTCAAACAACTCAAATTCACACTGTGTTTCAATAATTTTATAATCCCTATCAACTAGAGGAACATGATCTAAATCTATGAGATGGTGGACTAATGGATTGAATGGTTCCTCCTATTTTTTTTTTAGGAGGCATGTTTAATTGATTTTAAGGAATTTGAGTGGAATTATGATGGATAGGGTTACTGAGAATGCGTAGAGGCTCTGTGATTAGTTGAAGAATATGAGGTAAATGCTTCCACTTGGTCGTAGATTAATCAATTGGTAAAAACTAGGCACAAAATAAACCTGTAAAGAAATTTGATTTGCAGAGAGAATAGAACAGTAAAGGATGAAAGGATAAAATCACAGGATTTTATAGGAAAATCTTTTTTTTTTGTTGTAAATGGCGCGGATCCATTAATTTAACAGTCATCAAGCATTTAATTAAATGTGTTAATGGATAAAATACCGTAGGAGTCGATTTTATTGGAAACAAATTGGTGTCGTGGCGCAATGGGAGTGGCAGAGGTAACGAGTGTTATCACTCCGCCAGATCTCTAAGGTTGAAGAAATCCCAACAGAGATAACCACATACCAATTTTTTGGCTTGGTATCTAGACATACCAAACCGGAGAGGGCTCTCTCCACAATGTCACAACCAAGAGAGCTGGATGAATTAAGGTTTTAGGCTAGGTATAAGTACAGGGGTTTTATTTGGTTGAATTGGGTTGCTGGATGGGTGAATTAGGTCAAAGAGACTAGGTCAGGGAAAATAGGATTAGGGTTGCAGATATTCAATGGGGAAAGGTAGGTAGAAAATCTAACACTTTAGGGTTTGTTGAGTGGGATGGATCATACATGTGAGGATATAGAAATATCAAGGCTAAACATGAATTCTGTCTAAACTGAAGAAGATGGACAAACTATGAAGGTTTTCCTGAAGCAGATCATGAGAGATGTATTATGTTTATCAACTTAAAAACCATTTATCATAGAAATGAAATGGATAATGAAACAAAACATTCATTCATAATGAGACATAAGAAGAACAGTGCTAAATTTCCATACCATAGGTATCCCAAAGAAATAACTGCAACCTTTTCATTAATTTCCTGCCAAATAGATTACTCTAGAGTCTCTGATCAATGCATCAACATCCAACCTGTGAAATGAGTCAAAAATTACAATATATAGACCTCAAACAACCTCTCCAAACCTCAGGGGTCGAATCCATGAGAGAAGGAGCAGTTCCACCAAAAACTGAGTTGAATACCTAGAGTGTAGGGAGGTCAATCTGACTCATCTCTCACCTTTTTCAAACTGATTCATTACATGTCATCAAAACTTTTCACCTAATGTATTTACCCTAGGTAAGTGTAAAAAAACCATAATTAAATTTAATTCCATCATTTACATAAGTAAAAACATGATTTCTCAAGGTGAAAATCAAAATTGCAGAGAAAACTAAGAAAAATCATACACTGGTCAAGTGTGCAGCACTAGTCTCAGGTGCACCCTCCATCTTGCGGTTGAGTTTTGGATGGGTTTCCGGTGTCTAAAATGAGCCCAGGATAGCTCATTGGAAATCTCATCCACTCTAATTTCCAAATCGGTCCTTGGTTTATGGAGTTGACTTGATTTGAACTCCCAAAAAGTTATTCTCCCAAGACTGCTTAGGTGCGCAACACCAAGGTGAAAAAGGAGGCAGAACTTTGATTTTTTGAAGGGTTTTTGACTTTTTCACCTGCCAGTTTGACCAAACAAGACTAGAAAAGTGGTTTTCCTACATGTTTTCTCTGTTATGAATCCAATGGTGGTCTCCTTTTGACCAAAATATTCCTCAAACAGGAGCTCAATGCCAAGGGTATTGTGCACCTGACAGTCCAACTGTCACATGATTATCCAGGAATCCACAAAAACTTCAAAAATTTGCAAAAATGTATCAAAATTTTCCAAAATTTACTGAATGGTTGCTGATAATGAGGATTAGGCATGGAGTGAGGCTTCAACAAGGATATCAAGCCTTATTTTCTCTTCTTGCATGATTGTTACAGGCAATGTTACCCGAAGGTCCTGGGTTGGTAAACCTCACAGAGGAGGGGCATGCCATCACAAGAAGGACTCAAATAACCAACTTCTATGCTTTAAACTAGAAAGTGAGGATTGCAGATCTTACTTGTTTATCCTTCGTTTTTAGTAGATCCCGTAGGGTTCAAACCCCCTACAACTCCTCGTGCTCCAGAACCTGCAAAAAAACAAAGAATAAGCACAAAAAACTAGTTGTACAACATATATGTTCTAGATGTTAGCAAAATAACATACATAATCTCATAAAGATAACAAGAAATAAACTATTCAAAGTTATTAAGCATGTATAAGAGATATATGACACATGAATATCAGGAGCAAGATGGCACTTCTTTTATTGATAACATGTACAGAAAACACTAGTGGAGAAATCACCTGAGATCTACCACGACCTTGAGCAAACCGTCATCTGGATTCGTCCAGCCCTAACCTCACAAAAATTCTTCCATGAATAGTGCAAAAAGGATGTCACATAGCATGAGGGTGATCATCACAAGGAAACAAGGGTTTCCTGAAAATCTGGGAAGTGCAGGAGGCACAGGGGAAATATCAGACTTGATCAGTGCTATAATAGGCTATAATATCTATAATTATCTCTCTTCTTCCCTTAGGCATTCCCTTGAGGGGTATTTATACTTCCTCAGAATTTTTTTTATTTTTATTTTTTATTTTTATTTTATTTATTTATTTATTTATTTATTATTATTATTTTTTATTTATTTATTTTTTATTTTATTTTATTTATTTTTTATTTTTTTCCAGTTGGGGAACAGTTAGGCCACATGATGGGGTAGTTAAGTTACAAGAAAAACCGTAAACCCCTCCTCGAAAGTAGGGAAATTTATATTTTTTTAATATTTTAAATAGCATACACGGGTTCGTTATATATGGACCCGAGTGTATACGTGGAAAAAACTGGGCAAAGTTGCGTATGGATTTTAAAATACTGTTTTTTGAGAAACGTGATCAAGTCTGAATGGAAGGGCTGCCCAAGGCCAATGCATAAGTCATCAAGTATACAGTGGTGATGAATGATGCTATAACAGATTCCCCCTAATATATGAGGTCAGAAGGGGTACATGATGGACGAAATATATTATGTGCATAGCAAGAACCTTGCGAGGACCAGAGAGGACTTCACCGGATTTCAGCCTGCCAAAAATAAGTGATAGAAATCAGAAATATAAATCATGTTTGAGGTGGGAATACCCATGCTTAGTGAAAGAAAAGCATGTCCACATATGAAGTATGGAGTGGATCCAATACGTATACAAGTGTTGTAGCTCCTAGAGACAACCCTGAGTTGTGAAGGACTAGTGCCTAGGTCATCTTAAAGCCAAGAAGATATAAGGAAGTTTTTCGTGGTCAGTGGAAAGTACCTTCTTGTTCAAAAAAAACATTTTTATAACTTCATAATTTGGGACCTGGATCTCGAGAAAGAAATGAATACACAAAAATACCCGATAGCAAGCAATTAGGGTCTTGTGGAAATATTATCGAAGCAAAATATAAATCTACAAGCTGTGGGAAGGGCCAGATTTTGAAACACAGCACACAGATATAAAAGTGTATAGAGCAGAGTGAAAATGGCAGCAAATAGAGAGGATAATAACCACAGATAGGCTTAACATTGCCTAAGAATCTATCGGCAGTCAATATAGAAGAAAGCGGATACATGAAGTGAAACATATGAAAATAACATCATAGCCCTGAGCCATATTTAAAGCACAATAGATTAAAGACATGAGTATTCGGAAAAGATAAATTCATCCCAATTAATCGTGTAATCGCATTCCAAAAGCAAATTACATATAACACAGAAGTAATGACGAGATGAAAAAACGTTTATATTAGATTTAAACAAGAAGTACAAACTGCAACTAGTCTCACTAGGAATCCATCTCACAACAAAGTTGTTTCATTATATTCTTTCCCATCGGGATTCTTCAACATGACACAGAGGAAATCCTTAAAACTTTACAACAAGGGAATTTACTAAGAACAATCTCTATTCTCCAAATCCAGAACCCCGTTTTGGACTTCAGGTCCTCATTTTATATTTCTTCCCTTTCTATTGTTAGCAGAAGATATTTTGGATCAATATGTGCTCTTGGAAATATCTTCTCTGTTAGCTGTCTCTATCAAAATAAAAAACCGATGATGAGGAAGAGTGCCTCTCATCATCTTTGTGGTGGCTTTTGTATGAGTGCCAACCGAAAATAAAACAACATGAACAGAAAATAAGAAGTGCATAGGGTGAAATGATGATTTCACCGATATTACAAAAGTAAGAAAATGAAAGTAAAAGGGCCATGAGGGCCAGAACATGATTATCATTTTTTGGTGGAGTGAGGTGTAGCAGTGGTTGACTGGGTTGGAAGCATCGATGATGCAGATGAACCAACTTTGTGCTTCTGAGGTGGTGGAGACTGAATGGATGGTGTGACAGCTGGAGCGTTTGCAAAATTACTACATTTTTGCCAGATGGCTGCTCCTGGAAAAGGCATTGTGGCGAAGGTCTCCACAGAGGCTTGCATATATGTTAATTATAAATAATCCACATGCACCATCAAACGCTGTCTGATCTGGAAGAGAAAGGAGATTTCTTTCCCAAGGGCAGTAACTATTGTTTCAGCTTTCAGGCAAGTGGTTTTCTCATAAGGGAGATTTGTCTGATTCATAACCACTGCCAGCTTCTCATCATAATTAGTTAGACTTGGGAAAGCAGGAGTTTCAGAATCATAGCATGAGGGGAGTCCTGCTCTTACCATCTCATTCCACTCCTCTTTGAACCTCCCTATTACCTTAGCGACACGATCCAGACCACTCAAAGCGTTCATTCGTGTTGTCTCTTTCTCGATTATCCACCTGATTTCCATTATTCCCATGAAACGGTCTTCAATTCATTGCGCGGCCAACTCCTCAGAAAGTAAACCATTTAGGTACGAAATGTATCTCTTAGCCATGGCTACCTTGGTCTCGGCTTCAGCCCGCCCTTCTTGCAATGTCTCTTTACATGATTGGACAACAACTTTCTTTTCGTTCATCAGTAAGAGGTAATCCCAAAGTTTCCTTACCTCTGTTTTGATGTCAGACCAAATGAGATGCCTGGCTTAGAGGAGAGTTGAGTTCCCTTTCATACGGTTATTCATATCCTTGATAACCTTCTCTTGCAACTGCTTCTCCTTCTTTTCCTCTTCCACCTCTATTTGCAAAGCCGCTATGACTTTATTATTTTGTTCCACCCAAGCCATCAATTCTTGAACCCTCTGTTGAGCGGTCTGAGCTTGTTTCTCTGAAACCTGGAGGTCCGAGAGGGCCTTATTTAACTGAGTTGAGGTAGCATCCACCAAGTACGAAGTTGGAGTTGTGCATACATGAGTATCCAACTTCTCTTGCAAGTCAGTGAATCTCTATCTGAGGGCAGCCAGCTCTTCGACCATTTTAGCATTCCCATCTCTTTCCCAAGCGAGGGTATCGGTAAGGGCCGTCTTTTCCTTTTCTACTTGATCTAATTCCTCGGGCTGCACATAGTCCCCTCAAGGAATTTTAAGCCTCTTCTTCAATTCCAAATTCTCAACCTCTAAATCCCGGATGATTTTCGTCTGAATTTCGTCCTTGTCGCTTCCCTTCTCACTCTTTATTTTCCCAAGATGGTGGAGGTTGTTGCTGACCACCCTAGCATTTTTCCTCTCCTTATTCAGATTATCCACTACCTCCTTATATTTATCTTCGAGTTTTCTCAAAGCAAGCACTAGCTTTACGACCTCGTCTCTCAACATATCTCCAATGCATTGATGTAAACCTAGTTTATCAGTCAAGGGAACTTGTGACAAATTCACAGCTACCTCCAGCACCTTGTAGCTGACTTCATTAGCAGTGGGTTCCAGCACTGCCTTCGTGATAGAAAATATCAGTTTTTCTTTGTCCATGTCTATTTCTGTAGTGAGACGGGTATGGTACTTGTCTATGAAGCTCGCTAATTTTTCCTGAAGATTCTCCCTCACAGTCTTGTTTTTGCTTCTGATTTCTTCTCTCACTTCAGCTCTGCTTACCGAAGTGGCCTGTGATAACCTAAAAGGTTCTGAAGATGACGCTCCGTCATATTTTACTCTGAAACCCACTTTGCCTCTATCAGGCTCCCCGTACCCGACCAACTCCTCCAGGGGTAGTTGATCCCAAAGGATCTCCACCTCGTCACTTTTTTGCTTCTTGGAGGGATGAGATCCCTCCCCTGTATACAATCCATCTGGTTCTCCTGAAAACTCAGCTTTGTCAGTATGCCCTTTTCTGCCTGTGCCTGCTGAAGTGGTGTCGCCCCTTCCCTCCGCTGCCGAAGACTCGACCTCCATATGCAAAGCCAAAGGCCATGTGTCAAGGTTAGCTCTCCATTTAATGAAGGTCCTAGTCTCATGCACATATGCAGTGGACCTAATATTCCTTTTCCTACTTGATATAATTCCTTTTGGTTCGTAGGGCCAAAATCTCCCCAGCACTAAATCCATTCCCTGAAGTAGCGTTTCCACTGTGGAGAGGGTGTGTCTTGAATTAATAGTAAAAGTACCCACAGTAGTATGAAGCTTGAGGATATAACCCTTCTTAGAGGGGAAAAAATGGAACTGGTCGGCCTTCATGGTTTGACGGATGTACTCGAGGGCGAAAACCCACATGGCAGGAAACAACGGCAAGCGGTAAGAAGGCACATCCGCACCATATACCCTGATCTCGGTATAATCATCAAACAAATACCAATCCCCTGTGCTTTCTTCCTCGCCAAAATGCAACCAGTCTTTCTGCTCGGGAAAAATGCTGGGTGGGGGACTGTCATGAATTATGGTATAGGCGATGGACATGAACTTGTTCAAGAAATTTGAGTAACCCTTCACATTTGGCTGTTTCTGAACTGAAGTGTTCCACTCAAAGACGGTTTTGGGTTGGCCGTTCGTTCTGGAGAGCTTTTCAAGGCCCAAAGCTTCAAACTTGTCAGAATGCTCGAACAGAAACAAGTAAAAAACCAGCGAGTAGAAACAAAAATCCCCCGAGGAGGACATTTCTTGGAATTGGGTCTGGATGGCCAAAGCTAGAAAGGTTGGAATATATAGAACAACACCTGGTTGAGACATGAGCTAGAGGAGGGCTATACACTCTTTAGACACCCTTTCGACCTCCCTAAGACCTAATAACCTAGATATGAGAGCGAGAAATGGCTGGAGGCCATCAGCAAATGAGGTTAAGGGTATCATATCTGAAGACAAAAGGGAAGTAAGGCGGGAATTTGAGATGGAGGAGAGGAACTCATATTTTTGCTTCCAGGGTAATTTAGAGAACTGGCGCGACATGGATAACTCGGTGAATGTGACATATTCCGGGCTGTGTGGGAAACGAAGAGCGTTCCTGATGAGCTCAGGGAAAATTCAAAATACCTTGTTTCCTTAAGCCAAGAGGAATACCTCTCTGCACTCATAGGCGTCTCTGAGCCAAAAGATTAATTCTGTAACTGGAAATGTGGTCGGAGCTACCTGGTAGTACAGGCCAGACCGAACAACTCAGAACCGATCTTGGCCTTTCACATGACTTTCTAGTAAGTTAGGCCAGACGTGGGAAACACTGAAAGGGTACTGCGGGTCACGAATGTGAGCCTACGTATCAGTAAGGGGGTCGAGTCTGGGGATGGCCCTAACTTCATGTGCTTGGGGAGTTTTAGGTTCAAATTTCTTAGACTTGACTCTCGCGATGACCATTTTGAAAGAGAAAAGGAAGGAAAAACGTAAGTAATGGAAATGGCTAGTTACCTGTGACCTGTGCGGGAGAGGACCAAGAAGGAAAATGACGTGGGGAGGGAGCTGAAAGCGACCTGCTCCTGAACTCCAAACTTTAACTGCGGGGCGAAAACGTAAAAATGAGTGATTTACCCAAATGAGTCTCTGGTGGGGTTAAATAGGCCGATTTTATGTAAAACGAGGCGTGGTTGAAAACTAGGATGGATGCCGTCATAAGGACGTCGACACTGAGGCACGTGGCACTGGGCTATTGGTTATTTAGTACCGGGTGGGTGTGTGCCACGAGCCGGGCTTAAAACTAGTATATGTCATGTACCAGGTTCCCTAATATACCGTACCTTTGCCTTAGAGTGCTCCACCTGTTTGCGTCAAGGGGTCCACCATGGAATTTCAGGGGGAGCTTGAGAAGTCCCTACGTGCTGTACCTTACACCCGCGGAATGGATGAAGTGCGAACCCACTATACCATGACGTCATGCGATTCTGGGGGTCGAGACTCCCATCTCCCCATGCTTCCCTTGGTACCCCCGGAATGATTCCACGTGGCAGCGCTTTTAGTACTAACCTAATATACAGCCCGCTTACCATTTCCGCTTAGTTCTGAGACCCATTTATCAATGTATTTTCCATGTAGTCCTCGTGCGCGAGAACCGCGTGGATTTCCTTTATATGTATTTGCCTGCACCTCTTTTTGCAATGGTGTTCCAGAGCCTATTTCAGAGTATCTTCTTGCCACCCCTCATATACTAAGGGATACCATAACAACAAAAAGTATCACTGAAATGTAAAATACATAATGAATCATCTGATCACTGCCCGAAAGTATAATTCAAAATCATGTCCGAGTATCACATATAGAAGACTGATCAATGATGCTGCATAGATATCTGATCACTGAAGTCACAACTGAATCTCCAAGTACCAAATCATAAGTGGTGGAACAAATATTACAACATGCAACTTAGGCGCCAACATATAAGATGCTACTGTGATGAAACTGCAACATATAAGGGTGGAAGGTGTCATTGGAAAAAAACTGAAGGATCTGTCAAAGTGAACCAAAACATGTTGATGCAAACCTAAGGTCTTCACCAATCACCATGGAAAAATTCTACATAATGGGAATAAATGAGATGAGGTCTAACATGTGAGAAATTTTTTGATTACCGGTCATTGATGTATACCATTAACAAATGCGAGATAACTCACCGATAATGATAATGAGTATCAAGGTGTCCGAGTACAATCCATCAAGTGCGAATGAATGAGTTGAATTAGAACACTTAAAAGAATATATCAATGAGGAGACAATGATGTATTCTCATTGTCGATAGCGAAGAGTCTTCCACTAATGACTCAAAACCCTAAGGTACTGACAAAAGGACTCTAGACCTTATTCCCAGAGCAATGATTTAGAGTCGATGGGAAAAGATTTGCTGGAAGGAAGGCATTAAGGCATCCCACATAAGTCCAACGTGAGTGTAACCCACAGGCCAAGATTTGGAAGGAATTAGACGAGGAAAAGTGAAGTAACCAACCTAAAGTACATTTCTGGCATGTACAAAATGAAGCTAGCACACGACAGAAAACCTCTGAACCAACCAGTAATGAAAGCTAAAAAAGAGGTGAGATATCCACCAATAGGGTCAAATGGAAATCAAGGTACTGCACGAATCTCAGATGTGATAACGTATGATAAAGTCGAAGACAAGCTCCACTGTGGCAATCATTCAGCACAACCTCAGCTTCATCAAGAGTTAAGCAACGTGTAAGGATCGAATTGACCCAGCGACGATATAGAGTGTCATAAATAATCAAATAAATTTTGGCTAATTGACACAACTTTCAACGCTCATCTTTCAAAAAAACTAAGGGAAACTTTGCAGTTTGGAGATAAACTATGAGATCTATGTACCAAGGATCCTGTGAAGAAATGAGAAAAATATGTTCATCAGGAAATGATTCTTCATAAACAATCTCTTCTCCATAAGGAAACTCAGAGATCAACTCCGCGAATACTAATGACTTCTTGGATTTGGTAAACAAAAATTTAAGATCAAATTCTTGAAAAATAACAATCCATCGATTGTATTTACCCCTAATCACTCGCCTACTAAGAAGAAATTGAAATGGATTGACTGCTGCCAAAACATACATTCTGCGAAGGATAATGTATGAGCCGCTGAACAATATGGACAACTGCCAAAGAAAGTTTCTCTATTGGAGAATATTGGAGTTCAGGACCTACCAAGTCTCGACTAAGGTAGTATACAACATGCTCAGAAAGAGCATCATCTTCCTGAACCAGAACCATACCTATGGTAGATTCTAATGCAACAAGATACAAGAGGAAATCCCTGCTATAATCAGGTGGACTCAGTAATGGAGCAAAGGTCAATGATTTTTTCAAAGCATCGAATGAATGTTGAGAAAATTCATCCCAAAAAAATGGAACTCCTTTCTTCAACAACCTCATAGATCCCTTTGTAATCTCAACATATTTCGCGATGAATATACGTAAGAAATTGGATTTTCCTTGCAGACTTTGAAGATGACGGATCAAATACAGGAAAGGCAACTGAAGTATTGCCTCAACCTTGAAGGGATCTACCCAAATCCCTTCCATAGACATGATGAATCCCAAAAAATGACCAGATGTGACAACAAAAACACACTTATTAGGGTTCAACCAAATTTTATAATATCGAAATTGTTCAAAAACCCAACGAAGGTGTGAAGGATGATCAATTCTCTTGCGAGAACAAGCAGCTAAATCATCCAAGTACGCCTTGGTAATATGCTTGATGTTGTGGAAAGCATAGGAAATAGCCCGCTGAAAAGTAGCTCCAGCATTTTTAAGGCCAAAAGGAATCTTCTTGTAAGCAAAGGTACCCTAGGGGAAAATAAAAGCAATCTTATGCTGATCTTCAGGACAGATAGTGATCTGAATATTATATACTGATAAACCATCCATGAAGGAGAAAATCTCATTTCACACACACTCATCGATGACTTGATATATGAATGGTGTGGGGTAATTATCTTTTGGACATGCCTTATTCAAATCCCTGAAATCAATGCAAACTCAGATCGTTCCTTGTTTCTTGTCCACAGGAATTGGATTCGAAACCCACTTAGTTAATGGAATGGGGTATACGAAACCAGCCTTAAGCAACTTCTCCTCCTCGGCTTTGATAGCTGCATCCTTCCTAGGGTTAACCAGATGAAGTTTCTGCCGAATAGGGTTAGCGTTTTCATATGTATTGATCTCATGCTGGACAATAGATGGATCTATACCAGGTATTTCCTCATAAGACCAAGCAAACACATCCCGAAATTCTCGAAAGAGAACAATATAAGTCTGAATTTCTTCAGGGGAACATTCAGCTCCAACGAAGACATTCTCAATGATGTTGGGATATCTGGAGATGTTCACTGGGGTAGTAGCAGAGATGAAAACCATGTTCCCTTCATAAAATACCTGTGTTTGTGCTAAAGGGTTCAAAACTAGGTGAACAAGACCAATATACTGAAGGCTAGAGAAACTTGATTCAACTTCTCGCAAGTCTGGTAGAAAGTAGGACTGATGATGAAAATCATCCCACAGTCTCTCTACACCAGTCATTGCTTTGAGGATGGGCTCTTCAGATGGAAGAGTGGTATCAAGGAAATCCTGAGCAGAATATGAACTAAGAGTCCAAGCCGGAGCCACATCTCCATCCAATTCCTCCAGTGAAAGAGAAACTGACACGGAATCTGCAGAGTCAACAATAGATCTATAAGCAATCTCAGCTGTAGACATAGGAAATGCCATTCCACCCACTTGACCTTCTTCTAATGTGGAGGTAGGAGAAGGTAAGGTCCAAGGGTCTGAAAAATAATGAGTTCGAAAGAACTCTCTTCGAGTGGGAACCTTGCAGGATGAAATAACAGTTATATGAACCGAAGGAGGTGGAAAATCAAAAGTACCCATCAAGGATGCATACATTCCAACCCCCAAATTCTCAATAGTTTGCTTGGTATCATTCACCAAGGGAACAATCGAGTCAGTAGATGCATTTGGATCTACTGGAGAATAGTCCATCTGATCGACATTGACAATTATCCCTTTGTGAGGGAAACATAAAATAAGAAATAATGAGGATGCAATAGCATCCATCTCATAGATCCATTTTCGCCCCAACAAAAGGTTATAGTATAGGTTTGAATCAACTATCTTGACCTTGATATTGACAGTTTTACTCGCAACAGAGATGGGAAAGCTAGAACAATGCCACGTGGCATGTGAGAATGACCATCAAACACAATCAAAAGAATAGATGAAGGGACATTTGAAGGAGATCCAACAACCTTCCAACATGCGAGAGACCTCACACACGTGGAAGCACCCTCATCAATAACTGTTTGAAAGATATTAAAATTTCGATATGTAGACTTAATATGGAAAGCCATATGATGAGGAATTATCTTCTTGAAAGTCGACATATCAAATGTGATCATCAAAGAATTATTTGGATCAACAACCCCAATGGCAGTGATAAATACACTCCTTTGTTCAGGACAGGACTGGAGTACCTCTAATGCAGACATGGCACAAGGAATTTTAACCAGACCTTTTACAATCGAGTAGTTCTGGGTAGTCTTGGCATTAAGATTGATCGTCGTATTCTTTGTAGACCCTTTCGGCATCCTAGGTATGGGCTCAATTGTAGGCCTATCTATATGGAGTGGCTTAGCATTATGAGGAGCACCTTTAGCTTTCGAAGAATCAGCTTCACCATAATCACGATATATCGTAGCGATATCTGCGCTACAACTCATAATGTATATGTTTGATGGATTTCCCCTTCCTGATTACCCCCAGAGGGAGCTCCAGTATTTGGATTCGCACCATCAAGCAATTGCTGCCCTTAGGGAAAAGGGTTTTTCAGCACATCCTGGGAACTAGAGGAACCCTACTATGCTAACAAGCACTGAGCATCTTGAATTTCAGGGCAGATGTGCGTAAGATGGTCTCCAGTGCACAACTTGCATGGAAAATTAACCTTCTTCTTATTATCCCTCTTGTCCTCTCTAACATGATCGTTGGATATGTTCACATTCCCCTTCCCATCCTTGTATTTTTTCTTATTATTTCGTCCCTTCTCCTTCCCATCAGATTGTTGATTTCCTTTGGGTTTAGAAGTTTGAATGACATTAATAGCCAAGGAATGAGAAGGAGTTGACACTAAAGGCATAACTTGACCAAAAGGAGCAGATTGTATAGACTACTACTGCAATTGATTTAGCAGGTTAGCCATACCACTATCAATCATACTGATAAGTCCGTCACCATGAGGGAAAAGTTTGGTTTTAGCTAAATCTAGCTTGGAGTGAGGAGCATTCGGCAAGATTTTGTTAATGACTCCAGACTGAGAATATATCAGTTCTAGCTGCTGAGCCCAAAAAATAGCCTGCTCTTCAGAAAATACCCCTGAAAGGGGTACATCCTTTGATATTTGTGGCTGAAGAGATTTCAAAAAACATTCGAGAAGGAACTCATTAGGAATTTGATCTTTGATTAGCCTCTTCCTTCTCCTCCATCCTTGAATATGATCAGAAATGTGAGTTGCTTTGTCCTGCTGGAAATTGGCCAAGAGATCAGTCCCGCCATTATAATAGACAGGCAACTAAAAATGGTTTAAGAACGTAGTAGCCAACTCACCAAAAGTAGCAAAACTACCCCCTGTCAGCGCAATATACCATTTCACTACATTTCTAGATAAGGTTCGTTGAAATAGTCTCAACCTGATCGAATCATCGATAAGGGAGTTTGATGAGCACCATAAGTGGAAAGTGGTGACATGGTCTGCCAGATCCTCACCAGTCCTCCCTTCAAACTTTTGATTGTCTGAGGGTAGTTTGGTGGGGACCAGAGGCCAACCCAGACTATACCAAATAGGATCATTAGTAAATTTCGATAGATCTGGCAAGTTTAATGTTGCTAGAAATGGTAAGCGCAGAGGAGCCTGGGAATTCCATCCCCAATAGGAAGGATTCCCCACGCTCTGCAAAGAATAGCATGGATTTGTTGAAGCACCAGGTTTCCAGATGTTGTTCGTAGAAAATGCTGAGCCATAAGAGAAGCCTTGTGACCCAACATGCAGAGAAGGACCCTCTCCCAACATAGGGTTTCTAAAAATAGGGACATTCCCTCCATCCGAGGTATTGAATGAAGAAGAAACCCCTTGGTAAGGGTTCCAAGCATTTGCGAATGGAGAAAAATATTAAGAAGCACCCAATGAAGGGAAAGGAATATTCCCTTGTTGACCAGAGAAAAACTGACTCCCAGCTCCCAATGCTGTAAAAGTAGGGTTCCACCTCGAAAAAAAATTAGAGCCTTGACCTCCAGAAAAAAGGATTGAATCCTTGATTTTTAGGTGGAGGGCAGGGATCCTAAGGAAGGGTTTGAATGGGGGATATTCCCACTTCCAAAGGGGAAACCTTGAAATGAAGCTGATCCACTAGCCATAGAAGGTATAGGTGTGGAGACAGCTGAGAGAACAGAAAAGGAGACAAAAGGAATTCCACTAGAGGGAATTCCAAAAGAAAAGGGGCCAGATTGAGAAGCATAGGCTTGGGTATTTCCACTCGAAGATGGAATAGAAGAAGAGCTAAGCATAGAAGCAATAGAAGTGATTGTCGATATGGAAATGGTTTCTCCTCCTTCGACTGAAGGAGGAGTATGAGCACTTGCAGTGCTCATAGCTGAAGTTGTGTTCCTAGTTGTGGCCATCTAAAGAAAAGGATAGGATGGAAAATTACTAGACAGTCTTTGAGACTTGGGCCCAATGTACAAAATGACGTCAGGAAAAATAGCAGGAAGAGGGGATGAAGGAGTTTAGGAGGTTGAGGAACTTCAACTTCGACTTCTTCTGCCGGAAACAAGACTTTAGAGATGAGTGAAGTGAATTACTCCTACGCCTTCTTGAAGAAGGCTCAACACTCACAAGAGAAAGCCCATGAAGCCTCCTTGATCGACGAGGCGATCAGTCAGACAATTTAAGAGATTAATTTTAGACTAAAAAATATGAGAAGATAAGCAATATAGGAGCAAAGAGCACAGTGTTAAAATTTCCTACGATACAGTCAATCAAGCGGTCTTTTAGGTATTTTTAGCTTCGAGTGATTAGGACCAGACACCAAAATACAAGAAAGTGAAATAAGAGGACCTTCCGAAAATAGTCTGGGGTAATTACGCCCCAGAACTACTAGCGAAGGTAACAAAAATAGTTACGTTGACCTCCTGACAACAACCTTTTTCAGTGCAAGTCCCCGAGCTTCGAAAGGGCACCCTATAGAAGTACTGATGAAAGTGATGCAATTTCTATCTTAGGTACCATGGGTATTCCCCCCCACAGTCACCTGTGTGGTCCCTAGGAGAGGAAACTAAGGGCACTAATTCGTATCGGCAGGCGGGTGGAACGGTCTTAGGTCAAGATTAAGCAAATAGGAGAGGGGATATCTCTCTTCTCTACCTTCACTCTCCCTCGCGCTTAACTCTCTGGAGGTAGATATTTCCCGGTCCACTTAATGGAATTAGATTTCGCTCATTAATAAAATTTCTATGTTTAACAGTTTGAGCGGAATTTGAGAGTTAAATCTCCACTCACCTATTCCAAGGCCCTACAACCTCACTAGTTGGTGTTTGAGTAATGTCAATAATACAAAAAATTCTAGTTGATTTTAATTATAGCGCTTGATTTTCAATTGGTTGTTACTTAAGTCCAAGTTATACGAAAGTGAAAATGATGGTGTTTATCGACGCAAAATAAATCAATGAAAACCTACTAATGCGAATGCAATATTTTTCTTTTGATGAAAAGAGATTTCCAAATGGGTTCTACGAAACTAAATAAACAAAGAAATTTGTTTTTCTTTTCAGTTACACATTCTTCACACACTTCAGAAAACTATGAAAAAAGACTAAAATGTTTCAGTGCACTTAATGCAGAACTACCAATGATATGCAAATTATAAGATTGCTAATATTGAAGAAGCGAAAAGAGTCTCTAGAGAAAAATGGTTCAATAAATTTTAACAAAAAAGAAAGAACTCCTATGCATACAAAATACCAAAATATACATGATATAAGAGAGAGAGATATAGAAAAGACTCCTGTCAAAATCAAGCAAACGAACCAAAGACAAGAAAATAACAAAACTACTTCAAAACATATGAAAACTGTAAAAATGAAATCAAAGCAAAAGAAGCGGAAATCAAGAAATGTTTTTTTTGGCTTTTCACTTATTATGGAAAGAAAAATATTTAAGATGAAAAGCACAAAACTACTCAAGAATCGGAATCAAGAAAATGAGTCTCAAAAGGGCTTCAAAGTGCATAAGCTAACTATGCTACTTTCGTAGCAGAACTTAAATAAGCAAGAAGAAGCAAAAGACCCAAGAAACTGATTTAGAATAGTAGCACACTCTTCCAGCGAACAAAAACTGGAGAAAAAGAAAAGAAAAAAAAGAAAAAGAAAAAAGAAAGAAAGGTCACTTCAAGATTTGCTACAAGGCTAGTCCCAAGAAGTCAAGAAAACCAAAGAATTCAAAAGAGGCAAAAAAAAGAGTGAAGCAATGCATAAGGCCAAGATGAGAAAACAAGCAGAGGTTCACTGTCCTGAAGGGTCAGAACAACCAAGAACTCCAGGAAGAGATCTTGGTGCTACAACTGCAATTGCAATTTCACAAAATAGGAAAACTACCAAATGGATAGGTTTTCAAAAGAACAAGAGAGAAATGTACATACAACCACAAAAAACACAGTCTAGACACCTTAAAGGCACTACAAAAGTGGACAACCACAGATAGGGAAGAGTGTCAAGGCTTCAAAACTCAAATTTTCAAAATTTCGTAGGCATACGCGGATTTGCTGTATGAAACATGCGTGTATACGCAAATGTAACCAAAGAAAATCACGTATACGCGGGTCCTTTTGGAGAACACAGAGGGCATAAGCAACTATGTACAACCTAATTAGCGTATATAAATAGAAGTAAGGAAAAAATAAAAAGTCAATCCTTATCAAGAGACCAAGACTTCTGTCTGGTTGGGAAAAGACTTACTAGACTGTAAAATGTGATTAACCGGTTAGGGAACCTACAAGACAGATAAAAACAACCCAAAATAGGAATTACACAGATGTAATCCCCAGCGGAGTCGCTAATTCTGTTACGATAAATGTTACCCTAAGGTCCTGGGTTGGTAAACCTCACAAAGCAGGGGCATGTCATCACAAGAAGGACTCAAATAACCAACTTCTATGCTTTAAACTAGAAAGTGAGGATTTCAGATCTTACCCATTTATACTTCGTTTATAGTAGATCCTGTAGGGTTCAAACCCACTGCAACTCCTTGTGCTCTAGAACCTACGAAACAACAAATAAAAAACACAAAAACCTAGTTGTACAACATATATGTTCTAGATATTAGCAAAATAACATACATAATCTCATAAATATAACAAGAAATAAACTATTCAAAGTTATTCAACATGTATAAGAGATATATGACACATGAACATCAGGAACAAGATGGCACTTCTTTTATTGATAACATGTATAAAAACAATAGTGGAGAAATCACCTGAGATCTGCCACGGCCTTGAAAAAATCGTCATCTGGATTCGTCCAGCCCTAGCCTCACAAAATTTTTTCCATGAATAGTGCATAAAGGATGTCACATAGAATGAGTGTGATCATCACAAGGAAACAAGGATTTACTGAAAACTTGGGAAGTGCAGGAGGCATAGGGGAAATATCAGACTTGATTAGGGCTATAACATGCTATAATATCTATAATTATTTCTCTTCCTCCCTTAGGCCATTCCCTTGAGGGGTATTTATACTTCCTGAATTTATTTATTTTTCAGTTGGGGAACTGTTAGGCCACGGGATGGGGTAGATAAGTTACAGGAAAAACCATAAACCCCGCCTCGAAAGTAGGGAAATTTTATATTTTTTAATATTTTAAATAGCATACGCGGGTTCGTTATATATGGACCCGAGTGTATACGCGGAAAAAGTTGGTCAGAGTCGCATATAGATTTTAAAATAATGTTTTTTGAGAAATGTGACCAAGTATGAATGGAAGGGCTGCCCAAGGCCAATGCATAAGTCATCAAGTATTTAGTGGTGATAAATGATGCTATAACAATGATCAAGGTTTAAATTTTTGCATTCGCTTATTTAACTTTTGACCTTGTAATTTTGTTTCTCTTGGCATAGTGCTTTGCCATCTTTCTCTGAATATCATTGTCCTTATTTGCTTTCTCCGGGAGTTTCTCAAGATGTTGGTTAGCCTTGTCAAGCCATTGCTCCCGAACTCATTGATTACCACTGCAAATTTCTCATTAAGAGTGACCTCATCTATTAGTTCTCTTTCTTTCTTCCTTTCTAGTTCTAGTGCTCTCTTCAAATCTCTAGTTCTTGGCCTTCTTTTTGGCACTTGTTCTTCTGGTTCATATAACACATCATATTTTTCTAGTGTCTCTTCAAGAAAGACTTTAGATTTTTCAGCCTCTCTTTGAGCTTTGATGAATTTCACTTCATCAATGAAGTGTTTGGTCTTTAGCTGTTGGTTCTCCTGCTCAAGAAAGGTAATGACAAATTTAGATCTATCAAGATTAGTTTGTAGCTCTTTAATCTTGGCTTATTTTTCCTTGATGACTATGCTAGTGATCTCATCATTCATCTTGCTGATCCAAGTCAACAAGGTCAAAATCCATTTCTGTCTCATGAATATTTCCCTCCTCATGCTTAATATCTTCCTAAATATCTGCCTCTGTCATCTTTTGCTTTCCTTTGTCCACCTGCTTTGGCGATAAAGAAGGCAAGGCCCCTTCCACAATATGTGGAGAAAACACTTGCATATGACCTCTCTGATATGTTTTTGCTAATGTATCTATCTCAACCACTTTGGTCTTTTGAAGCTCACTGATCTTAGCTCTACTAGATGACCCAATCTGAGTGTGAAATGGTGATGGTGGTGGTGAAATGGGTGAATTAGTTTGAGCTAATGAAGAAGTAGGTACTGTGGGCTGAGATGGAGGAATTGATGTGGAAGGATGAGATGGTGTAGGCACACCTTGAGCATGTTGAATTGGTGGAGCAGTAATGGTGTCATTAGCTATGAAAGTGTCCCATGAGATGTTCAATTGCTCAAAGTGATGGAGGAAAATGATCTTGATGAGAGAGTGATGAAAAATACTTTTCATATGAGGTCATAATCTCTCTTTTGAACAATGTATGCCATTTTTTCAATGTTCCTAAAAATATAATAAGGTATGTTGAGCATTTTGACCCTTGTGAAGTGAATTAATAACTGGATATGGTAGGTGTAGAGTCTAGAGAACCTTCCTTCACAAGAAAAGTACTTCATGATGATTTTCATCATGGGGGAATTCCTATCCAGGAGGCAAGATAAAGAAAATAACATTTTTCCTTTATTCTTGTACCTTGGCTTGATATATGGCTCATAGTAATGATTCTCCAAGTATTTTTCCTTGTACCAATTTTCACCAACATTTGGAATTCCAATGGCATCTACTATGATGGCTGTGGATACTATGAAATTGAAGCTCACTGATCTTAGCTCTACTAGATGACCTAATCTGAGTGTGAAATGGTGATGGTGGTGGTGAAATGGGTGAATTAGTTTGAGCTGATGAAGAAGTAGGTACTGTGGGATGAGATGGAGGAATGAATGTGGAAGGATGAGATGGTGGAGGTACAACTTGAGCATGTTGAATTGGTGGAGCAGTAATGGTGTCATTAGCTATGAAAGTGTCCCATGAGATGTTCAATTGCTCAAAGTGATGGAGGAACATGATCTTGATGAGAGAGTGGTGAAAAATACTTTTCATATGATGGTCATAATCTCTCTTTTGAACAATGTATGCCATTTTTTCAATGTTCCTAAAAATATAATAAGGTATGTTGAGTATTTTGACCCTTGTGAAGTGCATTAATAACCAGATATGGTAGTTGTAGAGTCTAGAGAGCCTTCCTTCACAAGAAAAGTACTTCATGATGATTTTCATCATGGGGGTATTCCTATCCAGGAGGTAAGATAAAGAAAATAACCTTTTTCCTTTATTCTTGTACCTTGGCTTGATATATGGCTCATAGTAATGATTCTCCAAGTATTTTTCCTCCTACCAATTTTCACCAACATTTGGAATTCTAGTGGCATCTGCTATGATGGCTGTGGATACTGTGAAATTGAAGCTCACTGATCTTAGCTCTACTAGATGACCCAATTTGAGTGTTAAATGGTGATGGTGGTGGTGAAATGGGTGAATTAGTTTGAGCTGACGAAGAAGTAGGTACTGTGGGCTGAGATGGAGGAATGGATGTGGAAGGATGAGATGGTGGAGGCACAACTTGAGAATGTTGAATTGGTGGAGTAGTAATGGTGTTATTAGCTATGAAAGTGTCCCATGAGATGTCAATTGCTCAAAGTGATGGAGGACAATGATCTAATGAGAGAGTGGTGAAAAATACTTTTCACATGATGGTCATAATATCTCTTTTTAACAATGTATGCCATTTTGTCAATGTTCCTAAAAATTTAATAAGGTATGTTGAGCATTTTGACCCTTGTGAAGTGCATTAATAACCCGATATGGTAGGTGTAGAGTCTAGAGAACCTTCCTTCACAAGAAAAGTACTTCATGATGATTTTCATCATGGGGGCATTCCTATCCAGGAGGTAAGATAAAGAAAAGAACCTTTTTCCTTTATTCTTGTACCTTGGCTTGATATATGGCTCATAGTAATGATTCTCCAATATTTTGCCTTGTAACAATTTTCACCAACATTTGGAATTCTAGTGGCATCTGTTATGATGGCTGTGGATACTGTGAAATTGAAGCTCACTGATCTTAGCTCTACTAGATGACCCAATCTGAGTGTAAAATGGTGATGGTGGTGGTGAAATGGGTGAATTAGTTTGAGCTGATGAAGAAGTAGGTACTGTGGGCTGAGATGGAGGAATGGATGTGGAGGGATGAGATGGCGGAGGCACAACTTGAGCATGTTGAATTGGTGGAGCAGTAATGGTGTCATTAGCTATGAAAGTGTCCCATGAGATGTTCAATTGCTCAAAGTGATGGAGGACAATGATCTTGATGAGAGAGTGGTGAAAAAGACTTTTCATATGATGGTAATAATCTCTCTTTCAAACAATGTATGCCATTTTGTCAATGTTCCTAAAAATATAATAAGGTATGTTGAGTATTTTGACCCTTGTGAAGTGCATTAATAACCAGATATGGTAGTTGTAGAGTCTAGAGAACCTTCCTTCACAAGAAAAGTACTTCATGATGATTTTCATCATGGGGGCATTCCTATCCAGGAGGTAAGATAAAGAAAAGAACCTTTTTCCTTTATTCTTGTACCTTGGCTTGATATATGGCTCATAGTAATGATTCTCCAAGTATTTTGTCTTGTACCAATTTTCACCAACATTTGGAATTCCAGTGGCATCTGCTATGATGGATGTGGATACTGTGAAATTGAAGCTCACTGATCTTAACTCTACTAGATGACCCAATTTGAGTGTTAAATGGTGATGGTGGTGGTGAAATGGGTGAATTAGTTTGAGTTGATGAAGAAGTAGGTATTGTGGGTTGAGATAGAGGAATGGATGTGGAAGGATGAGATGGTGGAGGCACAACTTGAGCATGTTGAATTGGTGGAGCAGTAATGGTGTCATTAGCTATGAAAGTGTCCCATGAGATGTTCAATTTCTCAAAGTGATGGAGGACAATGATATTGATGAGAGAGTGGTGAAAAATAATTTTCATATGATGGTCATAATCTCTCTTTTTAACAATGTATGCCATTTTTTCAATGTTCCTAAAAATATAATAAGGTATGTTGAGCATTTTGACCCTTGTGAAGTGCATTAATAACTAGATATGGCAGGTGTAGAGTTTAGAGAACCTTCCTTCACAAGAAAAGTACTTCATGATGATTTTCATCATGGGGGCATTCCTATCCAGGAGGTAAGATAAAGAAAAGAACCTTTTTCCTTTATTCTTGTACCTTGGCTTGATATATGGCTCATAGTAATGATTCTCCAATATTTTTCCTTGTACCAATTTTCACCAACATTTGGAATTCTAGTGGCATCTGTTATGATGGTTGTGGATACTGTGAAATTGAAGCTCACTGATCTTAGCTCTACTAGATGACCCAATCTGAGTGTGAAATGGTGATGGTGGTGGTGAAATGGGTGAATTAGTTTGAGTTGATGAAGAAGTAGGTACTGTGGGCTGAGATGGAGGAATGGATGTGGAAGGATGAGATGGTGGAGGCACAACTTGAGCATGTTGAATTGGTGGAGAAGTAATGGTGTCATTAGCTATGAAAGTGTCCCATGAGATGTTCAATTGCTCAAAGTGATGGAGGACAATGATCTTGATGAGAGAGTGGTGAAAAATACTTTTCATATGATGGTCATAATCTCTCGTTTGAAAAATTTATGCCATTTTGTCACTGTTCCTAAAAATATAATAAGGCATGTTGAGTATTTTGACCCTTGTGAAGTGCATTAATAACTAGATATGGTAGTTGTAGAGTCTAGAGAACCTTCCTTCACAAGAAAAGTACTTCATGATGATTTTAATCATGGGGGCATTCCTATCCAGGAGGTAAGATAAATAAAAGAACCTTTTTCCTTTATTATTGTACCTTGGCTTGATATATGGCTCATAGTAATGATTCTCCAAGTATTTTCCTTGTACCAATTTTCACCAACATTTGGAATTTCAGTGGCATTTGCTATGATGGCTGTGGATACTGTGAAATTGAAGCTCACTGATCTTAGCTCTACTAGATGACCCAATCTGAGTGTGAAATGGTGATGGTGGTGTTGAAATGGTTGAATTAGTTTAAGCTAATGAAGAAGTAGGTACTATGGGCTGAGATGGAGGAATGGATGTGGAAGGATGAGATGGTGGAGGCACAACTTGAGAATGTTGAATTGGTGGAGCAGTAATGGTGTTATTAGCTATGAAAGTGTCCCATGAGATGTTCAATTGATCAAAGTGATGGAGGACAATGATCTTGATGAGAAAGTGGTGACAAATACTTTTCATATGATGGTCATAATCGCTCTTTTGAACAATGTATGCCATTTTGTCAATGTTCCTAAAAATATAATAAGGTATGTTGAGCATTTTGACCCTTGTGAAGTGCATTAATAACTGGATATGGTAGGTGTAGATTCTAGAGAACATTCGTTCACAAGAAAAGTACTTCATGATTATTTTAATCATGGGGGCATTCCTATCCAGGAGGTAAGATAAAGAAAAGAACCTTTTTCCTTTATTCTTGTACTTTGGCTTGATATATGGCTCATAGTAATGATTCTCCAAGTATTTGCCTTGTACCAATTTTCACCAACATTTGGAATTCCAGTGGAATCTGCTATGATGGCTGTGGATATTGTGAAATTTAAACCAACAAGGGTTACCTGGTTGTCATGAATATTAGAGATGAAAATATTGCTCAAAACAGGGTGATGTTGGACTTTTGTATTTTTCACAAAAGTCAAAACATCCTACATACATGAAACATGTCACAGCCATGGGAGAGGCCATGCATTCTCTGGTGTTTGTAGGTTCAATTCTGATAATCCTCCCTCCTTTGTGTGGCCTCCTCTCTTACCTTTTTTCTTCCTCACCGAATTCTCTGTTTTCTTCTTCCATAGTGTCTTGGCTAGAAACCCTAGGGAGATGAATTTGGAGTGAATGTAGGTTTAGGGAGTGGGGAATGGGTTGGAAAAAACTAAGGAGATGGGGGAAGGGATTATTAAATTGAGGGAGGTGACATGGAGTAGAAATGTTGTGGGATTTGGGAATAGGAATTTTATTACAGGTATGGGGATTTGGGAGCCTAGAAATTTGAAATACCTAGGTCTTAGGGTTTAGGGGATAAAGGGATTTGGGATAGGGATTTAATGATATATGGGTAGGTATAGGATTTATTATGATGTGGGAAGGGTAAAAGGGTCTTCAGGAATCAAATTTTGGATTAAGAAGTGAAAATAGTGTTTCTATCTTGAAAAACTGGAGATTTATCATGAAAATCTTGACACCATGAAATTTTCACTTAAGAAATGCAAGGAGGGCGTAATGATGTCTTACTTACTTTCTAGAAGATGGAGAAATCCTTTGCTGAAGGTTTGGAACAATTATACAAGGTTTTGGAGCTTGTAGACGAAATCAGACAAGTGCGCAACGCCTTAGTGTGTGCGCAACACCTATCTTCCATGTATGCAACACCTTTTCTCTATGCAAAGCACTTGTCCCAGGTGAGCAGCGCCTTGTTCCAGGTATGTAACGCCTCCCAGAAACTCGACCTTTCTCCTTTCAAATTTGATTTTTTGGGTAGTGTGATTGATGGTTCGATGGCTTAGAGAGAAAACGAATGTATTTTTGATCTTTGGATGGGATTTATGCTTGATGGATTGGATATTTTGAGCTTTGGGACACACTTTTCCTTCTTGCTTTCACTTTAAACCTTTGAAACTATACCTTTCACTTTGACTTATTTCCTTTCACAATTGATCATTTTGATAGACTAGGAAATATTTTCACTTTTATATTTGCTTCGTTGGCATGTGGAACTTTGAGTTGACAACTTGGGAACCTTGTACTTATTATATATTAAATGACATAAAATTACAAAATAAAAATAATAGTTACATATTTTTGGAATACAAATTACATTTTGGGATGAAAATCACGACATTGGAATCAGAATTACATCTTTTCAAATCATATTTACATGGTAAAGAGATGTTATTTTTTTCACTCTCTTACTTTGCTGGCTTTATGCAATGGAAATGGTGTTTTTATTGGACCTTGAAAAACCCTAGAAACCTAATGAAACCTTGAAAAAACCCTAAAGACCTAATGAGACTTTGAAAGAGTGGTTTTCATGATGACATTATATTTATGGATGATGTACAATCAACAAGGTATGAAATTGAGCCAGCAAGTAATGGAAATTTAGAAAAAGTGAATTTTGTTTCTACTTAGGGCTACAATCAGTTAATAAATTTTTGGATGACCTAGTGGAATGAATAAAATTTTCTGAGTGGGACTCTTAAAATGATATGAAAAGAGGATTTTGATCATTGATGGCAGGATGCAAATACTAACACTAACATTGGCCTTATTGGGGATGATAACTCTGAAAGAGGTGACAGGAACCACAAAACTCTAGATTTTTCAAATCAATGTCTTATCCATTGGGCGAATACGTTCAAAAACTCAAACTAATAACATGACTGAAAACTAATAACTCAGAAAAATTGAATGACTCAAGAAAAATTTAAATGACTGAAAATTTACTCAATACTAACTTATTTGACTGAAAACTGAACTTTTGAAAATGGCAGAAAATCATTGAAGCTCCATGGCCTTCACTTCGGGCTCTGAACCCCAGTGATTCTCTACTTCACACTTGCAAAAAATGTAACTGATATTTACAAGGAAATGAAAACTGATCGAAAAATGTGTTTCAGAAAAGATAGTGTTTCAGGATCCTACCATTGACTAGTCCTCCTAAACACTCTTTTCCATTCATCTCTTCAAGTAAATAAGCATTCTGTCCCCGACAAGCTGAAATCTGATATGGCCCTTTCCATAAATTATCAAATTTTCTAGGCTTACCCTTATCTTCATTTCTAGCATCCGAGCGGAGTACCACATCCCCAACCTTGAAGTTATCTTCCTTAGTCTTCTGGTCATATATATTCTTTATCCGGTCATGGATTTTTGAAGTATTCTGAAATACTTCATCTCTTGTCTGCTGAAGGTGTATCATTTGATTAATACGATGTTGTATGTCATTTTCCTCAGTCCCTTCTTCTTGTAGAATTTCATTACCGAGATTGCTAATGATGAAGGAAACACAGTATCGACACCATACACAAATTGAAAAGGAGACATACCAATAGACTTCTTATTACTCACCCAGTCTACCCACAATGCATTGATCAACTTCTTATGCCACTTATTTTTATTCGCCTCTAACATTTTCTTGATGATACTGATCAAGGATTTATTAGAGGACTCCGCCAATCTATTACCTTGCGGGTAGTAGGCTGTAGAGTGTCCCAAATTAATGTTATATCTGTCACAAAACTTAGTCATATTCTTAGAATTAAATGTTGCCACGTTATCTGTGATAATATTAGTAGGAAAACTAAAACGTGACAAAATATTACTTTCTAAAAATTGAATGATGACAAAATATGTTTCTTGCCTAGTTGGGATCGCTTCGATCCATTTTGTAAAGTAATCTGTGGCTTCCAATGTCCACTTTTGTGGTGCAAATGATGCTGGGTGAATCTCGCCTATGAAATCTAGGCCCCACCGCTGAAATGGTGCATGTACTGAAATAGGTTGAAGAGGCAATGGGAGAATATTTCTCTTACCCTGAAAAACTTGCCATTTGTGGCAACTCATTACTACTTTGTAAACATCTACAAAAAGTGTCGGCCAATAATATCTCTCTCTCAATATTTTATTGGATGTGGTCTTCCAATATAATTTCCCCCCACAATCTCCTTTGTGGAAGTCATTCATCACTTCCTTAGATTCTTGTTCGACCAAACAGTTCAGAAACAAACCTCCGGGATCCTTATAGTAAAGTGCATTGTCTAATATGAAATATTTTGAAGCTTTGAGTTTTAGATATCTGCCTTGACTCTTATTCATACCTACATGAGGGTTTAGGTGTTGCAAAACATAAACAATATTAGAATATCATGGAGATGACAAAAATATATCAGATACATGAATGAGATTCACTTCTTCTTCATTTTCAGAGAAGGTTGAAATCAAGTTTATGTCTAGAGCATGAAGGTTTGACTCAACCATGAGCTTGGCTAAGCCCTAACCTTTGATCAGCTTGGTGGGCTTGATCTCAAGGTCATATTCTAGTAAAGTTGCTATCCATCTCCCTCTCCCACCTTCTGGGTCTGTATGCATGGGAACTTCTTTTACAGCTGCATTAGGTACATAGGCAAGAGTATGTGAATTTAATATGTAAACTCTAAAATATTTCAACGCTTTTACCAAATCCAGAGCATGTTTCTCTAAAATGTTGTAGAGAAGGGTTGCATCTCTAATATTGTGACTGGAAAATGAAATTGCTAGCTTTGTTTTATCCATTTTCTGCATCAAGACTGCTTCCATGGTGTGCTTATAAGCAAATGAGAATATTATGAAATCAACAGTATAATCAGGACTTATAAAAATAGGGGCATTAGCCAATGAAAACTTTACTGGGTTGAAAGACTTTCGGGCATCTTCAGACCACTTCACATTATTATCTTTCTTCAACATATTTGTCAACTCTCTAAGATGCTCTGCCAAAATAGGAATGAATCTACGTAAGAAATTCATCTTACCATTGAATTCTTGTATTTAATTTTTGCTGCGAGGGAAATCAATCTGTTGAATTGCTTGAACACTAGAAGGATCAATTCGGATCCCATCCTTGGAGATGATGTGACCAATAATTTTTCCCTCCCCAAGGCAAAAAGGATTTTCTTTGGGTTGAGAGATATTTCGAACTTCCTGCATCTCTCAAAAACAATTCTTAAATGGTGAAAATGTTCATCATTAGAATGTGAAAACATTGTCAATTCATCTAAATAAACAACCAAGAAAACATATTTTTCCTTTGCGAATGCTATGTCCATGACCCATTGAAAAGTGGCCCCTGCATTTTTCAAACCAAATGGCTTTTTTGCATATTTAAACATGCCCCAAGGTGTAGTAAATTTTGTCTTGTCCTAATCATCCTCATGCACCAAAATCTGGTTATACCCCGAATAGCCATCCAATAGTGACATCCAGGAAGAACCGACAACTCTTTGAAGTATATTGTCCATCATCAGAAGTGGATAGTTGTGCTTGAGGGACACTTTGTTCAAGTTCTTGAAATATATACAGAGCTGGATTTCTCCAATATTATTTCTTACTGGGACCAAATTCGAAATCCAATCAGAGAATCTGATCAAGACAATAATACCAGACTTGAAAATTATATTTACGGCTTTTTTAATTGATGGCAGCAATCTGGGATTTATCCTTCTCAACTTTTTCCGAAAGGGATTTTGATCAGACTTGATCGGAATAGTGTACTGAATGATGTTCTTGTCATACACCTTTAAATCTGCATATTTCCATGTGAAAACATCATAAAATTCATATTCAACCTTTACCTCGGGAGATAAGGAGTTGGATAGTTTAACCATATTTGGTTTGTATGTTGTCCCAATGTTTACATCTTCAACACCCTTTTCCGTTGGCACCTGTTAGACTCCTGTAATTTACAGTATCACAAGGTGACTGAGTATCTCATACAGATAAATTTTCATATTGTACTTGACTGTCAATATTCAAATGATTTTCAAAGAAAATGGGAAGAAGAAAATCAAAATAAGAGGGTGCTTATACTCTAAAATCTGAGAAAGGTTATTTAGTCCTAGTGTTTAGGAATTCATGTCCAGTCAAGGATCTATTAGGACATATGTTAAGTTATATTAAATTTTATTTTAAGTCTCGAGCCCCCTATTTGTTTTACCCCAAATCCCTAAAGCTCCACACTTTCCCCTATCCTAACTCCGAAAACCCACATTTTCCTACAACCCTAACTCTCATACTATACCCCCGCCATCCATTTATTTTCCCGACCCCTCCGTCACTTCATAGATCATGTCAGCGCTAATCAATCGTCACCTTCCCGCCATCTCCACACCTCACTGTCCATCCAACGGTCCTTAATGCCTTTCGGGCCCCACTCAGCCTCTGAACGTTATCAATGGGAGGGGGGTCCGAAATGGGTTGTATTCAATTCCACCAAGGATGCAACGTGTCGCTTCCATGCTAATTCACACCCCCCTTCGCCAAAAACACCTACCACTCCACTACCCCCCCCCCCCCCCCCCACAAAAAAAAAAAAAACTGCTTTTCCCTCCACTCCGATACCACTCTCGCCACCGCTGCTCAACGTCTCCCGCCACCATTGCGTCACATCGACCACTGCCACCATTGTGCCGTGTCCACCTACCAACTTCCGCCAACTCATGCCTGTGCAATTTCTACATATCACTTTTCCCTGATAATACAATTCGAAGCGTGTATTGAATCATTTCAGTATGTTTTAATGGAAGCAGTGGATCTTTCCATTTTTAAACTCCACTGCAACAATAATTGATGCAGTAAAGACAAAGGTAATTAGAAACATAATGGCCATCATGAAAACTAGAAAAACAATCTTATCATGTCATCCAGAAACTATTTCCACCAAAGTAGAGCCAGATGTCAGTGTGGTTTTAACGCTACCTCTTCGACATCAGACTAGCCAGATTCTGATCATTTCAAAATCAATATCAGATTGCCAGAGTAAATACAACCACCGTCTTGGTCAGACTTATCTTATCACCATCTGCATGGTTCCACTTGTCCAATTTTGGCTTGAATGTAATTAATGACAATCATTGTAGTTTTTAGTTAAATACTTCATGTATTCGAAGTATCAAGGAAGGGACCTGAAGGGAGAAAACCATTGTAAAAGGCTCATTTGGTTGTAAACACTCTCTTTTTGGATCAATGAAAGGACACTGATGTTTCCAGATTCTTGTGTTATTTTTTAATGGTGATGTACTTCTTCATGTTATCTTCTTTCCTTTATTCTACCATTGCTTTACTCTCTTTACTGTGGATAAGAAAATTTTTGTTTAGGATTTGTCACCAGGGACCCTGCACAATCTTGAAACAGTACCTATGTTTTCCTCTGAAATTTGAATGCAGAATTCAGATAAAGTATGCTCTACATTCACATTAACCTTAATCTCTCCTCCTTTTCCATTTCACAAACTGTAGGGATCCATTGACATGATTAGCTTGGCTGGTTACACATGATTTCAGTTATTCATCCATTTAAATTTGTTTACACCTGTTTGAATTCATAGCCCAATAGCCCTCTTCTGCTGTCTCAACCAAAAATATTCAAACAAACCTCTATGCAATAATAGCTAGCCTAAAATTCCCAAGCAACAAAGCTATATCTAATAGAGATATCCCTGTCTGGGTCTAAGAGGGCTAGATCCTAGGCCTGGAGTGGTTTTGATGCTGGCCCTCCAGGATTTTGTCTTTAGCCTTTGGAATTACGGGGCACTAACATAGTGGCAACCATATTGGGGAAATTTCTCCAGAAATGTACTTCAAGTTTCAGTTTTGAATTTTGATGGTGGACAGAAGTCAAGCACCAGAAAGGTTGTTTCGTTCACCTAGTGACTCCATTGGCAGCAAAATCTAGAAATAGAGATTCACTGGTGACTCCACAAGCTCAAAATGGGATCAATTGCAAGGAGATGTGCTCCAATGAACAAAGATCACATGCATTCATGGAAGTTGAAATTTGAATGGCATGAGGACTTCCACATGAATATGTTCATGGCAACATTAGAAGGAAAGGCAAGGAAATGGTATGAAGGTTTAAACCCCGGTAACTTGTTTTCTTTGAAAGATTTCCATAAAGTGTTTTATGAGCATTATAAATAATATTCTCCATATTTTCCATTAGCTGAAAATTGTTGTGATCAGTTTGAGGATTTCATACAATACCTTGAAAGTATTGATGAATATCTAGGAGATATGAATGATGAAGATCCCTTAGAAGCAATTTATGGATTTCATTCTCAATTTAATTGTCATAATGATCAAGAGAAGTTAGTTGAAGATGGAATCAATCAAGAAATGAATGTAGATTCACATGATCTGTCTTCAGAGACAAATGAAAATTCATCTGCTCCTTTGTATAAAGCTAAAGAAGACACTCAGTATCATGATCAATCTTCTCGAGAGAAAGAAAACAGTTGTTGTTTAATCCAAAGAAAACAAAGACTACCTCCTCCTTTAATGAAGGAATAAATTAATTAGATTCTAAGTATTTAGCCAACCTCTCAATATTTATGTGATCAATTTGTTCTACTGCTGATTTATGTATTGAAGTCGTTCCTCATCGAGAAACAGATGTAGAACAAATTGATGCTGAGGTTATTTTACATTCACAAGAAGGCTTATTAGTAGAAGTTACTTATGTTCATCGAAATGATGGCCTTCAAACAAAATTTAGCAATCCCAATCAAGATATATCAGATTTTCTTGATGGCAACATATTGATATACAAGGAAGATGCCATGTCAGATAATCATGGAGAATGTATAGACATTCTCTTTGAGAAGGATCTTGAGCATAACAAATTGGAACAAAGAGTAGCCCTAGATGAAGCTCATTATTTGGATCCATAGGACCAAGTATTTTTCCAAGATTATTTTGCTTGCCTCTTAGAATCCTTTACAGAAGGAGTATGTTATGAAACGGATGGTTTGTTGCAAGATTTAAGGAAAATTCTGAACACTTATGTTCAATGGAAATTAAGATGGGAGTGGTCATTTTCCCTTTTCAGTTTGCTCAAAAAAGTGAATGAGAATCATTCATGTAGTTATTTACTTGATTGGTTATACTGGAGAGAAGAGTTCACTGAGTGTATATGTCATCTCTAAGTTAGAGTAGGCAGGTAGGTGTGCAAATAAGCTCATTACTCTGAGCATATTTCCAGTTTTTGTTTCAGATTGCTTTCTAGTTTTCAGTTAAAGTGTGTTCCAGACTTCATTTTGCAGAGAGTGAGGATTCAGCTTGAAGATTTTCAGCCACAAAGGTTTTTGTAGCAGATCAAGTTATAGAGTTGGGATCAGGCCACTAGTCTACGGTGTTCTTGACACCTCCTGAAGGAGCTGCCATCCCCAACTAGAGCCACTGTTAGACTCCTGTAATTTATTGTATTAGAAGGTGACTGAGTATCTCATACAGATAAATTTTCATATTGTACTTGACTATCAATATTCAAATGATTTTCAAAGAAAATATGAACAAGAAAATCAAAAGAAGAGGGTGTTTATACTCTAAAGTCTAGGAAAGGTTATTTATTCCTAGTGTTCAGGAATTCATGTCCAGTCTAGGACCTATTAGGACATATTTTAAGTTATATTAAATTTTATCATAAGTCTCAAGCCCCCTATTTGTTTTACCCCAAATCCCTAAAGCACCACACTTTCCCTTATCCTAACTTCGAAAACCCACATTTTCCTACAACCCTAACTCTCATACTATACCCCCGCCCTCCATTTATTCGCCTAACCCATCCATCACATCATACATCATGTCAGCGCTAATCAACCGTCACCTTCCCGCCATCTCCACACCTCACTCTCCATCCAACGGTCCTTAACGCCTTTCAGCTCCCCCTCAGCCTCCGAATGTTAACAACGGGGGGGGGGGTTCGAAATGGGTGGTATTAAATTCTGTTGAGGATGAAACGTTTCGGGTCCATGCTGATTCGCACCGCCCTTCGACGAAACCATCTACCTCTCCACTACCCCCCTCGAAAATTTCTTTTCCCCCCGCTCCGATACCACTATCGCCACTGCTGCTCCATGTCTATCGCCACCGCTATGTCACGTCAACCACCACCACCATTTCTCCACGTTGACCACCGCCACCATCGCACCGCGTCCACCTACCAACTTCCACTAGATCTGCCTGTGAAATTTCTCCACATCGATTTTCCTTGCCAATCCAATACGAAGGGTGTATTGAATAATTTCGGTATGTTTTAATGGAAGCAGTGGGTCTTTCCATTTTGAAACTCCACTGCAACAGTAACCGACGCAGTAAAGACAAAGGAAGTTAGAAATAGAATGGCCATCATGACAACCAGCACAAAAATTAGATTAGGTCATCCAACAACCATTTCCGCCAAAGCAGAGCTAGATGTTAGTGTGGTTTTAACGCTGCCTCTTTGGCATAAGACTAGCCAGATTTTGATCATTTCACAATCAATATCAGACTGCCAGAGTAAATACAGGCACCATCTTGGCCAGACTTATCTTATCGCTGCTTGCATGGTTCCACTTGTCCAATTTTGGCTTGAATGTAATTAATGAAAATAATTTTAGTTTGCAGTTAAATAATTCATGTATTCGAAGTATTGAGGAAGGGACCTGAAGGGAGAAAACCATTGTAAAAGGCTCATCTAGTTGTAAACACTCTCTTTTTGGATGAATGAAAGGACAATGATGTTTCCAAATTCTTGTGTTATGTTTTAATGGTGATGTACTTCTTCATGTTATCTTCTTTCCTTTATTCCACCATTGCTTTACTCTCTTTACTGTGGATAAGAAAATTTTGTTCAGGATTTGGCATGGGGCACCCTATACAGTCTTGAAACATTATCTATGTTTTCCTTTGAAATTTGAATGTAGAATTCAGATAAGGTCTACTCCGAATTCACATTGAACCTTAATCTCTCCTCATTTTCCATTTCACAAACTATAGGGATCCATAAACTTGAATATGTTGCATGGTTACACATGATTTCAGTTATTCATCCATTTAAATCTATTTACACCTGTTTGAATCCATAGCCCAATGGCCCTCTTCTGTTGTCTCAACCACAAATATTCAAACAAACCTCTGTGCACTAATAGCTAGCCTAAAATTCCCAAGCAACAAAGCTATATGTAACAGAGAGATCCCTCTCTGGGTATAGGAGGGCTAGATCCTAGGCTAGAAGCGGTTTTGATGTTGGCCCTCCGGGATTCTCTCTTTAGCCTTTGGAATTACGGGGCGCTAACAACACCAATGTAGGTTTTCTTGCTACGTCATCTTGGTCAAACAATTCTTCCAAAGGTATGAGACCTTTTGGAATATTGTTGTCTTTCAGCTGTAGTATATCCATCTGAGTTGCTTCTATATCCTGGTCATATTTATCACAAATTTCATCTATGGAACAATTCTCAAATTCTTCTTCACCTTGGAGAAAATTATTTACATGCTTGTCATCCCAGAAAACTTTCCAATACCGCAAGTTATCAGGAACAATGGGCCGGTGTTTCACATGAATCTCAAAATTCCTGTTTGAAAAGATGGGGATCTTAAAATTGCTTGCAGATTTAGCCAATGAGTCTGCCATGAGATTTTGATTCCTTGGCACCACTCTAAGTATATACTCCTGAAATTTTTTCAAAATATCTAGTACAACATTCCTATATTTCCTCATTTGAGGATGGTTAGATTGATATTCACCTTCAAATTGCTTGATCACAAGTTTTGAATCACCATACATAACAATCCTTCTTGCTCCCAATTTATTCAAGATTTTAAGGCCAGTAATCAATGCTTCATACTTCACTTCATTGTTAGTGCAATCAAAAGCTAACTTGTAAGAGCACAATCTAACATTTTTAGGGACCTTATTATACTGATGAAAAGGGTTGTAGACACAAATTCCAATGCCTGCCCCGTCTTTCCCCAGGGAACCATTAAAGTCCATGGACCATAGACCATTTTCATTCTCCAAGTGCTGAAACTCTGATTTCTATTTTGGCTCAATTTTCTGAACTGTTTCTTCATGATTTTCCAGACTTTCTTCCACTTTATCCAATGGTTGTTTTGATTTTTTGACTGCTTCATCTGATTTTTGTTCTGATGAGCTAGGCAGATTCACTTTTTCCTTTGCTATAACTTCTCTAATGCAATTATGGATCTCTGGAACATCTTCTACATCAACTAGTTGGCTATATACATAATTTAAGCCGCTATCATTAAACAAAATGAATGACTCTAAATATGTATGTACAACATTTATCAGATGATTGTTAGGCTTTTCTTTGCTTGTGATCATATATTTCATCTTAGTTTCACGGTACAATTTTCTTAATTTCCTAAAAACAAGGATAGTTGCATAATAAAAGTCTAATTAAAATGTGCCTCATAATCCCCCCCCCCCCGAATCTTGACAACAACATACCAAACTGTGGGGGTATGTCAACTACCTCCACATCCATTAGAACATTCTTTGAAGGAATCTGCTCTAGGGAGACTACCAAATCTTTAATAAGGCCAATATAATGGACTCTATCTGAATCGAAGGAGTATAAGTGGCATGGTATGGATGAGTGATGTCAAGGCCCAAATTTTCCATAATGGATTTTGGCATTAGATTATGGGAGGCTCCGGAGTCTAACATGGAATTGTGTAAAATGCATTGGTGGATTCTTAAACTTAAGTAAAAATGAGGAACCTCACTATATTCTAATTGGCCGTCAATAGTAGGACCAAAAATGAGTTCGAGCTGATCATCTTTGACATTCACCATGTCGGACAAAGGATATATGTTAAGCATATTGGAAACATGGGACTTATACTGGTTGTTCTTAACAAGCTCGGTTAAAGGAATAGACACTTTTAACTTTGAAATTTCTGTTTCTAGGCTAAAGGGAGTGGTTTTTTCTACCTCTTTAATGATGATGTCTCGTTGTCCAGCATGGTCCTTTGATGTAAATTATTTCTTCTGGTTTCCCTTTTCCTTATTTTTTGAACTTGTGGAT
Organism: Pinus albicaulis; assembly: GCA_034641835.2. Lineage (NCBI taxonomy): Eukaryota > Viridiplantae > Streptophyta > Pinopsida > Pinales > Pinaceae > Pinus > Pinus albicaulis. The sequence continues at coordinate 2,019,967,990 of CM076575.1, read as the reverse complement.
TGCTGATTTACCTTGTTCTGATTTGTGACTGTAGGCTCTTTTCCCTTACTCTGATTACTCGAAGGATTCTGCCTTGTCTGAGTGTCTTTCTGCTGAGATGCTCTCTTCTGAAATGGATTAACCGACACATCTCTACTCCTCAATGGCATCTACCTAGTTTGTGAACTAAGTGCATTCAAATATCCCCACTGATAATCATTTGATTCGGTCTCCAATTCATGATCATTAGCAAGGATAAAATCTTCATCTTTAGGCTGATATTTCTTTTCAAAATACTCCTCATCTCGGTAAAAAAACATAAGAAAATCATCAGCTTTGAAAAGGACATTTTCCTCAACAATTGTGTCTTCATATTCTTCTTCTCCTTGAGCATAGTTATGCTGCAAGGGTATCCTAATTTTTTGTTGCTGCTGTGGTGGTTTCTTAGGAACCCGTTGTTCTCTCTGCTTGATCCTTAACTGAGGCTATTCATTAGAGGAACTTTGAGGTCTAAAATGGGCCTCCTAAGGAAAATGTACAATCAAAATTCACTTTATGAGAACCAATCACATTTTAGGGGATGACATCATCCCTAATGGTTGAGGTGGCATTGTTTGAGTTAAAGGTACTTACTTGTCACATTCTCAATGGTGGATAAAAACTCATGGTTAAACATGGTAGTGCTCTAAGTACTTTTAAAGTCAAATTAAAGTACTCATAATAAATTTTATTTCACACTTTTTGAATAAAAATATATTATTGTCATTTCATATTTCTTGAAAGAAACAATCCATATCCCTATACATTTATTATATTATATTGTTTTTATATAGTATATTAATTCACAAAGGAAAAATTCGTAATTTTATTAATGAAAACAAAATTACATGTTACACTTTGCAGATAATAGTCAAGCATCGGCTAGTAGGTTACATCATAACGTCATATATATGGGGAGAGAAGAAAAATTAAACTTTTCTCCCTTTCTTCTTTTCAATCTTATGTCAAGGACCTTGTGTTGGCATGGTAGAAATTAGGGCGAGCTGATTTCCTACTGTGGTTGCTCCATTGTCCTTATCCAAATCTGATGTATCTGAGTTGTGTTGTATTTTGATTAGTATATTAATTACATGTTATTATACAATTTAAATAATATAAATTTTAATTTAAAGCATATACTATAATTAAGAATTTATAAATTTATATTTGTATTTTATTTTAAGTTATTTAAGTACAAAGGAAAAATGCATTAGTTGTTCAATTATAATGACTTTTTCTTGAAAAACTCATTCTTATTTATAGTCACATCAATACAATTTTTTTATTAATTTTATTTTGGTACAACTTTTGAATTGAATTTAACTATGGTTACATGGATTGTGGTGCACAAAGAGAATTGAAAATTCATAAATATTATTTTATTTGTTTAGCTATTATTTTATTATTTCTTTAGGAGGCCCATTTTAGACCTCAAAATTCCCCTAATGGTTGGCCTCTGTAGTTAGGATTTCTAACCTTAGGTTGTCTCTCAGTGATGGACATCATGTGAACCATACTTTCAATAGTTCTTATTAGTGTATCCATCTTAGCATCGGAAGATGAGGTGGATGGTTCATCTTTAATAGTAACTCTTCTCTCATTTCTAGCTCTAGCTCTCTTCATCAACAAATTTGCTTCAACACTGACTGTGTTCTTTTGCATATCCTCCAGTGTAACTGGATTTATTTCCCTTAATTGGTAAGCCATGTTAGGATCAAATGCATCTGGATAACGTATGAGAGCTAAGCCTGGAGGAGGCTTGATCTCAACGGGAATTTCATTATAAATTCTATTGAAGCGAATATTGAAATCTTGGATTGATTCATTGAGATTTATTTTAATGTTCTCATACTCAACAGGCAACTGTAAATGATTTTTCTTTACTTCCCACTGGGCTATAGATAAATCAATGAGATGGTCTGAAGTGGAAATAGAATTAGCCTTCAATGACCTAAACCAAAATTTGACATCTCTAGAGAAGATCTGGGCTATAATCCTCATTTTTGCATTATCAAAATCAACTTCCTCTAAGTCTACAAAGTCAGTGACCTTAACAATATGTTGTCTTGAAGATATGGTAGAGTTTTCATAAAACAAGGGGAGTCTTTGGCAATAACCCCGAGGTAAATCATTCAATTGGGTAGGTAAGATAAGTGGGGAAAACCTTGCCATGATTCCTGCTGGGTGAAGTGTTGGATTGACAACAGGAGGAATTGGCTGAATAGGTATTGGAACAGTAGTTGTAGGTACTGAAGTAGTAGGTATAAATGATGAGGTCGAAGGTGCAGATGAAAAAACTACAATGATTGAGTTTTAGGTTGAGTTGAGAAAATAATTTCCTCTTGATGGTAGAATTGGATCCAATATTTGATGTCAAGGTGAGATTCAGGTTTAATCTATTCAAAGAACCATTCTTTCAGTGAAATAAGTTCTAATTCAGACAATGGCTTGACCTCAGACAATCTTAAAGGATCAAAGACTATGTCGGATAAATAGGATTCAGACTTGGATTTAAAATATGACAATTAAAATTTCAGATCATATGGTATATCTTCAAGATAAAGTAGTTTAGAAGGAAGTGAAGAAGATCTTACCAATGGAGCTGGTCCTGACTGAATGTTTGTAGTTTGATATCTATGCCTCCGGAAAATCTTCTCTGGATCATCTACTGGATCAACTGGATCACGATTGGGATTTTCATTGGTATATATTCTCGAAGCCAACACTACAATTATTGAATCAGCCTTTCTGAAACTTAACCTTATCATCCAAAGGATTAAATTCCAATGTTTCTTATCGCACCCAAGGAAAATAAATCTTTCGTTCCTCGGCAGTGGTGCCAATATGTTATCACTCTGCCATATCTCTAAGGCTGAAGAATAAATCCCAATAAAGGTAACCACATACCAATATTTTGGCTTGGTATCTAGCCATACCAAACCAGAGAGGGCTCTCTTCACAATTTCATAGCCAAGATAGGTGGATGAATTAGGGTTTTAGGCTAGGTATAAGTACAAGGGTTTGATTTGGTTGAATTGGGTTGCGGATGGGTGAATTAGGTCAAAGAGTCTAGGTCAGGGAAAATAGGATTAGGGTTGCAGAGATTCAATGGGGCAAGGTAGGTAGAAAACCTAACACTTTAGGGTTTTTTGAATGGGATGGATTAGACAGGTGAGGAGCTAGAAAGAGCAAGGCTAAGCGTGAATTCTTTCTAAACTGAAGAAGATGGACAAACTATGAAGGTTTTCCCAAAACAGAGCATGAGAGATGTATTATGTTTATCAACTTAAAAGCCAGAATATCATAGAAATGAAATGGATCATGAAACAAAAAATTCATACATAATGAGACATAATAATAACAATGCTAAATTTCCATACCACGGGTATCCCAAAGAAATATCTATAACCTTTTCATTAATTTCCTTCCAAATAGATTACACTAGAGTCTCTGATCAATGCATTAAAATACAACCTTTGAAATGAGTCAAAAAGTACATGATATATTACTCAAACAACCTCTCCCAACCTCAGGGGTCGAATCCATGAGAGGAGGATAAATTCCACCAAAAACTGAGTTGAATACCTAGAGTGTAGGGAGGTCAAACTGACTCATCCCTCACTTTTTTAAAATTGATTCATTACATGTCATAAAAAATTTTCACCTATTGTATTTACCCTAGGTAAGTGTAAAAACACCATAATTATATTTAATTCCATAAATTACATAATTAAAACATGATTTCTCAAGGTGAAAATCAAAATTGCAGAGAAAACTCAGAAAAATCATACAATGGTCAGGTGCGCAGTGCCAGTATCAGGTGCGCAATGCCAGTGTCAGGTGCGCCCTCCATCTTGCAGCTGAGCTTTGGATGGGTTGCAGGTGTCCAAACTGAGCTCAGGATAGCTCATTGGAAATATTATCCAGTCTAATTTCCAAATATGTGATTTTTTTTTTGAGTTGACTTGATTTGACCTCCCAAAAAGTGATTCTCCCAAGACTGCTCAGGTGCACAACACTAAGGTGAAAAAGGAGGTAGAACTATGATTTTTTGAAGGTTTTTTTTTGAATTTTTTTACCTGTCATTTTGAACAAACAAGACTAGAAAAGTGGTTTTTTGCATGTTTTCTATGTTCTAAATTCAATGGTGGGCTCCTTTTGACCAAAATATGCCTCAAAAAAGAGCACAACGCCTAGGGCGTTGCGCACCTGACAGTCCAGGAATGCACAAAAACTTCAAAAAATTGCAAAAATGTATCAAAACTTGGAAAAAATTGCTGAATGGTGGCTGATGATGAGGATTAGGCATGGAGTGAGGCTTCACCAAGGATATCAAGCCTTATTTTCTCTTCTTTCATGGTCAAGGTTTCAATTTTTGCATTGGCTTGTTTAAGTTTTGACCTTGCAATTTTGTTTCTCTTGGCATAGTGCTTTTTCATCCTTCTCTGAATATCATTGTCCTTATTTTATTTCTCCGGGAGCTTCTCAAGATGTTGGTTAGCCTTGTCAAGCCATTGCTCTCAGTTCTCAATGATTACGACTACAAAATTATCATTAAGAGTGACCTCATCTGCTAGTTCTCTTTCTTTCTTCCTTTCTAGTTCTAGGGCTCTCTTCAAACCTCTAGTTCTTGGCCTTATTTTTGGCACTTGTTCTTCTAGTTCATATAGCACATCATATTTTTCTAGTGTCTCTTCAAGCAAGAATTTATCTTTTTCTGCCTCTCTTTCAGCTTTGATGAATTTCACTTCATCAATGAAGTGTTTGGTCTTTAGCTGTTGGTTCTCCTGCTCAAGAAAGGTAATGAAAAAATTAGATCTATCAAGACTAGTTTGTAGCTATTTAATCTTGGCTTCTTTTTCCTTGATGACTATGCCAGTGATATCAGAATCATCTTTCTGATCCAAGTCAACAAGGTCAAACTCTATTTCTGTCTCATGAATATTTCCCTCCCCATGCCTAATCTCTTCCTAAATATCTGCCTCTGTCATCTTTTTCTTTCCTCTGCCTACCTACTTTGGTGATGAAGAAGGCAAGCCCCCCTCCACAATTTGTGGAGAAAACACTTACCTATGACCTCTCTGATATGTTTTTTCCAATGTATCTATCTTAATCACTTTGGTATTTTTAAGCTCACTGATATTAGCTCTACTAGACGATCCAATGTGAGTGTGAAATGGTGATGAAATGGGTGAAGTAGTTTGAGCTGATGAAGATGTAGGTACTGTGGGCTGAGATAGAGGAATGGATGTGGAAGGATGAGATGGTGGAGCTAGAACTTGAGCATGTTGAATTGGTGGGGAAGTAAATATGTCATTAGCTATGAAAGTGTTCCATGATATGCTCAATTGATCAAGGTGATGGAGGACAATTATCTTGATGAGAGAGTGGTGAAAAAGACTTTTCATCTGATGGTCATAATATATCTTTTGAACAATGTATGCCATTTTTTCAATGTTCCTGAAGAGATAATACGGTATGCGGAGAACTTTGACCCTTGTGAAGTGCATTAATACCCAGATATGGTAGGTGTAGAGTCTAGAGAATTTTCATCATGGGGGCATACCTATCCAAGAGGTAAGAGAAAGGAAAGAAAAATTTTCCTTCATTCTTGTACCTTGGCTTGATATGTGGCTCATAGTAATGATTCTCCAAGTCTTTTGCCTTGTACCACTTTTCACCATCATTTGGAATTCCAGTGGCATTTGATATGATGGTTGTGGATACTGTGAAAGTGACACGAGCAAGGGTTACCTAGTTCTCATGAATATTAGAGATGAAAAGCCTGCTCAAAACAGGGTGATGTTGGACCTGTTGTATTTTTTTACAAAATTCAAAACATCCTACATACTTGAAACATGTCACAGCCATGGGAGAGGCCATGAGTTCTCTAGTGTTTGTAGGTTCAAGTCTGAGGATCCTCCCTCCTTTGTGTGGCCTCCTCTCTTCCATTTATTATTCCTCACTAAATTCTCTGTTTTATTCTTCCATAGTGTCTTGGATAGAAACCCTAGGGAGATGAATTGGGAGTGAAATGTGGGTTTAGGGAGTGGGGAAGGGGATGGAAAAAATTATGGAGATGGGGGAAGGGATTATTAAATTGAGGGAGGTGACAGGGAGGAGAAATGTTGTGGGATTTGGGAATATGAATTTTATTACAGGTATGGGGATTTGGGAGCCTAGGAATTTGAAATACCTAGGTCTTAGGGTTTAGAGGATAAAGGTCTTTGGGATAGGGATTTTATGATATAGGGGTAGAAATAGGATTTATTGTGATGTGGGAAGGGTAAAAGGGTCTTCAAGAATACAATTTTGGATTAAGATGTGAAACTAGGGTTTCTATCTTGAAAAACTGGAGATTCTCATGAAAATCTTGACACCATGAAATTTGCACTTAAGAAATGAAAGGAGGGTGTAATGATGTCATTCTTACTTGCTAGAAGATGGAGAAATCCTTTGCTGAAGGTTTTGAACACTTGTACAAGGTTTTTGAGCTTGCAGATGAAATCGAACAAGTGCGCAATGCCTTTGGTGCGTGCACAACACCTATCTGCCAGGTGCGTAACACCTTTTCTCTATGTGCAACGCTTGCCCCAGGTGAGCAACACGTTGTTCCAGGTGTGCAATGCCTCCCAGAAACTCAACCTTTCTCCTTTCAAATTTGATTTTTTTAGCTGTGTGAGTGATGGTTCGATGGCTTAGATAGAGAATGAATGTCTTCTTGATCTTTGGATGGGATTTATGCTTGATGGATTGGATATTTTGAGCTTTGGGACCCACTTTTCCTTATTTCTTTCACTTTAAACCTTTGAAACTATACCTTTCACTTTGACTTCTTTCCTTTGACAATTGATCATTTTGATGGACTAAGAACTCTTTTCACTTTGATATTTGCTTTGTTGGCATGTGGAACTCTAAGTTGGAAGCTTGGGAACCTTGTACTTATTACATATTAAATGACATAAAATTACAAAATAAAAATAATAGTTACATGTTTTTGGAATAAAAATTACATTGTGGGATGAAAATCACAACTTTGGAATCAGAATTACACCTTTGCAAATCATCTTTACATGGTAAGGAGATGTTATTTTTTTCACTCTCTTACTTTACTGGCTTTATGCAATGGAAATGGTGTTTTTATTGGACATTGAAAAACCCTAGAAACCTAATGAAACCTTGAAAAAGCCCTAAAGACCTAATGAGACTTTTATAGAGTGGTTTTCATGATGACATTAGCTTTATGGATGATGTACAGTCAGCAAAGTATGAAATTGAGCCAACAAGTAATTGAAATTTAGAAAAAGTTATTTTTTTTTTACTTAGGGCTACCATCAGTTAATAAACTTTTGCATGACCTAGTGGAATGAATAAATTTTTCTGAGTGGGATGCCTAAAATGATATGAAAAGAGGATTTTGATCACTGATGGCAGGATGCAAATCCTAATGCTAATAACGGGTAGGGACGATAGTGTTTAGAATGAGGGGAAGGTGGTTTTCGAGGGGGGGTGGTGGTGGGGTGTAGTAGGTGGTTAGCATTTTAGGTGAAGGGGGGTGCGAACAATGGAGAGGAGGCCATGTGGTAGTGGGTTCGGGTGGGGAAAATATTTTTTTCAGACCCCCCCGGGCAGTAAATCTAGGATGGAGAGGGGAGGCGAAGGATGATGAGGGCCTTCGATCAGGGAGCAGGTGGATCGGATGACGGACATGTGCAGGTGATTTAACATCATATGACGTGACTATTTGTCGGTTAGTGGTGCATTAAGTTGGGTCGAAAACTCAGGGATATGGCATGAGTGTATTAAAAATATGACTTTTGTGCCGACACTTGAAACTTAGGATAAAATGAATTTTTGTCATTTTCCCCTTTATGCACCAAATGCGTAATGACATAAAATTAGGATATAAGAATTTTTTTAATCCTCTCAAAGCCCAAAAAACTCCTACCTACCTTTCAAATTTCACATTCTTTTTCTAAACTAACATTTTTTATTTCTTCCAGGGTTGCATTTAGACTAGCAAACCCATGTTCTTTTTTTTATGAAAATATATTCTACTCTATCACTTATTTCTTATATTGATTCAGATTAAACAATTGAATAGATGCCATTTTCTACCTACCTATGGATTTACCAAGGTTAGAATATTTGGCAAATCTTTATTCTCTAACCTAATTTACAAAAAAATAAAAATTATTCAACCGTGATTAAGCTATATGGTTTGAACAAATAGCTAATCATTCTGGCATTTTTAAACAAGCTGCACACAACCTAATTTATTTTGACATGAAGAAAAATATTTATCAGTACTGGCATTTGAACTTGCATCACTTTTAGTGTTATTTTCTCTATTTTTTCTTTTGTGGGATTCTGATTTTATTTTTATTCTTTTTCAACTTTTCTTTCTTTTTGTCTTTTTGTCTTTATTCATTTTTTTTTAGATATACCCTCTTTTAATTTTTATTTTATGTATATTTTGGAAATAATTTTCATATTGAAAATTATTTACAATATAAGATTATTGAGACAAAATACTCAATCACCTTGAGATCCTATAAATTATAGGACCCTAGCACCACCCAAATTCTTTTTCCATAATGACATGTTGAGAATATTATTGTAATGGTGTGGAGTCAATTTAGGTTCAAAACCTAATGTTATTTAGGGAGAGACACCTAAAATCCAACTATGTTATGCGTTGATGTGGCCCAAACTCATGAATTGTACTTTCTTAGACCAAACGTTAATCTCACACAAAAAAAATCTTACAATAATAATTAAAAAACATAAATATGTTTTACTATTATTTTATAAATACATATAAATTTTGTATTTTATTTTTAATATATGATAATTAATTTTTAACATTAAACCTACATAATTGAATCTAAACTTTACCATCTTACCTATTATTTTATGTTGTTAATAAAAGCAAATTGAAATTTATTCACCTTTAAAATAATCTCAGTAACATACTTATTCACACAATTTACATTAATAAATCCAATATTTTGTGACATTATCATTGGATTTAATTTTGGTAATGAAGAATTATAATAGGTTATGTTATCCACTCATGTTTGATACTTTTCAGATACAAACAAAAACCATAGCTTGTAGACCCAATAAAAACATGTACTGCTACCTGGAGCATATTTTAGCCTCAAATAACTATTTCATATCAATTTGTTTGTTTTTCCAAACAAAATGAAAATGATATTTCCATGAATGGAACTAGGAAAAACCTGGACATGTTCAAGAAGAACATAAAAAGCATCACCCAAAAAGGTGAAGATAAAATAATTTGGTCTCGTGAGTGATAATGTCTCATACAGAAACAACTGCCTAACTAAATTCTTGTAAAGTTGGTGGAGATATTCAAAATATTGATCATTAACTATTTCAGTGATAGCCCAAAATTCCTTTTCCAGAAATGTGGGAACATGAAAAACTTAGTGAAGATATCAATAATACACTTTATCTCCTTGTGAATAGGGAATAAAAGATGTTATTGCAAGCAATTATATTGTTGAGTCAGTTAATGGAAAACAAAGAGTCCCCAAAAATGTGTAACTGTGTGCAACCCTTCTCTTTGGAAAACAAAAATAAGTTTTTGCAGGAAAAATTTCCGCTTGATTATTTTTCCCATGACCCAACCACATTTTGACTTAGAATCTATGATCCTGGATGGGTAATAATATAAATCCTCGGCCATTATTTATTGAAGCACCATAAAAGAAGACTCACAACTTCGATGTATCAATGCTTTCAGGGATGATTTCTCTTGGAGAAACAATAACCTTTTCTTGTGGATAGTAACTTAAAATAGCTAGAACCTCATCAATTATGTGCCTCGGGTTTCTAATCTTGTCATGGAATACAACCTTGTTCTTGGCCAACCATACCTGCTAACAAACAATGAGGGGAATGCTTTAAATGAACGACTGCAATGATTTGTACACCACATATACTTGGTAGCATCCATGTCTTTCCATTCCCATGGAATATAATGATACAATGCAAAGATACAGATCTTCCATACCTATTGGAAGTATGATAAATCATTGAACATATGAAAAAAAAATTACCCTTCATTTTGACATAAATAAAATTAGCCAAGCCCTTTTAATGAACATTCTCTGTGTTGAAGAAGGTAACTAGGTTCAGTCTTCATAAATTATATTTATTGCACTTATCAAAAGATTTAAAGAAAAGAATTTATATTATCATTTTAAATTTATATTATTATTAAATGACTTATTAAAGCATGGGTTTCATGTTTGGGTCATATTTAGATTAAGTTCTCCATTGTGAAATTCTAGGTTATTCATTACATATTTATATTGACCCATCTTGGGCTATTGAATCATGTAATTGGGTTTAAATTTGAGTCAAAAATGGTTTGGAGTACCTCCATATTATGTCGGCCTTAAGGAGATCAAGTTGGCCTCAAAGGGACCTATTTGACCTTACCTGAACCCTATAAAAGGAAGGAGATTGAATTCATTTGGAGCATCACTTCTCAAGCTAGTTCGATATTTACTGCTACATAGGTAAAAAATGTGAAGTGGAAGAAAGAAGTTGAAAGGAGTGCAAGTTGGGTCTAGAAGATAGAGGAAGGAAAAATCAAAATTTTTGTTGTGGAATCACTACATTTCGTGCCTTCTCTTAGTATATTGAAGTATTTTAGTGTTTGTTGTTGCTACTGTTGGAAATGTTGTGAAAATTCCTAAACCCGGAATCCCTATTGCAGCAAATTGATATTACTTCTTCTACTTGATTAATCATGCAAGTTATTTATTGTGCTTTATGACTAAATACTGAAGCAAATAAATTGCAACCTTCACTACAAAAATAAACTGCGGAAAAATAAACACGGAAACAAGATCTGATCAAGAAGAAAACTAAACACACATGACACCGTTATTTTTGGACTAATTCCCCGGAAAAAACCAATGCGGGAAAATCAGTGCAACAAATGAGGGTTTTATATTATTACACAAGAGTTTCTGAATACAACTGGATGCCCAAATTCTGGCTATCACAGAGAATCTGACTAATAAAGAACTAGTGAGGATTTCCTCATAGTGACACTGGAGATCTAAATTTTACCCAACACTGAACTGGATAACCCCACACTACCTCTGCGTTGCCTCTGTTTAGCCTCGACGCAGATCTACCCACTCTGGCTGGGGATTGTACCACCTCCTTCTGTTGGCTAGATGCTAATCTCTGGCCCTTCTGGTCTCACACCCCGACACTCTGGCACTGGATTTGACTAATCCTCAAAAAAATAGTGGATCTCCTCAAGGCTGCAGTGCTACCTATGCATGCCACTATGTTGCCCAGCGTAGCTGCTACGCTGCCTCTTCTGTGTACTTCCATTTTCCTTCTCTACAAGGTACTCCCCGACTCAGAAAGAGATCTTCCAACGGGAACTATCACTTCCCCTACTGCAATCGAATCAACTCGATCAAACTCTCTCGCTACTATGCGCTGTTCACTTGAGAAATTCGATCTCTAGACTCACTCGGTGTGTTTTCCAAATGCCCATCGAAGCCCTTCTTATAATATTCCTGTTGGATTACCAACAACCCATATTAAAACTTAATCAACGACTTAGATCCGATTGACATGATATTTGTCTTTTTCTAGAATTTTCACACCCAATTCTATTAATATACTTTAATTATTTTAATTGCCTAAGTCTAGAATTAGGATCCCATTAAAAATAATTAATTATTTTAATAAAACCGCATCCGGATGGAATTTCCCAAAAATATTTCTAGGTATTTTTGAATACATGTGTCTAAGCCTCCCTGCAAAATTTTAGACTCAGAGCACATTCAATGCTACCGAAAATAAACACTCCGTCTTAGAGAGGAATGTGCTCTAGTAATGAATCCTGCTGAAGCATCACCCTAACTCTATAACATCTCCCTCTGCACTGATGATATATGACACTATTTTCCACTAGCTATTGCGTTGTTGCACCTATGTTGCTGTTGACCCAACATACTACTGCCAACATCTACTGCACTGCAACTTTGCTGCTTGATGTAAAAAAAAAAATCCAAATACTGAACTAAGTGTTCAACATGATGCATCTGAAATTGAAGATCTGACTACTGCTAGACTATGCATAGACCCTATGAAGCTGTTGCATTGTTGCTGAATCTGCGTTGTGCCTTCTTGCACTGCTGCCAACTTTGCTTTGTGTTTCTCAGACTCTAGTGCTCTCTAGCCACTGCTATGTCACTTCGACACTCCTCTACACCAAATGACACTGGTCCATCCTGCTACTTCTGATGTGGGATCCCATAGCAAGGTATTGATCCATGAGGTGGACTCCTCAAGGATCCTACCCAACTGTAGCTCTTCTCAACTACAGTTCTAGATCACCCCAATTCTCCCCTGGAGATATGTGGGAGATCATCGCAAAATCTTTCTCCTCGATCCTTGCGATTGTAGCATGCGGATCATGCTTCGCATACCTGTCCTTCTTCTTGAGAGGACACTATGTAGCATAGTGACCATACTCACCATGCTAGAAGCACTTGATTTTTGAGACTTCCTTTTTCCACCTTCGCTGCTCCTGTTGCCCCTTAGATGTAAGGGTTGCATTCTCATCCTCCTCCTTGGGCTTCTTCCCACTATTGTTGATGTCATCAAGCTTTCACTTGACTAAGTCTCTCCTCATTTCTTCTTTTTGAAGAGATGCCCACATTCCTTCCCAATCTGACAACTTCTCTCTACCCAGGATACTATGGAAAAAGACTTGCCATTCTTTGGAAACAGAATTCAGAGTCAATCTGACCATATCCGTGGCATGAGGTGTTGACCCTAAAGTTTCTAGCTAATCTTGAACATCCTAAAGATTTGATAGAAAAAAATCTATGTGTTATTCCTTATGCATCCTTATAGACCGCATATTTTCCCCCAAGAACATCTTCCGCTGCTCGGAAGACCCCTGATATAGCGTAGCCAATGCATCCCACATATCCTTGGAAGTCCCTTTGCCGGAAATGTGACATACTACATGATCCCTCACTCCGTCGAGGATACAAAATTTAACCTTCACCATATTCTTCTTGTAGGCCTTTAATGGATTTGCATCCACGGGGACAGCTACCACATTCTGGATAAACGTCTTGAGATCATGATCATCTAGTAGGCAAGTGATCCTTTCCTGCCAGATCACATAGTTGGATGCACCATCCAACCTGGTTTCTTCCATCTCACCCAACCAAATGTCGAACTGCCTAGCCTTATGGTGCCCAACCCTTGGCCTTATGGCGCCATATGGCCCTGGTTTTGTGCCTAAGGGTTATTGAGTGAATGAAATAAGAAACAATTTACACCAGATGCAGGCGAAATTTCCTCCTCCCTAGCGGTATAAAGGGCGGAAATGTTTCTCATTTTGCAGGTTGATCCAATTTGGAGGACGAATAGTAGAAGAAACTTGGGATTGCCATAACTTGAAGATTTTTTAGCATTTTTTAGCCTAAGAAGAGATTGGATATGGGTTTTTGGGCATTCTGAATCCAATGGAAACCTCTATTTACTGATTGGAGGACTTATGGAAGGAATTTTTTCAAGTTTGAGTCTATGGGTGCAAGTAATAATTAGTGGTTTGGAGCACTTTTGAAGCCTTTTTGAGCATGGAGAGGACCTTGTAGTGGTTTTCCAACCTTAATATGATATATGCAGTAGTTGTGACTTCTATGGTGTAGATCATGTTTGTATTTTCTCATTATGTATTTTGAGGAAAGCTCTCTTTTAGTATTCAATGTGAAATTGTTGTACATGCATGCTCATTCTCAAATGGAGTACAAGGTCTTGATGTAAGAGCCCTTTTCTTATTGATTGTTTCATGACTGAATGTAGGTGGTCATGATTTTTAGCATGATTTCTTTGTAGGAGAATGTTTCCTTGAATGGGAAACACACCACTCATTTTTTCAACACATTTATTGTACTCTTTTATCACTGAAATCTATGGAGCAGTCTAGTTGTGTCAGCAGGCTCGGAGATGTAGCCCCGGAGGGGTAAAATCCGTAATTTTTTTTTGATTTGTCTCTCTTCATGTTTTCTAGTGTGATTTAAATGATGTTATGTTGTTTGTTTAAAGTTCACATGAAAACTATCTCATTATCCTTGAAGAGAACACAAAAATTCATTACATAAGACCCATTTTTTTACTTGCAAAGCGTCATAGGATGGTTAGTTTTTAGGAAGGAGAGTTTCTCCTCCAATTCTAGGCTGGAAGATGAATTTTCTCCCATAGCATGCCTTTGTAGCTCCACACCCCAGTAGTCTTGTATATCAATAGTCAAGCGTCAACACATATGATGAGGGTTAGAGAATATTTATCCAACTAAAAGGAAGAGGAGATGGACTTACAGCTACAGATGGGAAACAAAACGAAGTATACTCCAGTTGGGACAAGCACCATAAACATTTAGGGGGAGTCAGGCAAGAGAAACATTGTTACAGATGTGCTACATGTGTCAGGTTTTGGCATGAACATAATTTTAGTTTCTGAATTACACGACAAGGGGTATACTTTGTGGGGTAGAAGGTAAAATATATTAGGTTTTGAAGAAAAAATTTGTACAGGTTGCAATTTGATTGTCCAAAGGCACTGATTAGCAATAGTAGTAGCAGTTGCAAAGACTTGGAAAATATATGGCATGGGAGGATGGGAAACTTGCATCATGGAGCACTGAAGATTTTCAGGTAGACTATGACAAGATTTTTATAATTGAGCATGAAGCATGAAAATATATGAAGCGGGTGCATGCTTGGGAAATTCGCAAAGGTAGTGTTCCCAAATAATGACAATAGAGCCAGTGGTGTGCTTTAGTTGATAGACTCAGATATTTGTGGCTCATTGTCTACCAGATCTCTCAAGGGTTATTAATATTTCATAACCTTCATTGATGACTACTCTAGAAAACTTGTATATACGTTCTAAAGACAAAGTACGAGGTTTTCAATCACTTCCAAGATTTCAAGGCTCTTGTGGAGAACACGACAACCAAAATTATCATGGTGGTTCAGACAGAAAATGGAGGCGATTGCATAGATAAGGCCTTCACGGGGTTTTGTGTAAAGGAGGGAATCAAGAGAGAGTGGACAACTCCACACAACCCACAACAGAATGGGGTTGTAGAGATAAAGAACATGAATATTGTTGGAGTAGCGGGGGCAATGTTATGCGACCAAGATATTCCCAAGCTTCTATGGGAAGAAGAATTTAGCACAACAGTTTACGTACAGAACAGGGTTCCTCACAGAGCATTGGGGAAGATAACACTAGAGGACATCTTCACGAGGAAGAAGCCAAAGGAGGGGCACTTCAAAATATTTAGCAGTATATCTTATTTTCATGTGTTAGATGATAAATGCACCAAATTGGATAATACCACAGAGAAGGGATATTTCATTGGCTATAGAGAAGCATTTAATGCATACATGATCTATATTTTAGGTAGTAGGAGGATCATCATGAGACAAGGCATCAAGTTCTAGGAGGAGAAAGCATTTATGATATCTCGGGAGTTTCCAGCAGATGATCAGAGTAGGCCAGCATAAGCTTGAAGGGTTGAGTAGCAGTCGCAGGGACAACAAAGCACAAGTACAATTATGAGTATGAGAACTATCTCAGGTGTAGGAGTTCTGGTGATTTCACAATATATGGAGTAGTAGGGGAAGGATGAGTAGAAGTAAGCTCCAACCATCACCAAAAAATGGAGTAGATAAGTGCTTCAGACATTTAAGGATGAACACGAGTTCGTGGGATCACCTAGGGCGAGCACCTGAGAGCTTAGACAACCAAAAAGGTATAAGGCGTTGATGATAGAGATCGTCAATAGACAACCTTCCAATCATGAGGAGTTTTCACAACATCAGGTGTGGCATGATGCCATGGTGGAGGAGTACAACTCCATCATGATCAATCATGTATGGGAGGTCATGCCTAGACCTGTGGACATATTAGTTATAGGCTCTCGATGGATCTATAATATCAAGCACATTGTACATGGATCATCTAATGGATTAGTTCAACTACATTATATTCCCATAGATCAATAGGTTTCACATACTCATGAAGACCTTGGGTAAGGTGAATTTGTCTACTTCAAGGATAATATCGGAGTAGTGGAGAGCATGTTACTCACTAAGAGGGAGTGCTAGTTTTTTAGCGTATACGTGTTCCTGGGCCTATGGTGTCTATGAGACCATGTTTTATTTCGCCTACACCTACCTATACGTCAGTAAGAAAATCCTTAATTATATTAAATAGCCAATTATTAAATATTTTCCCAAGTCTCACATAGGAAAAATAGTTAATTAAATCAGATTAATTTAGGTAAATCGATTTTTCTCTATAGACTTCTAGGAAAGTTACTCGATGGGGTCAAAGACGATCTTATCCATTGATTGATATTATATCATGGTCGTTGGTTACTCAATGAGAGATTATAAGAACAATTTGATGGGGCTTTGGAGAACACCCAAAGATACTCAATAAGAGTGATTTGCAGTGATAACAAGGGCGCAAGTGGAGACATAAACAACATAGCTTCAACAAAGAGTTTGGGAAGAGAATTCCCAGATAAATTCTCCAAAAAAAATCCAGTAATTCTGAAGAGGAAAGGAAGACGAATTATTGGTCATACTAGTAATTACGAGTTAGCTAGTGCGCTTAGTTGGGAAACAAATTGATTTCCAATTGTCAGATACATGTGCAAGAGGGAGTGTGAGTTGCTCAAGCAAGTTTCAAGTGAAATAATACATTGCATGAACGATTTTTAGAGGCAGTGTGAGTTCCAGTTGGGTTATACACATTTTCCAAATTAGCTAGTGCGGATTTCAAGAAGGAGGTGTGAGTTCCTGGTAGGAGGCCGTGAGGTTTTGCAAAAGGGAAAATTTTGTTTCTAGATCAATTTTTCCAGTGGAGAAAATTGTTTTCCAAATATTTTCTAGTGAGAGGCAAACAGTTGTTGTAATTCTCAAATTACTGAAGATTTATTAATAATATAAAACCTCATGTGAAAAATTAATTTTCACCATATTGGGGTTTTTACAGAGATAATTTGTCCAAAAATACCAGCGTCAGTAATTTTGTGTGCATTATTTCTCAATTATTGTATTTATTTGTGAATATTGCAGTAGTGAATTAACTATTATTTTCTGTAATCAATTTTATGGTGATGCCATAGGCGGTGGTGATGAGTATAGGTTAGAGGAGGAGACAACAGAGACAAACGATGCCCCTAAAAATGATGCACCACCTCTCCCGTAGGTCGAGTGACTACGTTCCTCCATTATTTTTATAACTAGAATGGATACCCATAGAGGTTTTTTCTAGTTGGTTGGGTATCTTGCAGCATAGGGCTTGAATAGCCCATTTGAAGACCCAGCTTAACTAGTTACAACTTATATCATATGGTTTCTGGGCGGGCGCGAACATCTATATAGAGTTATAGATAGGCATTGAAGCTCATGAAGACAAATAATTTCCATTAGGAAGAATATTAAATTCCAGTTGTTTTAATTAAGAAAATTTCACATGTATAACTATAACACACTTGCTTCCTTGACCATATTAGACATGGTCACACTATCAATATGTCATACTTATTGTTTAGGAAATTGCAGTACATGGTGACCCATGTACAGAAAGCCAATGGACCAAGAGATTTCATCTCTCACCATGGCCTGATCATACTTTTGGTGGAGAGGGCTTTGAAAAGAGTAGGAATAACATGGGAAGAAGTTATTGTAGCTCCAATGGTTGCAACTACGCCGAATGAGCTTGCTGCAAATCCACCTATTGCAACTAAGCAGGAAGAGGAATGCATTTATATAGCTCCATTAGCTACAGAGTACCCACTTTTTCCTATTGAGGAAGAAGGGCAAAGCACTACAATTCTACATAAGGAAAAAAGGCCTGAAATTGAGATAATTAGTAGAAAACTAGCCATTAAGAGAATGAGAGTGTATTTGAATATACCGCCCTATGTTCCTAGAAAGAAGAGGATGAAACAAACTCCTACCACAACCCAAAACCCTGGTTCTACACAAGAACCTACAGGGGTAGAGGAAATCCTAAAACACCAAGAAGGCACCACCCTTGTTGACACACAACAACCAGTAGATGCGAAGGAACTAGGGTTTGAAGAATTCATGCTTTGTGAGGAGTTTATTGCATTGAGGGATGCACAATCATATAATAAGGGTACTACTATTGTAGGTTATACTATCGATGGTGCAACTACTGCCATTATCACAGATGCAGTTGCTATCATTCTCGCAGATGTCGCTATTGCTACTCTTGAATATGCAGTTGTTACCACTATTGTAAGCCCTCATATTGACACTTCTATTGTTGACATTGTAGAAGTTTTGTTACTACTCCCTAGGGAACAAATACTACCACACTTTTAGAAACTAGTATTGAAGAAGCAGTTGTTGCCGTTACGATAGAGCATAAAAATGTAAGGCAACTTCCCTCTTTACCTCTGTATACCTCACTCCTTATACAAAACAAATTACTTAGAAGAATCAAAATTTGAAAATTATGATTTATGAAATGAGGAAAATCACAGATGAAGGGTGATATTTTGAAGGATTAGAATTCCCTGCCCTCGTACTAGTCTTTATTTCTTCCAAGGAACTTATCAAACAACAAAATGAGGACACCTCTAAGGAAGAGATAAAAAGGAGAGATGTGGAAATATAGGCTGAAAATTCCATTGTTGATAAAACTATTCAAACTAAAACTAAAGTAGAAGAAGACAAAAAATGGATAAAAGTGTAAGAGGACAGGTGGAAACACTTGTTGGCATCTTATGAGGAGGAGGTAATACCCCTCAAAGAACACCGAAAATTTTTTAATGACTTAAAAGATAGATGAGCCGAAACTTTAGAAATGTATAAGATGAAATGGGATCATCTAGAGGAGGATAGGAGGAAAATGGATTTATTAGAACATAAAATAAATAAGTTGAAGATCCAAGAGGTTCAACTGGGTATGCTAGTATAGGTTTCCCTCAATCACAAACCTCTCTCTCCAATACAGAATGATTTTACAAGATATTTATTATTTTAGAAAAATACATTAATGATTGGCAATCATTTTGAAATCACTAATCCTCTCACTTTTCTCATAGTATATTCTCAGTGCACTCATAAGAAGAAGAACCTCCTTTGTGAGGTGTATCAACATAATATTTTATTATTCCATGATA